>OY282505.1:11544464-12144464 GCA_958295605.1 Ajuga chamaepitys | reverse complement strand
TTTTTCGACAAGAGAAAGGAAATACGAAGAATATAACAAATGGGTGCTTAGAATCTACAAATGTATGTTAAAAACACATACTCTTAGCCTGTTTTTCACCCTAAACACCCCATTTGTCAACCCCCTCAAACTAAACCCTTGCTCGTCCTTGAGCAAATAATATCAAAAGAATGAAGATTTTCTTTCTCAATAGGAGGAAAACATATAGGTATCATCGGTTTTACTTGGAAATGTATGTCTCAGACTAAGAACACATTCTATCTATGCAACATCACAAGTTAAGGACTTTTTGAATCATCACAATATCCTCACAGACAAATATATCACTCAAGCACTCAAGTGTATATAACAAGGTTGTGTATCGCTCAAGTTGTATACATATACATGCCCTACCATATGCTTGCCTATTGTCTAATCTCTTTGTCATTTTTGATAACTACGAGCAAAGAATCAGAAAGGTCTTATGCTTTTATTGTAATGTAGGATTTTTGGACTAGGTGAGATATGTTTGGGTGTAGTGACTTAACTTGGATCGATTGAGTTGTACTCAACTAGCCCTCATATAAGTTTTACTCCCACTCTCACTTTTCACACTTCTGTATTTCCTCACATTATCCAAATAACCACAACCGACTCTTTTTTTCACAAATGTGAGTTAGAAATTTTTACTCTTAACTCAACCAAAATCACTCATGTCATTGGATTCTTTGACTCGTTTATTGGTCCTCAACTATAACCATTCAACTAAAATGATATGTACACCTTTTTTTTTTTTTTTTTTTTTTTAACAATGCTCGATTTTCCCTTTTGTTTTCTCTTTTCTTCCCCATTCTATATTCATTACCTCATTCTCTTCATCTTTGTAGCCCTCACTCAAACTACCTTCCAATCCTTTCTCTCAAACTCGTTCGATCCAAGTGTGGGAAAAAGGCTAAAAAGATGGATATGGCTTGTAATTATAGCTATCAAGAAAAGGCTATAAGTTCAACTTGGCTAACTAGGGATAATTCATATAAAGGGGTATGAAGATGATTTTTAAGGCTAAAAATTGGGTTGAAGTCAAAGATCGCCTAAAATCATTTTCGATGCTCATAAATATATCTCATGATTTCAAATAGACGCAAGGCAAGTTCTAGAGGTGCTATGCACATGATCAACATCACACAAGTCAAGGAAAATATAGAACTCCAAAAGTAAGGGTTCCTCATTTTGGCTCAAAAGCTCACCGGCTTATATATTGTGATTTTATCATTTGTTCCAAAACAAGTGTGTGCATGTATCACATTTTCAATCGAAAACCATTTTATATATCATCATTGACAACATTTCCAATACCTCATTAACCTAATATTTTCTTCTTTTTTTTTTTTTTTTGGTTGAATTAACAAATTAAAATCAACAAATTAGCAAGCTATCAACAACTAAAGACAACAAAGCTTAACAAATTAATTAAAAACTAACAGTTCAAAACAAAAACTACATAAACATCAAAACATAATTCTAGTTTGGCAAAACAAACACAAGAAAAACCACCCTCCGAATTTCGCAACATACATCCCCCCACAAACTATTTTAAACTAAATTCCAAAATGCGTTCAAATAGTTTCAAAAAGTAGAGATGTTGCGAATAACTTACAAACTCCCCCTAAGGGGAGGGTGGCGTCGGATCATAGTGGCGGCTTGCACGTTTAAATCCTCGAGCTTTTGCAACATCTTAGCCATTCGCCTCTCTTCTTTCGAGCTGACCTTCTGGCTTCCATAATTTCCAACAAGGCGTTCATGATGGTGGTCTGGCCCGCTGTCAAATTTCGCTGAGTTTGCATCATATCAGCTTGGTTGTTTATGAGTGTTCATTGTTTCTCCTTAAGCTCATTGAGGGCTGCCTCCACAACTCTTAACCTTTCTATGACTGTTGAGGATTCCCCGCGCTGTCGGGAGGAAGACTCCTCCCCTCGCTGTCCAAGAAATTCCTCCTCGATGTTTCGGATCTCCCGATCCTCTTCCATCTGCTCCTCGGTTGCCACTTGTCTAGCTAGAAGTTGAACTCCAGCTGAGCCCTTCTGAATTAATTCTGTATGGGCCGGGGTCATCATCAACCAATTCTCGCGCCTCATCACCGTGGTCAGAGTGGGGTTGGGCAAGGGAAATGGTCGACCCTCACGCTGCTGCCACATCCATACTCTCTCCTTGGCTAACTTAATATAGTGAGATGTTTTAAGAACTTCCGTCGTTATCCTGGATTCACCGCGCATTGGTTGAAATCTTGAGAGATTAATCTTGAAGTGCACCGCCAAGGAAGTGATGAACCCCTCAATTCGGATAGCACCTATTTCATGTGCTATTGAATTGAATTGGCCCATCAAATAAGGTGCTGATAGCACCTTGTGAGGCTTTATCATACACCACAACAACTAGAGCTCGTCCGCCCGGAGACCTCCTGCCTCATGTCTTGCCAAGAGAGTATGTTGCATAATCTTAGCCAAATATCTGAATATTGGGTTTCGAATTTTGGTCAGCTTTGATCTGCTAGCATTGCAGGTGGGGTGATACGGTGTGGCGTCTGGTTGGTAACTGATTTTTGAGGATTGAAATCCTCGTGGTGCGGGAAATCGCTAGGGGAGTGAAATCGGAAGATTCCTCGCAATCGTGTAGAATGCATCTCACGAGGCCGGTTTCCCAGCTGGAATGTCATGCTCAAGGCTTCGTCACGACAGTTCTTTGTAGGTTAGCCAATATCCATAGAGAAAGTGACCCCAATCCACTCGTCGGATCAGAGTCTCTACGTCCTCCCGGATACCCAACTCGTCCATAGTTGGTGGGTCGGGGTATAGAGTTGGAATAATTCGTCTCCTGGCCAACTTTTTCCACCTTTCCCGAACCGTCTCTGATTCCCACATCCTGCCAAAATAGATGCCATACTCACTCGGGCTTATTTGCTCGGGTTCACTTTGCTTAACGGGTTCTTGTGTGCCCCTTGAACTCGACTCTCCTACCCTTGCAACTTTTCTTTTTGGACCCATGTTCGGTATGAGAAGATATGACCTACAATCACCCAAAACAAGTGAGACAATTTCTCATCAACCCCCTCAAACTAGACTTGAGGTATATGTTAAAAATTAATGCATTCCTAATTACATAAGTCCTCATATCTAGTTTGATCACAAGCAAATAACACACATAACACACAATTGGCACACAATGCTTTCCATTCTTGAGCAATCAAATGTAATTCGTTCGTGCTTCATTCAAACTAATTTGTAGTATGTATTTGGGATTAAGAACACTTACAATATATCATACTACAATTTAGTTTGATTCAACCGCAATCAACAACTTCAAGCAAGAAACACATACCCTCAAACTAGTTTGGTGTTGTGTGCTTGAGATGAAACAAATGATAATGCACCACAATCCCGACTAGTTTGAAGCACACGAGTTCAATTCTTATGATTATTAAGGTGAATGAATGATACCCATGAAGTGCAAGAGGATAAAAAATCATCAATTTATCGAGAAAATAGCATATCTTGCACTTACACATTCTCTACACCTCAATGTTCACAAATTTATTCGATACTACATTCAATTGGAGTATATAATCGGAACAATTCATAAGAATGGGCACCAATTGACATTGAATCAACAAAACAAGCACAAAAGCAATTGCACATAAAGTGTTCGACAAAATACTCCAATGAAGTTCTAACTCCGAATTGAACAATTTCAAGTTCTATCTACTCCCTATGCTCAATCATCAACAATATGTACAAAACAAATCAATCTATCCACAAATCATCAAGAAATTCGAAATTATAGGCAAAATACTCAACTAAGCCCTAGTTTGACAAAATTGGCCAAGAAATTCGAATTTAATTGAAATTTAATGGACATACCTTGTGAATTTAGGGAGATGAGGACTTGAAAGTGTTGATTCTCCAAGGATTTGCGCCGAAATTGTGTGTGTGTGTGTTTTTCGCGAGTTGGAAAAGATGAGAAATGAAATTGGGGTGTTTTCCGCGTTCAAAAATGGTTCTACCCAGGTCGTGCACGTTCCGTGCACGACCTTAAAAAGGGCACTGGACCGTGCACAGTGCACGATCATGACCTTGCACGGTCCCAAAATTGGGTATTTCACTGGAAAATGGTGCACGGACCGTGCAAGGGTGCACGATCATGACCGTGCACGCCTAAAATCTGAAATTTTACCCATTTTTTTTGAAGTTATGCTCATCCATTTTTCATCCCACCACTTCTCTTATTATTCCTTGCATTTACCTGCCATTATTCAACACTAAGAATTTAAAAACACTTAAATTAAACTATCTAATTAATTAAAAATACGAAATTAAAGAAATTGAACCGCCGGATTGCCTCCCGACAAGCGCTAAGTTTAACGTCTTCAGCCAGACGCCTGTTTATTTCGGTTTAAGTCGGTTCAACCAAAGACAGTTGGTGAACTTCTCTTTCTTGTGCTTGGCCAAAGTACCTCTTCACTCTTTGGCCATTCACCATAAATGTGCTCCCGTTGGTATTTAGTAGCTCGACAACTCCACTTGGTAGCACTCTCTTGACTGTGAAGGGTCCCGACCATTTTGATTTTAACTTCCCGGGAAAAAGTTGGAGACGAGAATTGAACAAAAGGACTTGGTCTCCATGACAAAATTCTCTCTTGATGATCAATTTGTCATGAAACCTCTTGACTCTTTCCTTGTACACCCTTGAATTCTCAAATGCTTGATTTCGGAACTCATCAAGTTCGTTCAATTGCAACATCCTATTTGCGCCAGCTGATTGAAAGTCGAAATTCAACTTCTTTATTGCCCAATATGCACGATGTTCAAGCTCCATGGGCAAATGGCATGATTTTCTAAATACAAGTTGATAAGGAGACATATCAAGGGGTGTCTTGTAGGTCGTTCTATACGCCTAAAATGCATCATCCAACTTCAGAGCCCAGTCCTTTCGGTTTCCACTTACTGATTTCTCGAGGACTTGTTTGATTTCCCGTTTAGCTAATTCGGCTTGACCATGCGCTTGAGGGTGATATGGTGTAGTCACCCTATGCTTCACACCGTACCGGGCCAATAAACCATTGAGCCATTTGTTACAGAAATGCGACCCTCCATCACTAAGCAATGCTCTAGGTGCTCCATAACCAGTGATGATATTCTTCACAAGAAATCTTAGTACCACCTTAGAGTCATTGGTTGATGTAGGGATGGCTTCAACCCATCGGGAAACATAATCCACTGCCAACGGAATGTATTGATAGCCTTGAGATGATGGGAATGGTCTCATGAAGTCGATTCCCCAAACGTCAAACAGTTCAACTTCAATAGAATTGGCAAGTGGCATTTCATATCTTTTCGAGATCCCACCGGTTCGTTGGCACCGATCACATTGCTTGATGAAGTCGTGGCAATCTTGAAAGATCGTTGGCCAATAGAATCCACTTTGAAGGACCTTAGTTGTTGTTCTGTTGACTGCAAAGTGTCCCCCACTTGGTGAAGAGTGACATTGTTCGATAATCTCTCGACCTCTTCCTCAGATACACACCTTCGGATAATCGAGTCAGCACATCTTCGAAAAAGGTATGGATCATCCCACATATAAAACCATGCTTCGTGATAAAACTTCTTCTTCTGATGTGATGAGAGATCGGGTGGGGGTGCTCCACAAGCTAAGAAGTTCACAATGTTAGCATACCACGGGAGCAATCGCCATCATGAGGTGTTCATCGGGAAATGTATCCTTGATCACCTCTTGTTGCCCTTTTTTGTCCACCTCATTCTCAATCCTCGAAAGATGATCGGCTACAACATTTTCACATCCTTTCCGATCCTTGATTTCTAAATCGAATTCTTGCAGAAGTAGGATCCATCGGATGAGTCTTGGCTTGGCATCCTTTTTATCGAAAAGGTACCGGATGGCTGCGTGATCGGTGTACACAATCGTTTTCGTGCCTACAATATAGGCACGAAATTTGTCGAATCCATATACCACCGCTAACATCTCCTTTTCTATTGTTGTGTAGTTTGACTGGGTCGGGTCAAGGCTTTCACTCGCGTAATATATCACTCGGAAGATTTTATCCTTCTTCTGTCCTAAGACTGCCCCGATTGCTATATCACTCGCATCACACATGAGTTTAAAGGGTTGGTTCCAATCAGGTGATACCAAGACTGGTGCCGAAACCAACACTTTCTTCAATACCTCGAAAGCCTGTAGACAGGAATCATCGAAAATATAAGCAACATCTTTTTTCCAAAAGGTGAAACAAAGGCTTAGCAATTTTCGAAAAATCACGAATAAACCTTCGGTAAAAACCAGCATGGCCTAAAAAGCTTCGAATTCCCTTCTCATTGATTGGTGGTGGTAATCTTTCAATGGCAACTACCTTGGCTCGGTCTACCTCCAACCCTGCAGCTGAAACCTTATGCCCTAACACTATACCTTCTCTTACCATGAAGTGGCATTTTTCCCAATTTAATACAAGGTTAGTGTCTTCACAACGCTACAAGACTAGAGATAAGTTAAACAGGCAATGATCAAATGATGAACCGAAAACAGAAAAATCATCCATGAATACTTCCATCACATTCTCGATCAACCCACTAAAAATAGCCATCATGCACCGTTGGAAAGTAGCCGGTGCATTACATAAGCCAGTTAGAGTTGATAGGTTTTTTGTTTGGTTTCTTTGCATCATATTGCAACAGTTATTATTATTTAAAAAAAACTAAAACAAAATTTAAACTTACCAAAGATACAACTTACCAAACTATAGTGTAAGAATTAGGGGGGAAAGTTAAAATTACAAATGTAACCTCCATTTTACTTATATATATATATATATATATATATATATATATATATGTACTCCATCCGTCCCACTTAATTTTGCGGGGCTGACCAGACACTGATATTAAGAAAAAATGTTTTTGATTTTAAGTTGACTTTATCAAAGTGTAGATTGAGGGTGGAGATTGTGAGAAAAAATTTCCTTTTAAGGGTGTGCAAAGTTAAGTGGGACGGACGGAAAAGACAAGTGTACAAATTTAAGTGGAACGGAGGGAGTAGATGTTTTAACTTCGTAAACATTAAAAAGTTCCCGTTTGCATATGTAAAACCAAGACACTTCATTCATTCCAAAAAGATAAGTTTGGTTTCCATTGTAATCCGTCCCACAAAGATTAGGGGTGGTCGTGGTGGTGCCGCCGCACGGGGCCCCCGCAAGCGAGGACCGTCAGTTGTTTTTTGTTACCTGTATAGGTATGCATTATACTCCCTCCGTCCCACCTTATCTTGCACACTTTCCTTAAATGGCCGTCCCACCTTATCTTGCACAGCCTAAAAAATGAAAGTTATAATATAATCTCCACCCTCAAAATCTCCACTTTCAATCTCTACCTTCAATTCACCTTTGAAAAGTCAACAAACAACCAAAAAGTAACTTTTCTTAATATCCGTGCCGACCCCCCCTGTGCAAGATAAGCCGGGACGGAGGGAGTATATCATTTGCAAATGATTAACATGTAACAATTGGTAGTGAAACTGAGTTGACCGTGGAAGCTCATGCGCTTCGATGAGGTCGCACGTTTGATTCCTCTCAAGTGCAGTATTTTTATTTTCAATAAGGTGCCTTCAAATAGGGCCTCCAAGCAGTCCGACCCAATTCAACAAGGAATTAACTCAAATTAGCCTGACAAATTGGCACAAGGACTCATCCGCCAAAACAAGGGAGACCACTTATGTTTTTTTTTTTTAATTACAAGTTATTTAAATAAATTAGTGACCTCATTTTATTTCCAATAGAATATTAATGCAGATATGTTTAAATTCTATGGTTTTAAATTTTCAATTCCGTTCAATCAATTCTTGTAAACTTTGTTTGTTTTATTATTTTGATAGATAGTGAGATTATCTCCTCATACCTTTAAAAAAATGTCTCCTCGTAAATATGAATGTGGTAATGAAAAGCATAAGATAAAAAAGAAGAAAAAGATTGAATGCAATAACCTTGGTTTCTACTGATAATGAGTTTCTAGAAAAAAACTTGATTATGAAAGGTTGATGGACGATTTTGCAGAAGCGCAAGAAGTTAATGTTTTGTGGTTGATTGTATTTGTTATTTTCAATTTTCTTAATCATGTGAGAAAATTGAACGATTTTTTTTGTAAATTTATTTTGATGAGATTAAAACGTAAATTGTTATATACCAATTTTTTATGTCCAATCGACACAAAATATTTTCGATACAATATTACCAATATTTTAAGGGGCCGTATTTTCTTTTTAGGATTGAGCCCTTTGAAACATTAGATTGGGCCTAACAAGATAGAGCAATACTTATTATTTCAAGCTCATTATTAGTTGTCAGTTTTCACGTTTGCTCCTAAGCAATGCCTATTTTTATCCACATCAACCAAAAATATTATATGCTAATAAATTTATTCCAACTTACTCATATACAACCTGAAACCGAATAAAAAATGAAACACGCTACGGATTAAGAAATTGTAGCATGAAAAATATAAAAATAGATTCCAATAGGATGATGTATACCGTCAACTACCAAAATAAAGATTCACGTTCACCACAACATTCACACTTCACCCAAGGGTTGATCAATACAAAGAAGATTCTTTATCAATTTTCTAATTGGCATACTGGGCTAAGACGGAAGAGGAATTTTTCAATACATGGTATATATGTTCCTCTGTTAGGGTTATCAATTAAGTTGGAAGACCTTTCTAGCAACAACATAACTAGGATCTTTCATAGAGGTTTTGATTGAAAATAAAAAGTAACATACATAGATATTCTTGGAAATTTCACACCCATGAATAGCATTTGAATATTTTTGTGTTATTGAAGAACTATGTAACGTTTTTTTTATTGATAAGATTAAGCCAAATCACAGTCGAGGTAAAATTGGATGTGATAACAGTCTAATGTCATGGCTTTTGTTAATCGTATGTGGATATAGATATCAAAAGTCAAGTACGTTTCGAACTACTATAATATATACTATAAATAAAAAATTCATACAAAATAATGCAATATGACCACGAACCTACGACGAGTTTTGACAAAGCTTATAACCACTTGAAATTCACATAGGACATAAAATACTCAAGTTGAATATATCTTTACTCCAGAGTCGAAATATAAAGCATAGCAAAAACATGAAATCCCTCAAAACAATTAGTAAACAAAGGTGAATTCATATTCACATGTTAAAGTTTACATATGCAAACTTTATACTTACAAAATAATGCAAGATATGTTGGCTATGCATGTTGAGTACAACTCAGTAATCTTGAGAGACAGAGGCATCAATGAAGTTTTAGCTGATTTGGCGTCATTTGGAAACTTCAATGTAGGCCTATATCTATACTTAATATAATAACAAAATTCGTCAAAATTAGTAACTCTCAAGTTTTTCTGCCCAAAATTTATTACTAATTTTGAAAATTACAATTTTTGTTATATAAAATTCAATCCAAATATGAAATATAATTATTGCCAATAACTTGTTATATATTAGCCTAAAATAAATATTATAAAGCTATTTCGGCTGATTCCGCCTGGGCTGAAAAAAAATATTTTCTTAAAATTAATTTTTTTAAATAAATTTATTTGGTATTATTAATGAACAATTATTTATGAAGACGGTAACTAAATTTTTAACATTACAAATATATCCCCTGTCAACCGCATATTGTAATGTTAAAACTTTCACTGCACTCTTTTTTCATTAACATATAATTTTTCATATCTTGTTATTTATTAATTATAATATTTTATTATATTAAAATTATATAAAAATATTAATTTATTCATTTACACGGTGCATCGCACGGGGATACTACTAAAAAAAATAAGCTCACTTCGTCACATTTAAAATCCATGTAGTTCTTTCTATTTAAAAGTCAATTTTTTTCTTAAAACATATTGGCAATTTATATTCTGAACCTTTCAAATAAACAATTGGAGAAGCTTATAGAATTGTCACGTGCCCGAATCAATAGATAGGTGAGTGCATGTGAGACTCTTCTCTATCTAATTGGCTAAAAACAATCTGACAAGATAAAACAGTTTTAATTTTAGAACCTCTGAAAAAATGAAAAATCTACGGCGGATGAAAAGTAGAAGACTTGCATGGTTGTAGGTGCATTTATGGTACAAACCACTTGTATGCCTACTCTAGTGAGTTATTGATGGTCTGAAACTTCTCCTATTCGAAGATTAATTATGGACATATAAAGAAAAGGGTCAACGAATCGGTAAAAGAAAATTGAAGAACGAATATTATGAAACAACCGATAAAATCTCAAATTTTAGCCAGCTCTAAATCAAATTTCTGAAGAACAGAAAAGTTTCTAAAGATTTGTCATATCACTAATGGGTATGTTTGTTTAAGGTTGGGGAATGCTGAGTCAAACTTAGCCTATATTGTTCGAAGATGAAACAAAGGAGTTATCGAAATGGGATTTTGTTTCCACTTTCCCTGCGTTCTCACATTCCCTGCGTTTCCACTTTCCCCCTTCGCGTTTAATATAATATGCCTCATTCAATAAGCTTGTTTTTTTTTCCGGAAAATGTACTCTTACTATAAGTAGTGTACTTGTCTTTATATATATATATATATATATATATATATATTTGATAGATATATAGATAGATATAGATTGCACAATTAATTTGCTCAGTAAAATGTTTTTGGACATAGATAGTCATATTGTTCATTCCACAATTTCGGAAAAATGAGCACTTACCATATTGATTAAAATCCGACTTATGTAGTTTAAATGTCAGCACAATTTTTTTTTCGGAAAAATGACGCATATAAGATTGAGTTAAGTCCACTTATTCTGAACAATAGTTACTTGGTAAAATATATTATATATTAATAGGTGCCTAATTTTTCGGAAGATGATTATATGATGTTTAAATTTAAATGTTCAAAATATTTCTACTTATAGTAAATATATTTTTTTTAATGGAAAAATAAACACTTACTATAAGTAGTATACTTCTTTTATTATATAGATTAGTAAATGCTCTCGTGCGATGCACGGGCAATTTTTTTTAAGAGTAAATCAATATTAATATGAACAATACTTTTTATAAAAAATGCATTTCTATTTGATAATATATAACAAAAAAAAGAAATGGTTAAAATTTGTTACAAAGAAAACTTTTGTGTTCTTTTGCAGTACTATTCATTCCTTGTCTCTTACTCCAGAAAATCAGATTTTTCCTCTAATAAAAATACATTTTAATTTTTTCACGAATTTCTTCCTCGTATCTTATTCCAGAATTTTTTATTTATTTTTTATTTCATCCTTTTATTTAGCTTCTCTTGTCTATATGAAAACATTCATATTAAATTATAATAAATTTGAATAGATCACACTGATTGATAATAATAAGTAAAGTGAACATACATAATCCAGACTCCGATATGATTGAACAGATTGAGAAACAAAAAGTTTCAAATCTAATATCAATCAATTAATACGATTGAGAAACAAATAATCTTAAGAATTATTCTTATATAAAATATTTTATTAGTTTACGTACAAAACATCTTCTATTAGAAACAACAACAAAAAGAATTAAGGATTATTCTTATATAAAATATTTTATTAGTTTACCTACAAAATATCCTCTATTAGAAATAAATTTTAAGAAAGACATAGAAAATACAATTTTATTTTTTAGGATGAATTGAATCTTTATAGTCCATATGATGAGCTGATTCATATAAATAGAGTTGAATTTGGATTTAGAATTTTTAAAGACATAGATGACCTCAAATCTTTCAATTAGCTAATACAAATAAAGTTGGATTTTGATTTAGATAAACATAAATAAAAATTAATGAACTAAACTAATAAAATACTTTATATAGGAATAATCATTAAGAAAATATATTCTTTTCTCAATCTTTGCAATTCTGGATTGTATATCTTCTTGTTTGTTTATTCTTGTTTGTTTATTATTGTTAATCAGTATGATCTATTCCAAAATTTATTATAATTTAATATTAAGATTTTTTGAGAGAGATGAGAGAAGAAAAAAACCGAATGAAATTAAGTATTTTCGATTTGTAAATTACCAATTTAAATTTATTTTTAAAAAAATGAACATTCTAAATTTCTATTAATTTAGAAATATTCCACCATTTGAAATAAATTTGTTCTAAGATAAATTATTTTGTATTTTTCCAATCGTAATTTAGAATTAATTTTCCTGTAGTTGTAAGGTTCATCTGGTAGTCCCCACATAGGCTATGTACGCAGGCTATGTACACTCTGACTAAACCCACATAGGCTATGTACGCATGCTATGTATACTCTGACTAAACGAACCCTTACTGCTCACAACATATTTTTTTCTGGAGTAAGTTCATCAACCATGTTGAATCTGGAGTAAGTTCATCAACCATGTTGAATACCAATCTGGAGTAAGTTCATCAACCATGTTGAATACCGATCTGGAGTAAGTTCATCAACCATGTTGAATACCGGAGCCATTGTTTCTGTATCAACTGACTTTGAAACTAAAATCTTGTGTGTGACAGATATGGATGAAGGGGTCCAGATATTTATAGCCTATATAAAACCCTAGTATACACGCGTCTGTAACTACTTTCTGTTAAACATACTGCGTAAAAACATATTTTACTGATTATATAATTCCTGAAATCTCTCAACTACATTTTAAATAATAAATTTAAAAAAAATCATTAGTTTATCTTTTTTTTTTTTTTTTTGGACCGGAAATATAGATCTTATAATGTTTCAATAATACCATACAAATTATTAAAAAAGATATATGGCGTTTTTATATTCTATGTAAATATTCTTTGATTTAT
The DNA here is from genome assembly GCA_958295605.1 of Ajuga chamaepitys. Taxonomy (NCBI): domain Eukaryota; kingdom Viridiplantae; phylum Streptophyta; class Magnoliopsida; order Lamiales; family Lamiaceae; genus Ajuga; species Ajuga chamaepitys. The sequence goes on along the minus strand of OY282505.1, from coordinate 12,131,578 downwards.
AAATTAATATATGATTATAAATTTTTTTAATCAGTGATTATATCCACATTAATTATTTAAAAATTATTTATATTTATTTCATAAATAAAAAATAGATATAATGTTCTTTAAAAATATAGAATACATATATATAAAATTTATTCAATTCCTCAAATATCTCAATTACATATCTAAATTTTATAATATGTTTTTATTATATCTATACTAATGAAATAATTTTAAATTGATTTTATAAGTTGTATTATATACATGCATTGAATATGTGGCAAACATTTTCTTTTTAAACAACAGGCTCGTCTTAGTATACACGCATCTAAATATTCACTCTGTTAAACATTAATTTAAAAAATCGGGAGTCCATATATTTATTTAAAGTTTATTTAAAATTCTAAAACTCTAATATACACATGTCTAAATATTTATTCTGTTGATTAAATTAGTCGAAATAGTATATTTCAACCATAATTCCTGAAATATCTCAACTACATTTTACACTATATATTAAAATAAATTACATGTCTATTCTTTTGTTTTATTTAGTTCGGATATTTAAATATTCTAATATTCAATTATATTTTACCCTTTGATTTTAGATATGTATTGCCTTTTTTTTATCCTAACTATATATATATATATATATATATATATATATATATTCTTTTATTTATAAATTGTATTATATAACTGTAAATTTTAAATAGATATGATGTATTTTAAAATTCTAAAAAACATATCTGTAACATATTTTTTAATTTCTAAAACATCTCAACAACATGAACAATTCAAAATTAAATATATACCATGTTGATATGATTTGGACTGGATATTTAGATAAAAGTAAATTAATATATGGCCTTTTCAACTCCACGCAATTTTCAATAGAAATATTTTGATTTTTAAATATATATTTCTACGTTTTTTTCTTTTTAGAATATCTTAACCAAACAACGCTTTTGCCGAGATATTTTAATTTATATATATTTCAATGATTTTATATTGCTTACTAAAACATTATCAGAATTGTGAATAATGTCGATTCAATTGAAGTTGATACAAGGATTTATTTAAATAAAAATTATAAAATTAAAATCTACTACTACAATAAAATCAGATTTGGTCTTCAACATCAGCGGATCCTCGAATGTTTAGCGAATCTCTAACCCTTTTCCAATATTCTTCGCGGATTGGCTGTATACATGTAATAAACCAAATTGTTATTTTCTTAGAAAAATATATTGAAAACAATTTAAATAATCCACATAACAGGAAATAAATAAATCTAAATTTTTTATATGATTACATATTACCGTAGAAAAAGATGATGGTAGGTAAATTTGATTTTTGCAATCTTCAAAGCTATTTTCGCTAGAATCATGATTCAGTGTTGCTGATTTTTTCTTATCTTTATTTGCAGGTCGTCCCTTTGGAGCATCCATTATGGTGAAGTATCTATCAAAGTTGACACATAATAATTAAGGAATGTCAGAATAATAGAAATTTGCATCCACAAATGTGAATCCAAAAAACTGTAATAGTTACAAAGCTAAGAAATTGCAAAATGAATAAGAAATAGAATTACTCAGCAAAATCAAATATGAATCAAATAAACTGAAATAGTGGCGAAATAAAGAAATTGCGAAATAAATAAAAATAAAAATACCCAGCTGCAAATGTGATTCTCATTTACGTGATTCTCATTTACTGAAGACACTGTATTTATAGGAGGAAATATGTTATCAGATAAGGATTTTTTTAAATTTCAAATTTCAAAATTTTAAATAATATAACGAAATCTGTTTTAAATATCTTTACAGATTTATTGTTGCTGATTTTTCGCCAGATCTCAAAATATAACATGGGATAATTTAAAATTCAAAATTCGAAATTCAAATTCACTTATATTCTTAATAACTAAATAATTAGGCGGGAAAAATCTTAACTTACTAATTCTGGATGACTTGACTTATTATATATATATAGATTGCATCCTCTTTACAATAGGAGCATTTAAGCAACGATAAATATTATGAGATTTGTAGAGAGATTTGTTTAGATTTACACTATATTGGAAGAGATAGAGAAAATTTGCTAGAAGGACTTGTTTTTATGAGAAAAATAATTTCTCTAAAATGACTTTATTTTGTGAATGAAGGGATAACATTGTCAGTTAAATTTAATTGTTTTATTATCTTTAAAGAAATTGAGTCTATTTTTACTCTCTTCCATTAAAGAATTGGTTAATTACCAAATAAATCACGACATTTAGTCCAATTTTTAATTGGAACATGACCTTTAAAACTTGACAATTTCTGGCACAACCTTTCAATTTGTTTCAATTACATCTTCGCCCAACTCCGGCCCCCAATTACTGATGTGGATGGCGGTGCTCACAAAACGATTTCGTTTGATCTATTGATTGAGATGCTCCAACTACGTCAGTGGACACGGGAAAATTATTAATATATATATATATATATATATATATGTATATTTTATTTTATATTTTATTATAATTTTATTTATTCTTTTTATTTTTTTAAATTTTATTATAATTTTTCTATTTTTATTATTTTATTATAATTTTTACTTTTTAATTTTGTTTATTTTTTTTGTATTTTATTAATAATTTTCACGTTTCTGCTGACGTGGCTATAACATTCCAGTCAATAGACGAAACAATGTCATTTTGCGAGCATCACCATCCACGTCAATAATTGAGAGCTGGAATTGAAACAAATTGAAAGTATGTGCCAGAAATTGTCAAGTTTTAAAAGTTATGTTGCAATTGAAAATTGGACGGTCGTGATTTGTTTGGTAATTAATCATAAAAAAGAATGACTTTAGATTTTTTATGGAAAACTAAGAATGGTTGAGATTGACAAATATATCCTTACACATCATAATTAGATAGGTTGGAATAAGGAAATCGAGTTAAGTAAATTAGATAGGCTGGAATAAGGAAATTGAGTCAAAGGTTGAATTAGATAGAACTCTTAATTAAAATAAATTCAAAATTAAGAAGATATGTAGGAATATGTTTAGACACAATATTGGAAGAATCAGAGGCGTATCTACAGGGGGCGTTGGGGGTACAACAATACCCCCAATTTTTAAAAAAAAGAAATAGAAAATTACAATGTATTTGAAAAAAATATCATATAATTTTATAATTTTACTCCCTAAAATACACTCCAAATAAAACTAAATTTACAATCTCAATTTGCAATCCTCGCTTTTGAAAATTTCTCTCTTGTATGTTGCATATTTTTTAATTTTTATTTTCGTATTTTAGATTTTAAACTTTAAGTATAGAACAATATCTTTATACATTGTTAAGATGTCTTATCATTCGTCTATATTTTTTCTAATATATGTCGTATCCCCAATTTTAATATGTCGTATTCCCGATCTTAAAATGTCTTATCATTCGTCTATATTTTTTCTAATATATGTCGTATCCCCAATCTTAAAATCCTGGATCCGCCACCGGGAAGAATTGTTATTTTTTTTTTAAAGGATTTTATATTGAATTGTTATTTTTTTTAAAATGATTTTATATAACAAAATTAGATTCTCTAAAAGTATCTGTAACAACAAATTTTGCGTTTTAAATTAGCTTCTTGACTTGTGTTGTTATCTGTAACAACATCTTGACTTGTGTTGTTATCTGTAACAACAAATTTTGCGTTTTAAATTAGCTTCTTGACTTGTGTTGTTATCTGTAACAACAACTTGACTTGTGTTGTTATCTGTAACAACAAATTTTGCGTTTTAAATTAAATTCTTGACTTGTGTTGTTGTGATTTTTGGTGGATTTTGCGTTTTAAATTAGCTTCTTGACTTGTGTTGTTGTAATTTTTGGTGGAGAACGAGACTCTATTTATAGTGGTAGGATGGAGAAAACCCTAATGGGTTTGAGTCTAAACGGAGCGATATGATTGGTTCTTCATAATATCATTATGCAAAAGATAATTATTAAATTAATTGTATTTAATTTAATAATTACTGCAACAACTTGACACATGGAGTATTCTGATTGATCCAGCATGATTTGATGTTTATCCTCATCTTCTTGGATAATTACTAAATTAATTTAATTTAATTTAGTAATATCTGCATTATCTTGACACGTGGCGGCTTCCCATTGGTCAATAAAATATATAGTAAATCACCAATTAAATTGACTATTTAACTTAGAAATTTTATTTATCCAATTCCTAATATTAAAAATAATCAATATAAAATTGATTTTCAACTCATATTTTATTAGGCGACGCATTTTAATTGGATACGAAATTTGCATATCAACAGTATCTTTTAAATCTTTTAGATTCTCAATTTTTTCCATCTTTAAATAAAAACATCACCTTTTTTAATTGTGTCCGAGGCAAGACTAATATGTTATATTGATAATTGGAAAATTTAACAAAATTAACACTTATTTTGAGAAAAGATCTATGTGCAGCTGATTCGACACTTTCCGTTGATTATTAAAGAAAATTAATGTTTCAAATTCCTAAAACAAAATTTATTACTGGACGAAATTCTCGTGCAAGGCTTTTCAGTTACCTAGTATACTGGATTGGATAAACACAGTACAAATGAGAGGAAGTATATCAGAAAAGTAAATATATACATTAGATACATTACAGTATACAGCCTAAGGTTTGAGAAGCTTTGAAAGTTCGACGCTTACTTCGGCGCCAAAACTGACATGGAAGCAGACTCTGAAATCGCCTTCAAGCTCCAGGTGGAAGAAGCCCTCACGGCTTCCCTTCTCGACGACGCCGTTTCGTCTCCGAACTCCGCCGACGTCCCCTACGACGCCGCTTTCGGCTCCACAATGTCGAAGGTCCTTCAAAGCGATAGTCTCTACAAATACGAGGCTGAAATCCTCGACCAGTACAAGACCGAGGCGGAGGCGAAGCGTCTGCGGCTCGACCTCTGCCGTCAGGTCCATGATCGTGCTTTTGCATGTGAGATCGTGAGTGTTCCGGACGCTGAGTGGAGGAAAAATGGGGATAATCTGATCCGGCCGTTTGGAGAGGGCTCGTCATCGTCGAATGGGCAGACTGTTGAATTTAGGGTTTATGTCAAGGGTTTGGTGGAGGGAGTTTTGGGTGGTGTTGGTGTGTCTATACGTGATCGGAATGATGGTTTGTTGTTTGAATTGAGTAAGGGTTTGAGCGGGAAAGAGAATCAATTGAATGAAGAGATGGTTGAGTTGAAAGCTTTGGTTCAAGGGCTGGATGCCGCTGTAATGCTCGACTTGCAGAGGATCACCATCGTTACCGATAATCCGTTGGTCTATCAATTTGTCAGTGATCACCATTTTTATGTTTATATTATTGATTATCGATCACTTCTCACTATATTCTTATCATATTATCTGTTACCGAGTTTGTTAGGTTTACATTGAGGCTTCATTAATGACATTTGTGCTGGTTACATATTCAAATTACAATTCGCATGCAATCTGATTTGAAAATTGCTAAATGCAGATTGGAGTTTGATAGATAAAAGTTGGATTATTAGTGTGAGAAACTGAATATTGCATATTTTCATGCTCGAATTATAGCACATCGATTGCCTGTAATTTTCTGCACTATGACTTGATGCATCTTTACATATACGGAGGTTTTTTATGCAGATAAGCGGAAAAAACCCACGGACGAGGGAAAATGTGGCGGCGTTATCTAACCAGATAAATCTTCTTCTGCGAAAAATAAGCCACACTAGCGCATCTCTGTCGGCCAGTAATGCTATTAAATCTGTTGTTGAACTTGCAAGAAATGCAGTTGCTGTTGAGGTGAATCGCTCAGCTGAGGCCAACGACACAAAGAATCTGACAATAGCATGTACTATTTGTTTGGAAGATACACATGTGGATCAAATGTTCCTAATTGCAGGTTGTCTGCATACCTACTGCTTCTCTTGTATGTTGAAACATGTCCAATTTAAGCTGCTTAATGGAATTCTACCAGAATGCCCTTTTGAGGGCTGCAAATCAATGTTGAAACTAAATAGCTGCAAAAGGTTTTTGAGCCCGGAATTATATGATATAATGAGCCAACGTTTGAAGGAAGCATCTATTACGGCTGTGGAAAAATTTTATTGCCCCTATGCGACGTGTTCCATGTTGTTATCAAAAACTGATCTTCAAGGGTCTACAAGTGATACTACTGTTACTGCTGTCTTGGGGTCCAGAAGGTGCCCGAGATGCGGTGGTCTTTTCTGCATCAATTGTAAAGTCCCTTGGCACAGTAACATGAGTTGCGTAGATTATAGAAGGCTAAATCCCTACCAAATTAAGGAAGAAAAGAAGCTAAAGTCTCTGGCTACTGAGAATCTCTGGCGTAAGTGTCCGAAATGCAACCATATGGTTTCACTTGCTGAAGGATGCTACCACATATCTTGCAGGTATATAATATATTTCTCTCTTTTGGATTTTGGTCTGTTTTAACATGTTCTCGATAACAAATTCATGTTTGTGAAGCTTTTGAATTCGGTTGCTGATGTGGCTTTAAAATTTCCTCCTAGATGTTTATCTCTCTTTTTATGTGCGATGCTGCTGATTTTGCTTCATAGATATAGTTCCAATCCATTCTATGGTGAACCAACGATCTTGTTTGTTTGTAGGTCCAACGTGTAGTTGGACGATGTTGGATAACTCATGTGGCAGAGCATCTATTACCTACGTCTTTAGTCCTGGGTTCGAGTCACCGTGGGGAGGGGAGGGTTTTTTCTTTGTTCTTAGATTAGGAGAAAAAATTAAAAAAAAAAAAGTCCAACATGTAGTTGGATTATGTCATGACCAAATTATCACCAGCATTAAGATTGACATCGAACCCCTTTCTCTCTCTCTTGGGCTGATGTTTGGAGCGGGGAGGGGGGGGGGGGGGAATATGTGATTACTCTAAGCTCTAATCGAACTGTTCAATGGCTTGCAGTATCTATATATATATATATGTAGCCTGTATGATTTGTTGTTGTCCAATGATTTGCATCATCCACAGATGCGGACATGAGTTCTGCTATACATGTGCAGCGGAATGGAAGAATAAGAAAGCAACCTGTACCTGCCACATTTGGGACGAACGCAATATTGTATGTCGGCAGTGAATAGACACTGGAGAAGACAAGGTAATTCTGACCTAGTACGCTCGCAGTTTTGGCAGGGTTCTTGGATGATGACCTACCCCCACCACCTTTTTTTTGCCTGTTCAAAATTTTTTGCTGTCTTCAGTTTTGAGCTGACCTAAGTACTGTATGCTGGAACACTACTCTGAGTACCCTTAATATGATTTCTTTTTGTTTGCTGGTTTTATTTCTGTAATTGCCTGCAAGAGCAGACATTGCTGATCTTCTGGAAAAGGGAATGTGAATTTGTTGGCTAGCTGCTCATTCTTATGATTATGAGCAACGTTTTATCATATTTCAAGTTCTTTAATCTCATCATGTGTCATACAATAATTTCAAATAGCTATATATATACATGTAACTTGTTTTAGATCCAAGCGTGTAATGTTCTCTTTGTATGGACAATGCTTATATGGCCGAGCTATTAATATCCATAATTCCTGCAAAAAATGTTATTTTTATTATTTTATTTTTTTAAAAGTGACCTAACACTTGTAAAACGTAAAAATAAGGTGTATGGACTTTGGAAGCAGCAGCCAAACACCCTTATATGTATGGACAAAGTGATGAAAAACTTTATTTTTTCTTTCGTACTTAGAGAAAACAGGGCGTTAATATTTACTGTATTTATACATATGGTCGAACATGAAGTCTAATTTCTAACACAAGAAAGTAGAAAAGTTTAGTCAACCTTTATGGAGGATGTTTGGTTAAGCTTATAAGCTCCTGAAAACATTTTATAAGATGTTTGAGACCTTATAAGCTCTCGTAATGTGTTTGACAAAATAAGATGTTAGACAACTTATAAGATGTAAAAATAAGCTCTTAAAACTTATAAACTCAAAAAAAAAAAAAAAAAAAAAGTTTCTATAGTTCATCTTATTTTTTAAAATCTTATAAGTTATACTCAAATTTCACTAATTACACACATTAAACACACTACCATATTTCGCATACTACAAACACTATAAACACACACTACAGACTTCACACATTACACATATTTCACACAACACACATTTTAAACACTATACACACACTACCCAAACACTACACAACAACACACACTACATAAAGTCACAAACTATCCAAAATACGCACTACACAAAATACACACTTTACACATTTCACACACTGTACACGCTGAACACACTAAACACACTACACACATTTCACACATACTACACACACTTCACACACTACGCATACTTCACACACTACACACACTTCACACACTACACACGCTTCACATGCTACAAATGCTACACACATTTCATACACTAGACACAGTTCACACACACACACTATACACACGCTACACACATTTCACACACACCACACACACTTCACACACTAAGCACACACTGCATACACATTACACACACTTCACACACTGCACACATATATACACATTTCACACACTATATACACACTACACACATTCCGCACACTACACACATTTCACACACATTATACACACACTTCACACTCTACACACATACACACACTATATACACACTACACACACTTCACACATTTCACACACTATACACACCACACATACACACACTACACACATTTCACATACTACACACACTTCACACACTACACACACTACACACACATTACACACTACACACGCACACACATTTAACACATACTATATACACACCACACATATTTCACACACTACACATATTTCTCAAATTTGATACATTTCACACATACACCTTCACACAGTTCACGTACTACTCACAGTTCACGTACTATACATATTTCACACACTACACACACCTTACATGCTACACACACTTCTCGTACTACATACACTTCACACACACTATACACACAAGCTACACTCGCTTCACAAACTACATACACTATATACACTACACACACTTTACACACACTACACACACTACACACATTACACACACTTCACACTTACACATATTTAACACACACTATACACACACCACACATTTCACACACTACACACATTTCACACACTTCACACACTACACACATTTCACACACAACACACACTACACATTTCAGACACTACACACACTACATACACTACACACATTTCACACACTTCATAGCTAAATCATATTATTCAATTTCAAGCTTATAAACTCTTTTATATAAACACTTTATTAACTTATAAGCTCTTAAGAAATTACATCTTATAAGCTCTTTGAACAACTTATATGATGATGGAGCTTATAAGATGTTTGAAATAAGATTAGCCAAACACCCTCTAAATTGATTCAGGACTCCTGGGATTTGTGAGGAAGCCAGTTTTGGAACAAAATAATGAATCGTCAAGTGAAAAAAAGCAAATAGAAGCCGCGTAGGAGTAAGCATTCAGCTGGTTCTGTTCAAAATCGAATCGACAAAACCAAAACTTGAAATTAACATATTCTTTTAAGTTGATTCAAAACAAACCATCCTTCTAAATCGAACCAAATTAAACTGAAATATTTTAGTTTAGTTTCGGTTCAACTGATCTATTTATTATCTTCTAACCCTCAAAAGTGAAAAAAATAATCTAATTTTTATTTTCAGAAACACAACTTATCAAGCTTCACAAATTAATTGTCATGAAAGAATAAAAAAAAATCACAAATCTAACTAATTAAGAATCTATTGAACTTTGTAAGTGTAACTTACGACAACAGATATGTAGAGATATACATATGACACTTTAATTTGGTGGTCGGGCAAAACCAAAATTTTCAAATGGATACCGAATCAAATCGAAATATAATTCGCTCTTGAAATTTATATCCGAACGAAATCGAACCATCTACTTAACCAAACTGAACATGTTCTTATCATTTGGTTTTTAGGTTACTGTTCAGTTTTGCTAACCCCTAACTGAGGGTACATTTTTTCTTTTTGCCATCACAGTGAAGTTATTCATACTTTCATCTAACCAATCTGGTACGTTACTCAAGCGTTGCGCCAATATATATATATATATATATATATATATATTTTTTTTTTTTAAGACAATTTTAAAGTTAATTGTACTTTTAAAATTTTAATTGAATAATATCTTGTTAATATGAATTTTGGGTTGTTTTTTATTTTGTTTGACATAAATCTCACTTATGTAATAAGTATTATCCTGTTTGTAACGTAAAAATATAAAATATAAACTCATCCCATTTATAAAGTGACAATTAAATTCCTAGCTTACGGAAAAAAAATTACATCTACTTGTTTGTTAAAAAGAAATAGCAAAATAATTTTTTATGAAACACTTCCTTATATACCACATTTGTTGTAGTATATCTTTGTGGATCATCTACATCAGAGGTCAGGATCTTCAAACCTCGTCTGTTCGTTACTCGAGGAACAACCACATAGAGTTGACCATGAGAAAACACCGACTTCTTTAAAAGTAATCTAACATGGTAAGGTAACACTTGACTTTTGTTATCGTCATTGCATAAGAAATAATAAAAATAAATTGTCTTTTTAAGAATTTAAAGACATTCTCTTATTTGATGGAGCTACCGAAAGTCGGGGAAAAAGGACCAGCATTACTTCCCGAAAGTATCTTCCCTTTAACCGAACGATCGCCAAGCTTTGTAAGTATCAGTTGTATTCCATTGCATATCCTCAGAGAAAAATCAAGTTATTAGCATAACTGAAGTTCCAAGTTTTAAGTTCAGCTCATGATTTGGCACACTGAATTTTTTTATTTTATTCAAGAATTCCGATGTATGCAAATTGTTAAGTAGATCAACATTTATATCCAGCTGCATGGACTATCAGAACTCAGAAACGTCTGCTCTGAGAGTTATTCTTCTTGGATATGTAATCACTAACCAATTCAACAACATTCAGAGTCGGAGCCATTATAGCTTTACCTGAAGGTATTCAATATCATCACCAATTGTTCCAAAATTAGGATACGTGCAACGGGCAATAGCTGCTGCAGGATCATTACTACTTTCCAAAAATATATCATCTAAGATGTCTACCTCCACTTCTCCATCATTAGATCCCCTAATTGTACCATCTTCAATACTTGCTATCCATTCAGCAAACTATTTTAATTTAATGTCTTCAGGATCAGAACCAAGGTTTGGGAATGTCATATTCATTCTTAACCTCAACACTTTAGAGTACTTCCCCAAATAAGAAAAAATAATAGTTGTAAAAATAATGTCCTGTTTGGTTTCTTTCGAAACAACATGAAGAATTTGGCGAAAACTGCCACCTAAAACAACTTTTCCTACCAAAAAAATAATCTTATTCTTCATGATGTCCAGTAGTAACTTATCCAATGTTTCAAAGAAATTCTTATGCATTATGGGAGCCTCGTCCTAAATTATAAGCATGACTTTCTTAATCAGCTCAGACATAGGACTTCCTAGTGTGAGACATGATATTGAATCCTCGTGTACACTAAGTCGAATCTTGAAACATGTGATGCACTAATTCCTAACCTAGTAAACCACAAGTGTACGATGCTACTGTAGTTAGTGGTAAACAAAGTCGATCCCACAAGGATAGTGTCTTATGTTAGTTTTGTACCCTAATGCTAATACTTCTACCCTATCTAGACTCTCGAATAAAAGGATGAATTTTATGTATTCTGAAACCTAAATTGCATAAATAAACTACTTAAGCAAGAATCACTTGGAATAAAAAAATAGTAAGGAAAATTCAGATGAGATTAAGACGTATTCTAGGGATTCGATTTCAGTTAGTATCTCCTATGTTTGATTACTCTATTATTCTACACTTTTAGACCAATTTTATCGTTATTAGGAGATACTACTCTTAATTAGCCCTCTTCTCGGACGATGCTAATGCATACATCAATTAGGGACAATCACCTTCTCGGGCTAGTTATCACATAAAAGACTCCTAAGGGTTTCCTAAACCGATGCCTATGCAAGACCTCACTCCTCTCGGACGATTTTTAGTGCCTACGCTATATACTCGTATGCTTATTAACAATCCTCTCCTCTCGAACGTTTAATTATTAAGAAATTAGAATTAATCAATTGGCTAGATTAACTAATTCAGGAAATAAGAACAAAACATATAGATAATCAAATAAGAATGATGTCTAGAATTAAATAGATGTAATCAAAACATAGTCAATATATAACCTACTCTCTAACCCTAAAACGCAATGGTGTTTAGCTATGCATATCAAAAGTTAAAAACCAATTTAATTCATAGAAAAACATAATGGCAAATAACTACAAGAAAAAGAAGTAACAAAACCTGATTCTTGATTTCGATATTCGTCTTATCGTTGCTTGCTCTTCGATCTCACCTCCAATGTGCTCTCCAGTGATGATTGTATGATTATTTCGGACTAGGATGCTTGTACTTATAAGCGAGAAAGATTACATTTGAAACGGGCTTGAAACAAGACAAAACACGTAAAGAAAATAATGACCACCTTATCGCCTTGACCGTGACTTTATTCTGCCTCGACTGAGTCAGGCTAACTCGACGAGACACCCAAATGGCCTCGCTCGAGTTGGGGTGTTCTGCCTAAAGACTTTTTTCTGTCTAACATAGCCTCGACCGAGTCACATTTTGGCCTTGACTGAGTCGGCTTATTCTGCCCAACTTCGTATATTCTTCGTTTCTTCCTATCGTCTTGCTCGTTTCTCATCCAAACTTCATCCAAATTGACTTTTTGGCATATAAATACTTGATTAACACTAAAACAAACACAAACACAAACACAAACACAAACACAAACACAAACACAAACACAAACATAAAATATAGTGAAATTAGGCACATTCCGGCCAAGTACACATGCAAATGATACTAAATATACTCCTAAATCGACCTAAAATGCATATGTACACGGCGTGTCTCAAAATTCCCCAAACTTAAACTGTTGTTCATCCCCGAACAAAACAACAAAACAGAACAAGAATTACAAGCATTTAGGACGATTGGATCACGAATCTAGTCTCAGTGACATTTTTCAGAAATCGACAACATAAAGATTCGAGCATCTGTGAGATGGCAATATATCAACTACTTTCGAGACAAGAGACTCAAGTATAACTGATCTTCACCGGTTATGTGTATTACTCATCTCTCAAGTGTATAAAATTATGACATGTTTACGCTCAAGTTGGACCACATGCAGCGTCTATCATAAGCTTGCCTATAATATAAATTAGACCTCGTACTCGACCTGTGTGACACAAAATAAAAAAGGTCTTTATTTTTGTTGTAATGTGGGGTTAAGGTAAGGTGAGATAAATTTGGATAAAAAGTGACTGATTATTGGACCAATCAAGTTATTCCTGACCCGACTATCCCTCAACGTCGTTCACTCAATCCTCACTCTTCAATTCTCAGAAAACTATAAAATATGGTTTCTTCACCCTTCAAAAGCACTTTTCCTATTCATTTCATCAATCAAAACTTCTAATTCTTCACTTATTTGAGTACCACATTGAGACTACTCGTCTTTCAAACACTTAAGAATATGACGCAAGTACTCATGGTTGACACCTCCTAAACAACAAAAATACATATTTACATCTTTCTCTTTTTTCCTTTTTCTCAATTTTTCTCTTTTGTCTCTTTTTTTCTTTTTAATGATAAAATAAAAAATAAAGCTTGTAATGTTCGACTATGGAAAATAAAGCATAAAGTTCAAAGTGGCTAAGTAGAGATTATTTTCCAAGTTTTGGTAAAAAGAGTTACTATTGAAGGCTAAAAAATAGTCTTTTAAGAAAAGAATTCCTAAAATCATCTTCTAAGTCTCAACACGTACTTGACATATTCATATAGAGACGCAAGACAAGTTCTAGAGACTATATACATTATGACCAATAACTTCACACTGAAATAATAATAAATTACTCCAACAATAGAAGTACAAATAAGGCTCAAATCTCACCGGTTAAATTGATCATTATTCAAGTTCAAGCTCAATTTTGTCTCCATATACCTATCATGCTCTTCTATGTGTCAACATGTTATTTATTTAAAAATCAACTCGTCATCGACACATCACCACCATCTATCAACCCTATTTTCAGCTTTTCAAGATCGGGTTTAGACTCACACTCAACAAAAAGTTAAACTAACACATTAAAGCAATAAATAATCAAACTAAATGCAAAAATTCAATAAAAACAAAAAGCAACCTTCTACCCAATATGATTCAACTATGCTAAGACGTCCCACTCTACCCCCTCCCCTAAACTTGGTCGAAGGCTAGTGTTTGTGGGAAAGAAGTGGTACACCTTGGTGGCACTCACCTAAAATTGAGGACAAGTTGAAAAGTTGAAACCTAAAAATTGGAGACAATATAAATCCATCGCGCTGTTCACCCACTTCTGGTTGATAATCGCCCCGTGAGCTCAACTAAATATTCTCTTGTGCTTTTGTGATTTGTTTAACTGCTTCTTCACTCATATCATGTTAGTGTTAAAAAAATCACAAACAATTAAACCAAAAACATTAAATAAAAATAAAATAGTAAACACCGGGTTGCCTCTCGACAAATGCTAGGTTTTACGTCTCTAGCTAGACGACTTGTTAAATAATTCAGCCGAATTCCAACCAACCAAAGTCAGGAGCATTATCATCACTTAATTATCAAGTTTGCTAGAACAATTCTACCCTTGAGTGCCACAGTATAAACGACACAACAATTATGTTTCCCTCTTAGACCCGACCTATCATATATAGGGAAAGTAACCTTATCGTTTTGAACACGAAATGTTAACTCTCCTTTTGGCACATCTATCATCGCTTGGCTAGTTGCTAAGAAAGGTCAACCTAAGATGTAAGGGATATCAACATTCCCTTGCATATCGATAATTAAGAAATCACTAGGGAACTCAAAATTTGACACTCTGACCAACACGTCTCTACTATTCCATATGGCGTTAGTAAAGATCCATCCGCCAACTGAATATTAGTGAAGGCTTGTTTACCATCCCTAGTCCCAATTGCCTATATGTTTTAAGAGGCATCAAGTTAATGCTAGACCCTAAGTCACACAACACATTTCGAAAAT
Source organism: Ajuga chamaepitys (assembly GCA_958295605.1). Classification (NCBI taxonomy): domain Eukaryota; kingdom Viridiplantae; phylum Streptophyta; class Magnoliopsida; order Lamiales; family Lamiaceae; genus Ajuga; species Ajuga chamaepitys. The sequence goes on along the minus strand of OY282505.1, from coordinate 12,116,400 downwards.
TATGATTACCAATAGAGCAAGGGACAGAAAAACTCTCTGGATCATTCACTTTTGCTGCTCTTCTTGGTTGAGTTTTTGGGCTGATGCTCCTTTAGGCTTGCTAACTTTTGCTTATTTTCCCCTTTTCTTTGCACTTCTTCATCTTTTCTTCTTGTGCACAACAAGATTTCTGAACAAGTAGATCCGACATCTTCTTCATTACCCCCTCACTATCAATGTTGTACTTGGATGCTTCCTGTATCACATACAATGTACTAACACAATCTACATGATGAAGGTTAGCAAATAATGTATCATATAAATAGAATTCTGAAGACTCATTAATAAGAGGAGGTAGAACTTTCTTATCTATGGAGGTTCGGTCGTCCTTCTTTTGCTAAGTGACCCCAAGTATCTCTAGCTTCTTCTTTCTTCAAGATCCTAAAAAAGCGTAGCACAATTAGTGCAATTAGGCATAGTCTTCCTTACATAGAATGCTTGTGGAAAGAGGAGCGGAGGAATATATTTCAGACCATCCTCGATAATGATCGCTCTTGGATTCGTACCCCACTTTTTCACCAACTCGTAAGCATTCTCTTAGTTGCCTTCCTCCTCTTGATTTCGCTCTATCTGGTCTTTGACTTCTAGTGACTTTTAGCTCTCATACTTAGTCGCATCCGTCGAATAGACGACATTGCACTGCTCCTTTTGATTTACTATGGTGTCATTGGGAATTGCCCCTTCTGATGTTGGGATCCCAAGGCTTGTGCTATATGGCCCATATGAGTTTGTAATGATTTCATATCCACCCTTAAACTTGCCATATTTTTATTAATATCCACGGTAGTACTATCCAACTTCTTCTCTAACTTGCTAATCTGTTCATCATATTTGGCAAGCTATGACTGCACTAACTCTTCTTGTGTCAGTTTTTGTCCTTCGTAAATCATATCATTTGTAACCAGGAATCCCGGTGGTAGTTGAAGAGAATTGTTGGGGTTGTTGTACGAGAGATTTGAGTGATTTCTTGCACTCTGCTGATATTGATTGTACCTCTGCTAATTGCCTTGAAAGTCGTAAAAGTTCCTTTGATTGACATAGTTTGCGTCTTCAACTACTTCTTTCATGGGCGGATGTTGTAAGTTCGAGTCGGTATACTGGGCTAATGTCACACTTGTCAGTAGATTTAGTTGATTTGCCATAGCAGCTATTTGAACTTCCATCTTTTTTATCCCTGGTTCGGATGACTCTACTTCGGCGATGTTGTTTACCTTCCTAGGCTGACTGTGTTCATTCGGCCACTACCAACTAGTGGCTACCATCTCGTCCAGTATGGTGAATGCAGCTCTTGTGCTCTTTGTTAGAGTAGATCCGCCTATTGCTGCATCTACGAGTACTCTCGCCGGCCAAAGTAGCCCTTTATAAAATTTGCAGATATGCTGATCTTGAGTGAACCCATGTTGAGGGAAATTCCGAAGAAGATCCCGGAATCGCTTCTATGCTTCCACGAATGGCTCTCCCTCCAACTGTCTGAATTGAGTTATCTTGGCCTGTAGTTCGAGCATCTTGCCCGGTGGGAAGTATTTCAACAAAAACCGTGTGCTTAGCTCATCCCATACATTCACATCTTTCAACGTGTTAAACCATTGTAAAGCTCTGTCTTTTAATGAGAAAGGGAATAACCGTAGCACCACTTGTTCATGTGGCACTTGATTTACATTCAATGTTTCAGAAATTCTCTTGAATCTGCCTAGATTAACGTTGGGATCCTCCAATGGGCACCCACCAAACTGATTATGCTATACTATCGAGATTAGTGTTGGCTTCAGTTCGAAGTTGTTAGCCTGAATCGGTGGTGGTTCGACTCCTCCATACCGTTGATTTGGCACAGGACGTAGACAGTCCCTGATAGCTGTCTGATATTCTTCTTGTGCGGCATGTTCTAATGCTGGTGGTTGAACTTGTTGTCTTAATGTATTCACACATCAACATGCATATTAGTCAGTACCCCAAATAACTGTCTAACCATGTCTTCCATGGTTGCGTTCGGCGGTACTTCCATGGTTTCTGGATCTTTCTTTGTTCTGCGTCTACAAGTGGTTACTTCAGTTTGAAGATTAAAAGGGACGAGCTTATCCTTCCCTTGAGATAGTGTTCACATACGCTACCTGTGATCAAAACAAGAGACCCATCGTAAAATCGAAGATAAATTTAAAAACTAAAAACAATAAAAAGAAATGCAGAAATTTATGTCAAGTCTAGTATCGAAATATTTATCAAAATAAAGCTAACATTGTTACTAGTCCCCGAAAACATCGCCAAAAACTTTATGCACTAATTCCTAACCTAGTAAACTGCAAGTGTACGGTGCTACTATAGCTAGTGACAAAAAATGTCGATCCCACAAGGACTGTGCCCTATGTTAGTTTTACACCCTAATGTTAATACTTCTATCTTATCTAGACTCTCGAATAAATAGATGAATTTTATATATTCTAAAAACTAAACTGCATAAATAAACTACTTAAGCAAGAATCACTTGGCAAAACAAGAAATTAAATAGTAAGGGAGATTCAGATGAGATTAAGACGTATTCTAGGGATTCAATTTCAGTTAGTATCTCTTATGTTTGATTACTTAATTATTATAACCTTTTAGACCAATTCTATCGTTATTAGGTGGTGCTACACTTAATTCGCCCTCCTCTCGGATGATGCTAACGTATAGATCAATTGAGGATAATCACCCTCTCGGGCTAATTATCACATAAAAGACTCCCAAGGGTTTCCTAAACAGATGCCTACGCAAGACCTCACTCCTCTTGGACAATTATGAAGCCTACGCTATATACTCGTATGCATATTAACAACACTCTCCTCTTGGATGTCGAATTATTTAGCAATTAGAATTAATCAATTGGATAGATTAACTAATGCATGAAATAAGAACAAAGCATATAGATAATCAAATAAGAATGACGTCTAGAATTAAATAGAGGTAATCTAAACATAGTCAATAAATAACCTACTCTCTAACCCTAGAACACAATGATGTTTAGCTATGCATATCTAAAATTAAAATCCAATTTAATTCATAAACAAACATAATTGGCAAATAACTACAAGAAAAAGATGTAACAAAACTCGATTCTTGATCTCGATCTTCGTCTCGTCGTTCCTTGCTCTTCGGTCTCGCCTCTAGTGTGCTCTCCAATGATGATTGTATAATTATTTCGGACTAGGAAGCTTGTATTTATAAGTTAGGAAAGATTAGGGTCGAAACGGGCTTGAAACAAGAGGAAATGCGTGAATAAAATAATGACTGTCTTATCGCTTCGACCGAGGCATTATTTAGCCTCGACTGAGTGAGGCTGACTCGGCCGAGTTCGGGTGTTTAGCCCAAAGGCTCTTTTCTGCCTAACTCAGCCTCGATCGAGCCATATTTTGGCCTCGACCGAGTTGGTCTATTTCTGCCCAACTTCGTATTTTCTTCATTTCTTCTCATCTTCTTGCTCGTTTCTCATCAAAACTTCGTCCAAACGGACTTTTTGGTATATAAATATCTGATTAACACTAAAACAATTACAAACACGTCATCTAGCTCAATATAGCGAAATTAAGCACATTTAAGCTAAGTACACATGCAAATGATACTAAATGTACTCCTAAAAATCGACCTAAAATGTATGTATATACGATGTGTATCAACATGAATGAGTTGTCCTACCCCCAGGAAACAGTAGAGATGCTATGCCACCTTATGTTACATTTAACACAATGTCCCCTCTAGTCTTGGAGCAGCTGACAATGTTTTCCATATGAAAGTCTTACCATTACCTCCATAGAAGTAAAAAAAATGTTCCACCTTCACCTGAGTTTAATGATTTCATCACAGTAATATAGATATTGTGTTGCTCATCAATCATACTACCAAGCAATATTTCATGTTCCATAGCTAATATCTCATGATCATATAAGAGTTCATTAGCAAATGTTGCTTGAAGTTGATGAACTTCAAAAGTTAGCAACTGGCATTAGTTCATAATCACTGTGACTTATTCCATGGGTACAAAGCAGCTTCTCGATACCCACGAGAGTAAAATTCTTAATCTCCTCGTCTCTCGGGTCACAACTTAAAAAGATAAGTTTTAATAGTTGCAAGAGTGTAATAATTCAAAGCACAATTTTTAATTTATAGTTAAAAAAACATTAAAATTATACATGGTCTCTTAAAGTACGTCGCCTATACAAAATATCATCGGAAAGAAAAGTCCAGCCACACTTTTTCTGTACGTGCTATAGCGTTGGAAAATAAAAGTGTAACAAGCAGTCCTCTAAGTTGCTACACATAAGCTTAATGGCTTGCCTTTTCAGTACCATCTATGTACTCATGATCATCCTCTAACGAATCTTGTGCGTAGCATGCATCACAGTAGGTATCATACAAGTTTTGTAAACCTTGTTTATTTTGTCAACCTATTTTTCAGATCATCATGACATTTGAAACCTTTAAAAATCTTTAAAAGACTACATAATAAGGATCGCTGCAACCTGGTAGAACATAATGAAGCCTTGCTAACAACAAACCCCTTTATATTGGTATCCACTCTTTAGTCTTTTGCTTCTAATTTTTTTTTGAATGAAAATCTAACATATGACAAATCATTTGCTTGCGAATACTTTTTGTTAGCCTCAAACTAACTAAGAAACATGCTTTGGCTTATTTTTTGACGTTCGAGTACATTCTCCAATGGATTATTATAAAAAAAAACACAATTGATTGTTGATTTCTAAGATGAAAACTCAAACCCCCACTGGTTGATATCTATAGAGACTTTCACAACAATATATCATCCAAGCAGCTTGCCATGAAGATGTACCTGCAATCATAGTACATGTAGCGGGGTCCATCAAGATATGTAGATGGCAACATAATTTTTAACCCCAATATTGTACAACTCCACTCTCAAGACTTTTTGATTTAATCTAATAAACAATAGTCTTATCGACTCAATTATTGTATAAATATCAATGACAAATTATTGGATCAGTCTTCGACTATATAAATTACGCCTCTTTCTGATGTTCTCGCTTGCAAACGAAATGTAGCAAATCAACTCATGCTGCCCTTTTCCCGTCCTCTTGCTGCAAACTCTCTTCCCCCAGCGAAGGGAATATTCTCACTGTAACCATCTCACCATATCGAATTAATTATGGATATTGAATACCCTGGTATGTAGCATGAAACTAATTTATTCGTTTCAGTGAACCACTCCAATACTCCACCATGATGTCCCTATCAACAAAGACTTGATCAAAATTACCAACCACCAATGCAAACTTTTGAAACTATAGGTAGATTATACCTCCTCTTATCAACCTGCCTTTCAGTGCACAACTTTATCCTAACACCAACACAAAATTCTGCTGTAAGTCCAGGTATTCCAAATAATTTAACCAATACATTATTTTCAAATAGCATGGCCTTCAATTCCATAACCAATTTAGAATGCAGAGTAATTCTTTCAGAGTCATTTTTGCATTTAGAATAAGAGTTCAATAGATTTGATTATATAATAACTTCATGTAAAATTTATGTTAAAAAATAATCAAATACAACCTTACTACATCAATTCTCTTTTGAATTTCATTCTCAGTATCATAAATGTAGAGCTGAGAAAATTTGGTGTTGAACTCTCTGTAGGATGGAGACTTCCTATCAATGATAAATATGTCCATGTAACTGAGACACAGGAAGACCATTTCCTATATTCTTAGTTGTGTTTATTTTCCTATTCATAGATGTAAAAGAGAACATGTTGTAGGACCTAATATTTTCTAAATAATGCTTGCTCCTAATAGATGTGCCATAAATTAAATAATGTAAAATCGATGGCAGTGGTTTTATTAAGGGAAGTTGGATATTCCCATTGGGGTAACACAATGAGAAGAAGAAAACATTGTAGTTTTCTCCAGCAGGGGTATTGATACACGTAGTGTATGCATTTATTTAGGTCAATTTATTCGAGTACTTTGGTAGTTTTTCAATATAAATTTGATTGTTTTACGATTGATTCAATTATGTTTATCAGAATGATGCGTTTACTTGTTTTATAGTGAAATTCTTATATTTTGGGACCAAAATCTATTTTGAATGAGGCCTGGGAGAAAGGAAAAGCAAACCAGGGGAAAACAGTGATTATATGAGGTTAGAAGATGGACCATGCGAGCCAAAGTAGCTCAACCTGGGACCAAAATGATGCGTTTGCTTGTTTTATAGTGAAATTCTTATATTTTGGGACCAAAATCTATTTTGAATGAGGACTGGGAGAAAGGACAAGCAAACCAGGGGAAAACAATGATTATATGAGGTTAGAAGATGGACCATGCGAGCTAAAGTAGCTCAACCTGGCTAAGAATCGAAGGAAAGCCGAACCAAAAGAAAAAGGACTAGTCGAGCTAGGCCGAAATTACAGGCCCACCAGGCTAAAACCGTCATAGAAAGTGTTATTTCTGCTGGAAGACTTGGCTGGTAGCTAGCATTTATAAACCAGTCGGATGGAGCTTGGAGACCGGGTTAGAAGGACTTTGAAGGCCGGGTAGGAAAGTTTGGCGGTTCACGCGGTTTTGGTGTTTTATGGGCCATTTTCAATCCGTTTCAACCCCTATCATCCCAAACTTATAGATATGCTCTTTCAAGTCTGAAATCAAGAATTAATCATCAAATAATTCATCATATCATAGAGCTTGAAGGCTTGAATTATAGAGCAAGAAACAAGAGGCGAAGAAGATCAAGATCTCGAGCCAATTTCCGGGTTTAGTCATGCATTGTTGATTTTATATTCTTTCTATGTTTGTCTATGAACACTTGTTTGTTTTCATTATGAATATGAGTAGCTAAACTCCATTGTATTATAGGGCTAGAAAGTAGGTTCATTTGACTAATTTTTTTATTTATCCATTTTATTCTAGACCCCGTTCTATGTTCTTATCGTATGCGTTTGTGCTTATTCTATGAGTTTTTCAATCTGATCAATTGTTAGATTCTACTTGTATAGGCATTGGTCTTAGGATCCCTTTGGAGTTACACACGTGATAGTTAGCCCGAGAGGGTAATTATTCTTACGTAATCTTGACGTTAGCATCGTCCTAGAGAAGGATTAACTAGAGTAGTGATTGCCTAATAAGAAATTGAACTTGGTTTAGAAGTCTAGAATAATATTGAACATAGGAGATCATAACTGAAATTGAACCCTATGATACGTCTTAAATATCTAATTTTTTCCCAATCGTTAATTGCTTGCCACTTTTGAGCATTATAAGTGTTTACTTGATTTATTTATAATTTTAGTTTTAGTTTAATCAACAAATTATCCTTAATCAAGAGTCTAGATAGAACTAGATTATTCCATTCGGGGTATTAAATTAACATAAGTAACCATATCTGTAGGATCGGCCTTGCTCACGTTCTACTACAGTAGCCCTGTACACTTGCAGTAACACTAGGTTTAGACCATTTTTCATATTTTTCACAACAATTATGGCCTTAGTTTCCATCTTATAGACGACACAACATTTGTTTATACTACTTATCCTTGCATACATACATATATATATATATATATATATATATATATATATACTACTTATCCCTGCTGGTAGCGTCGTTTCCGACTACCAAATTAAATCGTGTATGAAGATACACTTAAACCTTACCGACTATTCTAACTAGTAGAGTGGCAAGCAAGGGTCGATCCCACGAGGAACGGTCGAACAAATTTTGCTTTTATGTGTTAAGCTATTATTATGAAGAAACATAAAGTAAATAAGCTAGAAAACAATAAAGAAGTGGGGGGTTAATGAAATAACAACTACACCTAAATAAACAAAGACAAATAAAGAGATTTTTATAGGTTTTTGGTTTTTAAATAACAAAACGATTCACCCTTGATCATGTTTCACCGAGGTCTTGGACGATTTATGTAACTATTGTCAATGCCCTATTCAATTGTGATTCTAGCCCTTATCTCAAGACTATTAACAAGCTCTAATAGCCTTGTTATCCCTTAATCTTAGTTAATCAAAACAAGCTCTTCGACTAACCCTATTCAGTTTAACCGAATCCTCGAAAAAGCTCTCTTAGATTCAATCACCAAATGCATTAAACACTAGGACAACGAAATAAATTCAACATAAAACTCGCAAGCTCGGTTTTAGAGGTTAAACATTGTGTTATCACCAATAAATAATTATTGTTTGCTACTCGGGAATCGGAAATCCTACAATTACGGATAGTGACCTCCTATTCTAGCAACACATTCACAAATCCCTTAAAGGGTGATCAATCCAATAATAAATTCATAAATGTGAGTCAATAACAGCAAATAACACAAAACACTTGAATACACAATATTTTCGGTAACATTAACCGTAATAATCACATGAATGTCTTGGACTCAAGGTTCCACAATAATCAAGAGTGAACTAAGGGTGCTAGCCACCCATTTTACCTAATACAAAGATAAACTAACAGAAAATTAAAGAAAACATGAAAATAGGATAGAAAGAACCAAAGGTTAGGGGTTGAAGATCAAGATCTTCAACCCCCTTCCATTTCCTTGCTTCCAATGGAGAAAAGTGGCTGATTATGTGTGGGGGATGGGTTCTAGGTTGTTCTAAGTTAGGTTAAATTCGAATGGGATGATATATATATAAGGAGAGAAAGTGCTAGTCAAAAATAGGCAAAATCGCATTCAGGATTTTAAAACAGGGTAAGGAATCTCGGCCGAGATGCAAGTGTGTCTCGGCCGAGACGTGAAAAAGAGAAAATTTGGAATTTTTAGGATTTGACTCATCTCGGCCGAGATTGGATTGCATCTCGGCCGAGATCTCCATTTCTGGAATTTCTGAAATCCCCTGCAGACTCATCTAGGCCTAGACGCATTATCTGTCTCGGCCTAGATTTCCATCTCGGCCTAGATGCAAAGTTGTCTCGGCCTAGATTTCCATCTCGGCCTAGATGCAAAGTCTGTCTCGGCCTAGATTTGCAATTTTGCAATTCTTCATGAAATCCCCTGGAGACTCATCTCGGCCGAGATTTGCATCCTGTCTCGGCCGAGATCTTCAGGTAGCCCTTCCTTTTGTTGCCTCGATCGATCCCTCGACTCCGCGGTCGTTTGATGTTCTTTTTCGACCCTTTTTCACCTGTCTTAACACAAAAATAGCACAAACGCATTATTTTGCCCATGAGAGTATAAAAGCACTAAATACACGTGATTATGCACATTATTGACACTAAAATGACACTAAAAATGCCCTAAAGTGCGTGCACGAAACACGTGTACCACCTGCATACATATATATATATATATATATATATATATATATATATATATATATATATATATATATCAGGAAAGTTACCTTGTCGTCATAAATACGAAAAGTTAACTCGTCTTATGCACAACTATCAGAGCTTGACTATTTACCAGGAAAAGTCGGTCTAAGATGAAAGAGACATCAGTATTCCTTTGCATATCGACAACAAAGAAATCGCTAGGGAATTCAAATTTGGATACCTTGACCAACACATCCTCTACTACTCCACATGGCTTTAGTAAAGATCCATCGACTAACTGAATATGGTAAAGGCTTATTTCGTACTTTCTAGTCCTAATTGCCTATATGTTCTTAGAGGCATCATGTTTATGCCTGATCCTATGTCACACAACACATTTCAAAAAATTATGACTACCAATAGAGCATGAGATAGAAAAACTCCCTGGATTGTTCACTTTTGGTGCTCTTCTTGGTTGAATGTTTGTGTTAGTGCTCTTTTTAGGACTATCTAGTTTTTTCACATTTGTCTCTTTCTTTTTGTGCGCCTTCTTCTTCTCCTTTCGTGCACTACTAGATGTTATAAAAGGCGAAGAGGCTCTTCTTTGTTCAACCCCTCATCAATGCTGTCTTTTGGTTCCTCCTACAACAAATTCAATGTACTAACACAATCTATACGATCAAGGTTAGCAAATATTGAATCAAACAAGCAAACATCCAAAGAGTCATCAATAGATGAGGATATATATACTTATTATCTAAGCTAGCACTGCCTTCCTCATTTACCTCTTACTTCAGATGTCTTTAGCTTTGGCTTCCCTTCAAGCTCACCCTTTAAATGTTTAGCACAGTTAAGAGTAGTTTTATTTATATAACGTTGGAGGGAAAGGAAGAGGAGGAATGCATTTAGGGAAGGAATGTATGTAAGAGTGTCAGAGTTAGAATCAGATTTTAGCTTCTCATCCCCTGTTTTCATCAACTCGCGATCATCCTCTTTGACATTGTTGTCCTCCTCCACCTACTTCTTCTCTATCACCCCGATCCTTGTCCACCAGTAGCTTCGGGCTCTCACACTTGGCATCATTCGTTGAGTAGATGGCATTGCACTGTTCATTCGGATTAATCACGGTATCGCTCGAAAAGTATCCTTTTTGATGTAGGGACCGGATGGCTTTTGAGATTTGGCTAATTTGAGCCTTCATCTCCTTCATCTCCGCCCCGTAACTGAAATGTTATTTGTTGATTTCCATTTTCATGGAACCAATATTCTTCTCAATTTTCCCAACTTTCTCAGTAGTCTTTGCCATATGAGACTGCAAGATTTCATCTTGAGTAGGCTACCTTCCATTGTTTATCATCCCATCGGTAATAAAGAAGCCTGATGGCGGTTGGAGTGCATTATTCAAATTACCGTATGAGAAGCTAGGATAACTCCTCATACCCGATTGTAACAATTGTTGATTGCCTCAGAGTTGTTGAAGTTCCTTTGGTTCATATAATTGACATCTTCAACTACTTCTTGTACGGGTAGCTGCTGTAAACTGGACTCGGTATGTTGGGCGTGCTGTGATGAGATAGCACCCGTTAGTAGACTCAACTACTTAGATATAAGCGCCAATTGAACTGTAATTAATTTAGGTTGCTTAGTTTCAGTGATGTCGGCTACTCTCATTGGATGATTTCTCTCATTCTGCCATTGCCAACTAGCCATGGTCATCTCATCCAAAACAGTGAATGCAACCCTTGTAAGCTTTGCCAATTGCGCTCCACCCAATGCTGCATCTAAGAGTACTCTCATGGGCCCAAGTCGCCCATCATAGAAGTAGCATATTTGATCCTTCTTAGAAAATTCGTGCTGAGGGCACTTCAGGAGAAGATCCCAGAAACGCTCCCAAGCTTCACCCAATGACTTGGCATCAAACTGTTTAAATTGGGTGGTTTCACTCTTCAATTAGAGTGTCTTGCTCAGTAGGTAATATTTCAATAAAAAATTGTTGCTCAAATCTTCCCATGTAGTGACATTTTCTCTAAGAGAGGAAACGAACAACCTAAGCTCAAATTATACCATGCCCTCACATTATCTATAAGAGAGAAAACAAACAACCTAAGCATGATCTGTTCATGTGGAACTCTATTTACCTTGAGGATCTCGGACACATAAAGGTAGACAAGTGTACATTGGCGTCTTTTAAAGGGACCCTACCGAACTGATTAGCTACGACTCTTCCAAGTATAAGTGTCTAATCTTCTTCAGAGTTGGCCTGAAGTTATGGTTGTGTGCTGACGTATAATATTCACCTAATTTTTTAAACGGAGTATTGCAATATTCTACTGCATTACTACTCCAAAAAACCGCCTAATCATGTCCTCTTTTGACATATTTTCCGATAACGCATCCATCTCGAGTGCTAGATTTCTCCTTTTGCTGTGCTTACGGGCAGTTTCTTTTATTTCAGGGTTACAAGGGACAAGATCACTCTTTCCTTTAGACCGGGTTTGTATGCACTACTCGTGATCACAAAGAAAGAGACCAGGATAAAACCGTAACATAAAATAAAAACTAAAATAAAGTTTAGAAAATAAATGTTTAGCCTAGCGCTAAACTATTTATCAAGATATAAATTAACGCAGTTACCAGTCCCTGGCAATGGCGCCAAAAACTTGACTCACTTTTTCTAACCCCAAGTGTTACTGAAAGTATATGGTGCTACTATGGTAGAACGTGAGCAAGGTCAATCTCATGGAGACTGTTACTTATGTTAATTTAATACCCTGAATGGAGTAAACCAGTTCTATCTATACTCTCAATTAAGGAGGATTGTTTGATTAAACTAAAACTAAAATAATAAATAAAGCAAGTAAACACTTAGAATGCTTAAAAATAAAAAGCAATTAACGATTAGGAAAAGATCATATATAAAAGGCGTAACCTAGGGTTCGATTTCAGTTATGATCTTCTATGTTTAGTTACCCTAATATTCTAGACCTTTAAACCAACTTCATGTTCTTATTAGGTAATCATTGCTCTAATTAACCCTTCTCTCGGACGATATTAACATATTGATTACATATGGACAATTACCCTCTTAAGCAAACTGTCACGTACGTAACTCCAGAAGGATCCTAAGACCAGTGCCTACACAAGTACCTCACTCCTCTCGGATGATTACTGATATATATACTATGTGTCGCCAGCCCATTAATATCCCTCTCCTCTCGGTCATCGAATTATTAAGCAAGTAGAATCTAGCAATTCAGATTGATAAATTTATAGAATAAGCATAAACACATACAATAAGAACATAGAAACATGGTGTAGAATATAAAGATAATCAAAACATAGTCGAACAAACCTACTTTCTAGCCCTAGAATATAATGGAGTTTAGCTACTCATGTTCATAATAAAACCCAACAATTATTCATAGACTAACACTGAAAGCAAATAAAAATCAATAATAAACGACTAAACCTGGGAATCGACTAGAGATCTTGATCTTCTTTGCCTTTTATTTCTTGCTTTCCAACTCAAGCCTTCATGCTCCATCGTATGATGAATTATATGATGATTTATTCTTAATTTGGGACTTGAAAGAGCCTATTTATAAGTTTGGGAAGATTAGGGGGTTGAAACGGGCTAAAAATGGCCCATAAAACACCAAAACCACGTGAACTGCCAAATTTTCCTAGCCAACCTTCAAAGTCCTGCCAGGCCGGTCTCCAAGCTCCATCTGACCGGTTTATAAATGTTGCCTGGCCGACCAAGTCTTCCAAAAAAATAACACTTTCTAGGAGGGTTTTGGCCTGGGGGTCTGTAAATTCGGCCTAGCCTGGTCAGTCCTTTTTCTTCCGGTTCAGCTCTTCTTCGGTTTTTATGGGATCGACCTTGCTCACGTTCTACTACAATAGCATCGTGTACTTGCGGTGACACTAGAGTTAAAAAAATTATGGCAGGTGTGTTCTCTTTATTATTTTTTAAGAAAGAAAATAAGAATAATGGTATAAGTAACAAATAATAAATGAATCTTTTATTAATTTAATATAAAAATATTAATGAACATTAGTATACTAAAATAATATAATATGTTAAGTATTACTTAACTTTATTATATTATATATTTTACAATAAATAAAATGCAATATGAATTCATCAGACTCCTTATTATATACTCCCTCCGTCCTGGCTTATTTTGCATAGGTGATCGGGCACGGATGTTAAGAAAAAGCAGATTTTACTTTTTCTTTGACTTTTTTAAAGGTAGAGATTGAGTGGTGAGATTTTGAGGGTGGAGATTGTGGAAGAAGTTTCCTTTTTTGGAGTGTGCAAAATAAGGTGGGACGGCCGAAAAGGGAAAGTGTGCAAAATAAGCTGGGACGGAGGTAGTATAAAAATATAAAAACTAGTATTACAAAAATATGTTTTTCTAGAAACTATTGCTTTGTTGTCTTCACACCAAAAGTGTGTGTTCCACTTTCATCACTCACAAGTGTACGTGCGATACACGGTGTGTATGCATGCTTTTAGGCTCATTTAGACGAGGAATTAGATAGCTTTTGCATGCTTTATCGGTCGATTTATGTTTAAATTCATCATATTATGTTGTTTAACATGTGTACTAGTTTGCTGTCAAATATGTGCTTCGTACGCCAAAAGTTCATTTGGATGAGGTACGGAGAAGAACGAGTGAGAAAAGTGGTGAAACAATGAAGTTCGGAGAACATGGTGCCAAAAGACCCATTCGGTTGAGTAGGAGAGGAAAAACAAGAGAAAATTCAAAGGACTTACTCGGGTGAGTGAAATTGAGTCACTCGGGCGAGTGGCATACTAGGAGTCGTACTCGGCCAAGTATGAGTACTCTACTCAGGCAAGTGAATGGTTCGAGAAAAGATTGTAAACAATACGTTGCAGGTTACTCGAGCGAGTAAAACCATTCTACTCGGGCTAGTAGATTTTTGGGCCTGCGCGGATATTGCTGGTTGAAACCTAATTTTGGCCCATTATCACCCTTTTCCAGCCTAAAATATGAAAGGAGGCCTAGATATTAGATTTTATCAATTTTCCATTCTATAAGCTTCAACGTTTGGAGTAGAGAGCAAGAAACACAAGACGAGGAGAAGATAACATCAGAGCCAAAGTTGATTTTACGCAATTTTCAGATTTTATTAGTTCTTCGTGTTTGTGAATTGATACTGAATGTTTGTCTTTAAGTATTTGATTTTGTTATATACGAACATGAGTGACTAATTTCTTTACAATAATCTAGGGCTAGAAAGATTACGATAACCCTTTATTTTGATGGCTTTGATTTATTTAGACTCCGTTGTAAGTTTTTATCCATGTGTTTGTGTTTGTTCTTGGATTTAGTAATATGGCCAATTAATAGATTCAACTAGATTAATAGTTTGTCGCCCGAGAGGGGAGGATTATTAATAAGCGTACGACACATAGTGTAGGTACTCAATATCAACCTAGCGGTGTGAGATATCTGTGTAGGCATTGGTCTTGTGATCTTTTAGGAGTTACGTATACAATAATTAGTCGGAGACGATAACTATTTGTACGTAATCTAAAGGCTAGCATCATTTGAGATGAGGGTTAACTACATAAGTGATCGCCTATTAAAAAGTGGAATTTGGTGTAAAGGTCTAGATAATTAGGATAATCTGGCGTAGGGAAGTTACAACTGAAACCAAACTTTAGGATACGTCTCCCCATTTGATTCATCTTTGAAAGTTATTTTTTGCTATTTCAAGTTTTTTGAGTTATTGTTTTGAGATTTTGGTTTATAAACCGACCACCCTACTTCGAGAGTCTATATAGAATTGAACTTTTTAGGATTATGGTATTTAATGGCTAGTAAACCGATCTCTGAGGCATCTAACTTAACCACCATTGTCTATTGCTACGTCGTGCACTTGCGGTTGTACTAGAGTTCAGTTTCAATGTGTTAATTATTTTGCACCATTGTCGAGGATCGATAACTACGTCAATTTCTATCATAATAGATAGTTCAGCATTAGGCTAGACATTTTACTTTTTTGTAATTTATTTATTTTCTATTTAAACTTGTTCTCCTCGTTTGTGATCTCAGATAATACATGCAAACACTGTCCAAGGGAAAGAACAATCTTGTTCATTTTGACCCAGAAATTGAAGCTACTACTTGTAGATGCAAAACTAGGAGAAATCTAGCCAGTGAAATGGCTAATCCACCAGAAGATATGGCTCAGGAGAAGATGATTAGGAATTTGTTTAATCTGATGCAACTTCTTCAAGACTAGATAACCAATTTACATACTGCAATATAACAGATAGAGAATCAGCCAATCCTGCAGATTCGTCAGCCACAATAGCCATAGCTACAAGTTGAACCTGAAGTGGATGAAACACCTATAAGGGACCACCTTCGTCCCTTAGCTAACATAAACTATGGAGGAGTTGTGCGACCACTAGTGAATGCCAATAGCTTCGAATTTAAGCTGGCACCAAAATCCATTATTCAACAGAATCAATTCGGTAGGGGCCACTGGAAGACCCCAACGTACTCCTAGCATGATTTATTAAAATTTCTGAAACTCTTAAGGTGAATGAGATGCCACATGATCAACTCAAGCTCAAGTTGTTTTTTTTTTTTTTGCTGTCTTAGAGATATGCAAAGTTGTGGTACAATTCGTTGCCATCTGAAAACATTACTACTTGGATGAGCTGACCACAAGATTCTTACTGAAGTATTTTCCACCTAGTAAGACACTCAGGCTGAAGTGAGATCACCTATTTCAAGCAATCGATTCTGAGCTATTGGGTAAAGCTTGGGAGTGTTTTCGAGATCTTCTACGGAAATGCCCTTAACATAGTTTTTATGAGAATGAGTAGATTTGCTGCTTCAATGATGGGCTACTTGGGCCCACAAGAGTGCTAGTAGGTGCAACGGTGGATGGTTTATTATTTGTGAGGAACACACAAAGTGCCTTCACCATTTTGGATGAAATAGCCACTACCAGTTGTCAGTGGCAAAACGAGATGAATCAACCTAGATGGGTCGCCAGCATAATGGATTCAGAGATGATTACAACAATTTTGACACAAATAAAACACTCTCCAAGAAATTAAATTTTTTGACAACCGTTGCTACTCTCCAAGCCGAACAAAGTGCAAGACTGATAGTCTCTCAAGAAGCAGTTGAAGAGGTGTATTACATGGATCAAAGGAATTTCAATAACTTCCAAGGGAATCAGCAGAAGAACTATTACCAGTCGGGTATGAAGAGTCATCCTAACTTCTCATACGATAATCTAAACCGTTCGCTCCAACTGCCACCGGGCTTCTCAGTTACACATGGAATGATCAATGATGGGGAAGGCTGGCCCAAGAGGACATTATGGTGTCCTATATGTGGAGAACTGATGAGAAACTTGCCCATATGGATAAGAACCTCGGTACACTGCAAGTAGAGATAAAAAAAAATCTCGTTAGTCATGGGGCAGACGTTAAGGAAATCCAAACTCAAGTCAGCCAGATCGCACAAGCCATTGGGTCCCAACACCAAAAGGGATGATTTCCGAGTGACATAATGATTAGCCCGAAGGAACAGTGTCATGTCATTTACTCGATGAGTGACACTAAGTGTGAGACCCCGTGGAAGCTAGTAGATGAAGGACAAGTGGTGCAAAAGGAGAAAATAGAAGAGGGCAACAATATAAAACAGAGCCTACGAGTCGATGAAAAAGGGAGTCAATGAAAATAGGGACTGAGAAGCCAAAATATTATTTTAACTCTGACATTCCTCTATACATTCCCCCTGTCTAAATACATTTCCTCTCTTCGTAACCTCAAGCATTTTATAGAAAGAAAATTGATCTTAAAATTTCTTTTGTTGAATTGTTTCAGGATGAGCCCGACTATGCTAAGATCTTAAAAGAAGAGCTTGAAAGATAAGAAAAAGCTGAAGGAGCAACGATTGAGCCAATGGTGGGATGCAATGCTGCAGAGGAGCAAAGCACAATATGTAAAGCAAAATATTAGGACCCATCGGGAGAAACATCCAGTGGTGCATGTAAGGACAAAGAGAAAGTGCTGAAAGGAAAGAGGCAAATACGCAAAAAGGAACAATTCTTAAAAGTAGCAACATGACTGTTCAACTGAGAAGAGCACAAAAAGTGAATGATCCTGGGAGTTTTTCTATCCCTTGCTCTATTGGTAGTTTTATTTTGATAATGTGTTGTGTGATTTAGGATCGAGCATAAATTTGATGCCTCTGAGAACATATATGCAATTATGACTAGGGACTATAAAACAAGTTTTTACTACTATTCAGTTGGCCGATGGAGTAGTAGAGGAGATTTTGGTAAAGGTACCTATATTTGAATCCCCTAGTGATTTCTTAGTTGTCAATATGCAAGGGAATAATGATGTCCCTTTCATCTTAGGCCGACCTTTCTTAGCGACTAGCCAAGCGTCAATAGTTGTTCAAAAAGGGGAGTTAACTCTTCGTAGTTACGACAAGAAGGTAATTTTCCATGTACATAAAAGGTATGGATAGTATAAATAAACATTGTGTAGTCTATATGGTGGGAAATAATGCCAAAACTAAGGAGATAAATAAACAAAAGAGGTCTAAATTTTTAAAGAATAGTAGTTCTCTTAGTTTTAATTGTTTAGACGTAGGATGAAGTGAGAAAATTGCATCTGGAAGAAGACGTAAAACTTAGCGCTTGTCGAAAGGCAACCCGATGATTGTTATGTTTTATTTCTTTTTAGTTTTGTCTATTTTTTTGTTTGATTTGACCTAAGATGGCCGTGAAGTAATTATGCAGTCGAATAAGTCCAAAAGATAAGAAATTTTGATCAGTAGAATCTACAGGGAAAGGCTCAACCGGGCCAATTGACGAGACCCGATCGAGAGGAAAAAGGTAAAAGAAATCGTGTGAGGATAGTGCAACTGGCCTAGCCGGACATGATGCCCAACCCATAAGTTCACGTTATTCGTCTCTATTTTTTAAGTTTTATCTCTTCAACTCTTCCCTAATTTTGATGTAAGTATCACCAAGGCATACCATTTCTTTCCCACAAAATTTGTTCTTCGACGCTGTGGCAGCTGTTCATAATTTTGAAATTTTGTTTATAATTTTGATATTTTTTAACTTGTTAATTGCTCAGTCAGCTTGCACCGTGATGGCTAACTTAGTTTATTATGTTTTTGCTGGTTTTTATAGTATCTTTTTTTGTTCTTGCGTTAGAGTTATAACCCGATAATTATAATAAAATTGTGAATTGAAGGCCAACTAAAGGTTGAAAAAAGATGATGTGTCAGTGATGAGTCAAATTTTAAATTTTTTTATGGCATGTACTAGAGCATGATTTACGTATAGAGATGAAATTGAGCAAGAATTGTGAATGATTATCACAATAGCCTGTGAGAATTTGAGGCCTAATTGGAACTTCCATTTTTGGAGTTATATATATTGCTTTATTCTTGAGTGCATTGTTGGTCATAATGTAAGTATGTCTCTAGATCTTGTCTTGAGTCTTCTTGAAGTTGCCAAGTGTATATTATGAACTCAAAAAGTTATTTTAGGCGTTCTTTCTTTTTAAGCCTCTATATGAGGCAAAAATTCAAGTTTCCACAAAAAACTATAAAATAATCCCTATTGAGTCATTTTAAGCTTTACAACGTTATTTATCATGGCAAAAATTACAAGATATTATCCGTTCGTATTGGCCCTTTTCCCTTAACTTGGACTACTTGAGAGCAAGGGAGGTATATTGGAAGGTAGAATAGAGCGATGAGTAAAATTTTAGTGGAAGGGATGGATAGAATAGTTGTGTGGAATGAATTTCATGTTAGAGGCAAAACAATGAGCATTATTGACCCTCTTTTTTAGTTGTTAAGTTATTATTTTCGTTCAAAAAAAAAAACAAACAAAAGAAAAAAAAAATTGTGTACGTTATAAAAAAATCTGCGCATGTTGAAAAAAATATTTTAGTTTTACTTTTATTGAAGGGGTAAATTAAAATTTTGCCTAAATATGTCATTGATCATTATAGTCTTCGTAACCAAGTGTGGCTAACTTACTGTTGGCATTGTAAAAGTTGGATCATGTAGTAGATTGAGAGTGAATATTAAAGTGAAGAAGCTATTTTCCACGGACGCCGTGTAGAAGTGATCCAAAACTTCAAGATCATCAAAGATTCTCACAACAGAAAACGCAACCCTTGCCCTGCGCTGAGGATCAGTTCTCCTTGAAACTTTAAATATGACAAATCTGTTAATCAGCTTGCTAATCAAGTAATCTAATGTCCAGGCTCAGCTTCCTATGCATTTAAATCCAAAAAATAAAAGATAAGACTAAAGTAGTTTTTTATTTTTTTAATAAAAAAATAATGTTATCAAATTAGAAGTCTTTGTACTCACATCTTTCTTAAGCTTGCATCCACTTTTTCCAAAAACAATTGGCACCTTCTGTATCATAAACCAGAAATAACTCATTGTAGGTTTCATCAATAATCCTTATCTCAAATTTGTACTTGGAATTTTCATTCTCCTTGACCTCACCACATTGTCTGCACATATACTTTTTTATAGCACTTGATAGCTTCTGATGATAGAATATACATGTCATATACCACAAGTCTTTGAGATTCCCAACTAGAGGTGTCAAAATGGGTTGGTGGGGCGGGACGGCCCACAACCCACCTTAACCCACCATTTGGCGGGGCGGGCTTTTTATATGGCGGGGCTTCAAATCCCAACCCAACCCAACCCACCGGTGGGTTGTGGGTTGGGCAGGCTTTTTTGACTTTTTATTTTTGAACCGTTTGTCCATTATATAGCTATTAAACAATGTAAAGTATTCACAAACATTCATTACATTAATCATAGGTGATAAGTCCATAATCAATAATCCGAAGTCCAACATAAAAATAAAATGTTCACAAAATGAAAGTGTGACGAACAAAACACAAATCTCTTAAAAGCTAGAGTTCATCAACCATTACATCATCAAAATCATCTTCATTCTTCTTCTCCATCTCCATCAATATTCTCTATGATATTGGATGCTTCATTGTGTAACCATGTTCTTCAAATTTGATTATTTCGTTAATTTTTTTTACCCCCGCCGTAGCCCGTGACCCAAATGGGTCAGCCCGTTTGGGCCCACTTTTTTACGAGCCTTTAAATATCCGGCCCAACCCGCCTATTATGTATAGCGGGACGGGCGGGCCCAACGGGCTCGATCCGTTTTGACAGCTCTATTCCCAACTTCTGTAATTGTATAATAAATTCAAAACATATAATCTTACACTATATATATATATATAAATATATATATATAATAGGATATGTTTAGAATATTCTATTCACCTCACCCTCACATAATTGTAAGTTGTTCGTGGTTGAATGACTAGTTGCAATCTCATTACTCGGAGACCCTCCGAATCCAGAAGTTCTAGGTGTTGTTGAAACCGCTCTCTCCACATTTTCATATTGCAATCCTTAAAGATCATTTTTAGTAGTTAAAAGCAGTAAGTATTTTTATTAGAACTAAAATGACTATCTAAATCAATGATAATCTCACTGTTTTTTGAACTCGTTGATCTCCCATATATCATCATTAACAAACATTTTGTGAGGAATCATATGTATTTGACACCTTCACTTTTACAATCATATAATATCTATTAGTGTCATTGTAATTTGTAAGCATTTAAATCTTGTCCATGTGTGTGGTTTGCATTATTTAACATGTTACCATTAAACTCTTTAGGCTTGCAAAATTGTATCACAATAACAACGGGTGGAGTGGTCCCATTATTGAAATAATACACACCTTATCACCATACTCCTCCTATAGAGTCACAGTTAACTTTCTTCCGCTACAAAAAAATACTCATATAAGCTGTTATAATTTTATCTTTTTTATCAATTAATTGCAAATATATTTGGTGATGTATCTTGTAACATACCTCATATCCTTCAGTTTTGTTAATGATATAGTTTTACAACAAATTGGTTCTGCAGGACTTGAGATGACCTAAGTGTATAACAATGAATGTCAAAAAGTTGTAATTATATTTACAATGCAAAAAAGGTTTCACATCCTGTGTTTGCATTTTTCCTTGCCATCTGAATTTGATTTTATAGTTATTTGCAATAGTCACCTCGTACGCTTATTGATTTCTCCTTTCAGCCAAATTACTACTCAATCTTATACTTTTTAAGATCTTCACAATTCTCATACATATTTTGTCGTTATACTATAAAGTAAATTGACCATAATACACATGTTCACTTGCAAGTCGTGCTGCCTCATTGTCCTTTCTTTCTTTATGTTTTTTTTTTTTTTTTCAATTCTAGCCTATGTTTTAGTTAAAAGAAAAGTTGTCTATTGAATTTAGAAAACATTCAGTAAACACAAGAACAATAATTAGTCTTTATATAATTATCAGACTATTACTTATAGATAAATATATATTCTAATTAAATATAAAAGTTAATAAGAGCTTCTGAAAATTAACGAAAACCGGTAGTTTTGAAAATATAAATGGTGGTTGTTATTGCCACCAAAAAAAAAAAAAAAAATACTTTGTACACATTTTTCTATACACACCATATACATAACATTTAAATTCATGTAATTTCCTTACACACCACAAAAATGCTCAGTCTTACCATTCCAAAGTAAAATTAATAAAAAAAAAGAAAAGAAAGAAGAAAACATTCAAATGAAACCAAAACTTATTTCTCCCCTTTGCATGTATGCTTCCTTCCCATGAATGGTAGAGATGCATCATAAAAAAAACTCTTTCACATGTTTGAATCGCCATTTGAGCTCCAACAAGTTGATAATTGTGCATCTATATGCATCGTGTGGGGAAGATAAGTGATGCAAGTCTGCTGTTCAAGAAAATACCTAAGAAAGACTCGTTACTTAAAATATGATGATAGCACATTTAATGAAGAGGGGTCATGTTGATTGGGCATGTCGAATGTTTCTGCTAATGCCAATTAGGAATTTGAGGCTGTTTCATGTAGAGAAGATGAAGCACGACAATTTAGACAGAGAAAGCTGTGAGATAGAGAGAAAGGCAACGACGCTTAATGTGGCCAAAGTGTTCTCACAAGTGTGTGATAAGTTACATAAACAGTGAACCCTAAATGATGGTAAAAGACTAAACAACCCTTACTGTCTAATACGCTTCCCTAAATGAAGACCCCCTAAAAAAGTAAAAAAACACTGTAAACGCTCCCCAGTGACAGAACCTAGAGGATTGAAGAGACAAAATTTAGAACAAGGTTACAAAAAATGACCAGTTGAAAGTGGCTTGGTCAACACATCAACCACTTGATCTTCCGTTGAAATATATATATATGAACATCTAATTCACTAGATTGGACCTTCTTCAAAATGAAATGCACATCAATTTCGATGTGTTTCATGTAATCATGGAAAACCAAGTTTGACGTAAGCGTGGCAGCCCCTGTATTATCACACCAAAGAACCGAAACTCCAGGAAGGGTTAAACCAATTTCAAGAAAAAGAGACTGAATCTAAACTAAAGTCGTAGTAGCAAGTGCAAGAGCTCGATATTCGGACCTAGTGCAACTACGAGCAACAACATGTTTCTTTTTTGTAAACCAAGTAATAATATTTAACCCCGGATAAGTGCAAAAACCACTGGTTGAGCAATGATCATCAAGACAACTTACCCAATCGGCATCCACAAAACCCTCTAAACATAAATTAGAGACAGGTTTGAAGACAAGATCCAAAGAAGCAATGCCTTTTAGATACCGAAGGACCCATTTACACGCACACCAATGATTATCCATGGGGGCATGTAAAAATTTACTAAGTTTATTAAGAGAAAAAAACTATGTCAGGCTAGCCATTTGTAGATACTATAGAGCACCTATAGTACTATGATACAGTGTTGGATGGGCAAACACAACACTCTCATTTAAAAACAATTTGGTCGAAGTGCAAGTAGGAGTAGATGTAGGCTTATAGGAGGACATATTTGTTTTCGCCAAGAGATAAAAAATGTACTTTGCTTGGTTTAAGAGAACACCATTCTTAAAATGATGAACCTCAAGATCAAGAAAATACCGAACATGGCCCAAATATTTTAGCCAAAATCGATCATTTAAGATACGAATAAGATCAGAAATATCAATCCTACTGTCCTTAGTGACAATAATATCATCAACATAAACCAAGACAAGCAATAGACGACCATAACTATTCTTAAAAGAGAGTGACGAATCACACACAGAAATGCGAAAGCCTAAGGAAACAAAAAACACTTTAACTTGTCATACCAAGCCTTGGGTGCCTATTTAAGGGCATATAGAGCCTTAACCAACTTACAAAGATGGTTAGGCTTACGTACGTCCTCATATCCTAAGGGTTAAGTCACATACACACAGTAGTAGACAAATCAAAAGAGCATTGATAAGATCAACTTCGTGAATATGCCATTTTCGAGTAACCGCAAGAGTAAACATTAAGGCGAATAGTCAATGATTTAATTACGGGACTAAAAAGTACCAAAATAATCGACACCCCCAGTTTATTCAAAACCCCCAGCAACTAAGTAAGCTTCAAAACGGTCAACATAACCATCATGATTTCTTTTGATTCGAAAAATCCATGTATATGATATGAGATTCATATCTGGATCGAATGGGACTGAATCCCATGTATGGTCCTTTAAAAGAGCAGGATACTCACAGTCCATGGCAGCTTGCCACTCAGGAGATTGGAGAGCATGTTCGACCGTAGTAGGTTCAAGAAGAAAACTATTAAGAGAAGAAACAGATAAATGTTAGGTTTGTAGATACCATTCTTTGACATAGTTAACATATGATGAGTAATCGAGGCTCGATTTGCAGAACTAATGAAACCAGAACAGGACAAGACACAGGACTCGATACTAAAGGCAACATCTTTGTAAGTAAAATAGGTAAAAAAGACTCAACATGGGGAGAAACATTTTGAACACTGACGGTAGGAGGCTCAAACAAAATTTTGTAAGGAAATTTAGATTCCTTGAAAGAGACAGTCTAGCAATATAAATACGTTCCAAAAGGGTGCAAACACCTGTAGCCCTCGTGCGACGTGCTATAGCCCAAAAACACACATTTGAAAGTTCGAAGCTGAAGTTTAGACGTATTGTAAGGCCTAAGAAATGGAAAACAAGCACAACAAAAATCACTAAGAAAAGAATAATCGGGCTTAGCTAAAAATAAAGACTCAACTCAAAAGGGGACTGATTTGGAAAATGGCAGATGTTATCACATTAATCAGAAAAATCGACGTAGAAAAGGCATCCCACCAAAAATTAAATGGAAGTGAAGCCTTTGCCAAAAGACTATGCCCCATTTCCATTATACGTTGATGTTTTCACTTAGCCCGACCATTTTGTTAGTGGGTATACGGACAAGACAACCTATACTGAATGCCCAAACTTTGAAAAACAGACACAAGAGGCCAATACTCCCCCCCTCCCTCTCCTTCCCCTCCCCCCCACACACATACAATCAGACTGGAAAGCTTTAATGGACACACAAAACTGATTCTTAACCAAAGGCATAAAATCTAAAATTACTTTTGACACTTCAGACTTAGACTGTACGGGAAAATATAAGTATACCTTGTAAAATCATCCACAAAATGATTGTAATACCTATAATCAGTGGAAGATAGAACCGAAGTAGGCCCATAAACATCATAGTGTATAAGATCATTTGAAAATCTGATCCCCGGGAGGAACATGAAGTGTTGCGCAAGGTGTTGCAACAAGTACTGCAACACCTTGGGTTCATTTGTGCAGAAAACAACAAAGCAAATAAACAACAGCAGAAATAAACAAACACAACAAATGACTAACAAAGAACAAATGAAATAAGTTTAATCTCAAGCAATTCAAAAGCTTGAGACAAACATTATTACTCAACTAAATGAGTACATTGGTGATTGATCCCAAAAATACATAGACCAAGATGAAAAGAAAAATCACCACTGATCCATTTTCTAAAACTAATTTGCACACACATATAAAAATATCCCGACACAAGGATCACACAACCTACAAAGAAAAAGTGGGAATGTGTGTGTGCAACTTGAGGTATTGCTGCAGGTGTTGTATCACTTAGATATGACGCAGGAACCTTGACGAAGTGGTTCACTTTCTATCTTCGTGGGAAGTTGTATTTATAGAGTTCCACACCTGCAGAATGGTTACAATGAGTGAGAAAAACATGGGAGAGAGAGAGAGAGAGAGAGCAAGAAATGGAGGAAAAAAGATCAATAGATAAGGAAATATAACTTCCCCATGATCTTATCCCCATAGGAGAGAGAGAGAAAAGTGGGTTGGGAGAGATAGACGAATTTTTACTTATAGGATCAAGGATAAGAAGTTACTTTTGGATAATAACTTCCCTTGGAAGTTTATCTTTTGGATAAAAACGTCCATTAGAAGTTATATAAGAAAATAACTTCCCCATGATTCTAGATAGTAAAAAAACTAACAATAATAAAATTATGAATATAAAACAATAAAACACGAAAAAGATCAGTAAGACAAAATCAAAAATAAACTTCAGAAATAATGTGTTGCAGAAAGTGTTGAAACACTTTCTGTAACACTTTATTTCCTCAACAATCTCCCCTTTTTTGTCTTATTGATAAAAACCTGCAAACATCTAACAAAAGAGAAAGATTAGTCAAACATGAAGGTCAAGTTAAGGCAAAAACATATATACAAAAGAACGAGATAGGAACAGTGTTGGAGCACTATGTTGAAACACATTGCACCACACCATTTCCAGCAGATTATGTGGGACTTTTGTTTTGCAAGTCAAAGAAGGAAATACATGCTATGTATTTTTCCCAGCCTCACCAAAAGGCATATTTTTAGCATTAAAAGGAACAGATAAATGTTTGAGAATAGTAGAAACAACATCATTACATGAATGACCTAGTCTATTGTGCCACAAAGAAGTGTCATGAATTCTAGAAACATAAGAATAACTGGGAGTATTACAAGTAGACAAGTAAAAGCCAACAAGAGAGGGGGGCAACATGGGACATATCCAACTGATAGAGTTCATCTCTAAGAGCTCCTCTCAGCAGGGCCTGATGGGTATTCTTGTCCTTGACCACAAAGCAAGAGTCATGAAACACAATATTAACAATATTATCTTTTAAAAAGTATGAAATACTAAGCAAATTGTTAGTCAAATCAGGCACATAAAGAATATTTTTAAGTTTCAAATCAACAGAAGAGTGCATATTAGGAATAGAAGTACTACCAACATCAAAAATAGGTATAGAAGACCCATTACCAACAACAAGAGAAGCATTACCAGTGTATGGAGCTTGCCCAGAGAGAATAGCAAGATTGGAAGTGACGTGGTGTGTGGCTTCACTATCCACATACCAATCAGTGTCCATAACACTAGGCCGAGTCACATAAGCAGTAGAATTAGGATGAGACATATAAACAGAAGGATGAGGAGGGGGTGCACCCAAAACTAAACCATAGAAGGATTCAGAGTGGGAGCATAATCTGCCTGAGCCAGATTGGCATGATAAGAAGCAACGAGCTGTGGTAGGCCAGGTCCAGTTAGGGGAAAAGTGGGACCAACACCAACGAAAGATTCATCAAAGCTTTTAAAACATTTTGCAACACTCTGGTTAGGTTTACCACATATTTGGCATATTAGTCTATACACTTTACTTTTGTTTCCAAACTGGCCACCATTTCCCCAGGATTACCTCTACCCCCACGACCTCTATAGGCGTTATCCCCATGAGAGGAACCTGAGGTGTTGGGAGTTTTGGTATTCAAGTGAAGAGAATGGAAAGTGTTGGTGGTAGTAGAATAAGAAGCACCATCAGAGGTAGTAGAGAGAGCATTAGACTGATTAAGATGTTGTCCATGTGTTCAGAGGATAAACTGAGCATCAGAAAAAGTAAGACTCTCACTTCTAGCAGTCAAGTGCACCACAAAAGATTCAAACTCAAAACCTAGACCACTAAGAATATAAAGCACAAGATCATCATCATTATCTAAATCCTGACCGGCAGCATGAACATTATCAGTAATAGTTCTCATTGTTCAGAAAATATTCATTAATAGTGATGTCACCCTTTTTTGTGGTTTGAACCAGAGATTTTAGGTTAAGCACTTGAGCTCTAGAGTGAGATAGAAACAGAGTATCAAATGTAGACCATACTTGAGAAGCAGTCTCACAACGACTAAAATATCCTAGCATACCCTCAGACATAGAATTCATCAACCAACTAAACATGAACTGATCTATAAGGAGCCAAACCAGAGAATTAGGATTAGGAACAAGATTACCATTTGGCAGATCCGGAAGAGATTTCGACGCGGAGCAACGTACTTCCCTAGGAGAAGGCCATCAAAACCGTGAGCATGCACCGTCGCAAGGACTTGCATGCTCTAATAGGTATGATTATTGTGATATAGCTTCAGTGTCATGGTTGACAGGGATGGAAGAGAAACATTCGCAGCAACACTGGAGGCAGCGACCACAGAAGACTCCGATCATAGAGTCGTCGCCGTAGTTGAAGCAAAAAGAGTGATCTCAACCATGGATCGAAGTAGATCTAGAGAAGTTCTCACAGAAAAACCAGATCGAAGAAGATCTGGAAAATGTTTACAAAAATAAATCTAGAAGGATCTAAAACACACTCAAAGAGGCTGATCGATAATAGATCTGAGTGAACTTCGCAAGGGACGAAGAACATGAGAAGCTAGGGTTTTAAGGATCAGAAAAAATGAAAAAAAAAAAAACGAGCTGATTAATCTGCCTTGAAACATAAAATTGAGTGTTTAGAAGGCAGATAAAATGTACATGATAAAAATAAATGGTGAGAAATACGACACATGATACCATGTTTGATATAGAGAAGATGAAGCAGGAGAGTTTAGAGAGAGAAAGTTGTGAGATAGAGGGGAAGGGAACGACGCTTGATGTGGCCAAAGTGTTCTCACAAGTGTGAGATAAGATACATAAATAGTGAACCCTAGATATTGGTAAAAGACTAAACAACTCCTTACTCTCTAATAGATGTGCAAGGTGGGCCACACAATAATAACATTGCAGCCATCGCAATAGCATCGACAAGTTTGCTATTCCTGAATACAAGATGTAAATGCAGCAAGTAACGAGAAATGGTCAGGTCTTGGCATCAGCTTTATCGAGAAGGAATGGTAGACTAATAATCATACGTTGATTTGGGATATAAGAAATTTTGAATTGACAGGCACATATTCTTTTCCTTTTGCACAGTTCTTTCGATTTTGCAGGAATAAAGATTAAGAAAAAAAAGGATTTGTTGTAGGAGAAGCAGAAATAAACAAGGAAGATAGATACAAAATAATTAGGGTTCTCTTATTCATTAGTTCCCCTTTATATAGGGTGCCAAATACAAGGGTTTCACAATTGCATAATGTTTAGTGAATACCTAAATTGTCCTTCATCAGTTACTTTTGACGAAGGCACACTAATTTTTTTTTCCTTCAACACTCCCCCTTGTGCCAAGTCAATGGGGAATTGGTGCATAACTTGTTTCCTTGTTAAAAACCTTGCCAAGTAACAAAACCCAATGAAAAAAATAAACCTTGGTCGAAGAGAAAAAGAGTGCAATGTACCTTTGTTGAGACTCCCCTTGAAGTCTACATCTCTCCCTTGATACGTACATCTATCAAGAGAGTTTAAAAAATCTCTTTCATCCTTAATTTTACATAAATCATGAGGATATTATGTGGTTGCTGGTTATAGAAAAACGTTGGCGGTTCATGCTTGGTCTCGTCACCTTTGATGTGTAGCATATCCATCTGTTTGTTGCAAATAACTCAATCTTCATAACTTTGGTTAGACTCTTAAATGGTATAACTCAAGTCACTAATACTTTGACCATATCGGTTAATGAACTTCTTGAGATATTATCCATGAGTGATGTGATGAGGTAGCTAGAGTAGTTGTGATTGGTTGATCTTCAAGATTTCGTCGTGTTCCTCATGGTAATACATAACAAGTTAGGTAATGACCTTTACATTAGCCAATAAGATAACCAATATCTAAACCAACCAAAGTAGTATTTAGTATTTCGTAGTAGGAGGTAGCTCCAACTTTTATTTAGGAGTTACATATTCTTTTGTAATCCTTCTATCGATCTCTCTATATGAGAACATTTGACATTTCCTTTAGAGTTTACAATTTCATTTGTAATCTCTCTTGTCTCTAATATGGGAGGAACAAATATGTGTCAATGGTTTCTTTCAGATGTCAAAATACCATTTGATATTATTTCATTTCTATTGCGTTCTCCTGAGTAAAATATAACCGACAAGTTCATTGAAAAAGTAATACATGGTTGAGTGCATTGAACTTTTTGTACAATAATACGCACATTTCACTTACGTAGGGAATTTCATCTTCCAATAGCTCATTTATCATTTTTTTTTAGACTCAAATGGATCTTTCCTTATATCCACGCTTCAACCAATCATAAGAGTGCTAATAGATTGCACTTTATCCATGTTAAATCGCCTGATAATCTTTTGGATATATGCAAACTGAGGAATTAATATTCCACAAACTTGGTCTTCTTTTTTACAAGGCATAGACAGTTCCAAGTTTTTCCATGAACCTTTATCTCAATTTAGATTTCAAATACATCACATTATCTCTTATTTCTTTAAGAGTACCTATTATGTCCTTAACATTGACATAAGTTGCTACAGTTACAAATATAGAACTTGTGTTTCTTTATAAATACATATGAACAATACTACTTATTCTTTCCCTTCCCAATCGAGTAGTCATTTAGACAGGTATACCATTTCCGTCCAGATTCATTTCAATCAAAGTGAGCATTTCAATCTAATATTGTAAATGCACTCCGTGGTCTAGATTAACTTGAGTTGGGTAATGCAAGTCCATCTAACACTTTCACATATCTCAATAACAAGATCCCCAAAGAGATATATTGTAACCACATTAATATGTTGCATTTTCAATTATTCAAAAACTTATCAATAAGATGTTATGATGTCCGTTGCGGGAGAATATGTCTCCTCATAGTCAATTCCAGGGCTTTGTCAGAAAATCTTGTTCTTTAAGGTAAGTTTTGTATCTCAAGACTTTATTCTTCTCACTACGCGTACTGACAAAACATATTTTATGTCCTACACGTTTTACACTTGGTGAGGCTAGCACTACCCAACCAAATACCTCTCGTTTTATCATAGAATTAAGTTCTACCTGGATTGATTCCATATAGGCCAATATGCTCTTTGTTGATATCTTACAATAGAGCGTGGTTCGATATTATTATGCTCTATGATTCATTGAGCAACAATATATACATCATCAATGCGCGTTAAAGATTTTTCATTAACTCACATGCACTCTCATTATCTGTAGAATCATTTAAACTTCGGAGCGTCCTCCAGTGATGATTCATGGGCATAATTAATTAGAGATAATTTGAGAGTTTTTTTTTTTTCATTAATGATTCAAATTGTGCCACACCTGCCTCCTTTCTTGAGCAGGTGTTCATCGAACCACGTGGCATCCCCCGTTTCCTTTTGGGAGCCACGACCTCAACCACACCTCCACTAAGTGTGGTTGCAACACCTTTATCTGCGGTGTTGTGCCCCTTAGTGGGGACTTTTAACCTTATAGGCACATTTGCATCTAGTATATATGATCTTGTCACTTTAGCAATTTTAGCAAATGCATTAACAATCAAATCTTCCATTCTTTGAAGATTGGTAATTCATTTTACTTTATTTTTACATTATGAGGTATGGGGATCCTAATAAGCCACACTGGGAAACACTTCTTGTCGTTCCCTTAGAAAATTCTTTTTCTTATCTCCCCCTAACGACGGGAAGAGTGTCTCATTAAAGTGACAATCCATCAATCTAGCGGTAAATAGATCTCGCCTGTCAAAGGTTTCAAATAACGGGTAATAGTTAGAAATCTATAACCAATATAAGTATTTAATTGTCTTTAAAGACCCATTTTGATGCATTGTGGGGACGCAAACAGGCACATATACTGTGTAACCAAATATGCGTAAATGTAAAAATATCAGGCTAAATCCAGTTACCAACTGGTACGCATAAATTATTGGTTAGCAGTGGATTTGAGACAAATAAAGTAAAGTTGCAAAAATATTGCATAACCCCATATTTGATAGACATTTTAGTACGCATTTCAATGCATAATTCTCCATCTATATCCTTTTGGTGGTGGTATATGTGAGACCATTTTTGTGCATGCACATGGATTAAAGGATGCTATACACTGGTCCTGACAGATATGCAATAATCATCAAATTCTTATGATGAGAACTCTCTAGAGTTAATAAGTCTTATAGACTCTACGAAGTGAGGATGATGAGCTCTTATATATTTTCTAGGAGTTTTCAAATGCAACATTTATTGTGGACAATAATGTGATGATCAATTAGTGTGCCAAAACATTTACCAGAACTATAGATACTTTAATGGTCCGCTTTCTGGTTTGATAGGTCCACATATATTATATCGTGTTTTTTTGTAAGAATGAAATGTCTTGCTTATGTATCAGGCATAAGAAGGCCTCCATCCTACTTATTGCTAAATAGTAGGCTTGGCAGAATGAGTGATATGCCCTAAAACAGTTAATCAGACAGAGTGGGATGTTGACCGTGCTTTTAGTACTTTAGAAAGCATTGAGTGTGTGATAATAAAATTAGCACTGACATTGTACATCGTATCAGATTTTCATCCCTTTTGTATTTCACTCGATAGAAAGAATGTCCATATAATTTCTTAAATATGGATCATCATGTTATGACTTGGATGTCTAAGAAAGTCGTACCAAAACCTATATGAATTAATGTCCCAAAGTTCATTTTGGGTAACATATGATTCTGTCTTCCAAAGCTCATTTTGGTGATAGTGTTTAATCCAACGATCAGAGTAGTAGTGGAGTACATGCCACTAGATTGACTCATTTATTTCTCTAAGATGTTCTTCCTTTCACTTTCATTAGAAGAATTATATTATTATTCAATTTCATTCTCACATGTAGTTATTAAATAATAAAATTTGACACAAATATCTTCAACGTAGTTCAGATAGCTCTTGATGCATAGAGAGCTTTCGTGACTTTAACCCTTATGTTATTAGACTTCTAGAATTTGATAATTCATTGCCCTTTTAGTACTCGTGACGCAATGATAGTCTAATCGTTATAATCATTATGCAATGATGTAGTGAGTCTCTGTTCTTTGGACACCCTATATCTCTTATAGTTAACTGATCTAGCAGATTTTATAGAAATGCGTATTATCTTAATGCTTATAACATAATTCATTACCAACTCTTTTCCTTTTATTCATAGAATTCTAAGGTGTCTCTTGTACCTTAGTGTCATTACCACCATGTCCATTTGGGGTAGACACATTGGACGATATGGCTCCTACATCCCTTACCTTTTGGTGTATCATTACCACGACTGCAAGGATAGATACATCCAATTTCCTTTGCTTTGGGGATTATTTTCACTGTTTAGTTCACCATAGTTAGGTCAGACAATTTTCTTTATCCCAACACGTTTGGTGTTATTTTTCATAAGAAAATGATCAAGCCTCTCAACTACTTACATCGGTTGATTAGCTAATTGAATATTATAATTCTTTTATGTCATACTCTAGCCTATATAAGTTCTCTAGCATAAGCACTGGAGTAGGAAAATTAAAAGATGTTCTGTATCATATCATCTTTTGTGATTTCTTTACACATAAGAGAGTTTTGTTTTTAGACAAAACATGTCGTTATTAAAGTCATTGATCTTTTGTAGTCTGGTAAGTGGATTTCTTTCCAAAAAATAATTAATTCTGAATGTAGAGAGTCGTCTATTATTTCAAAATTTCTTTTATGGCAACTCACAGTTCATCCGGGTATCATTAACTAAACAATACTTTTAGAGTGAGTTATGATTACAATGTCGCCTCAGTTTCATTAGAGAGAGAAAGCTGTGAGATAGAGAGAAAGGGAATGACGGTTAATATGGCCAAAGTGTTCTCACGAGTGTGAGATAAGATACATAAATAGTGAACCCTAGATATTGGTAAAAGACTAAACACCTCCTTACTCTCTAATAGAGGTACAAGGTGGGCCACACAATAATGACATTGCAACCATCGCAATAGCATTGACAAGTTTGTTATTCCTGAAACACAAGATGTAAATGCAACGAGTAACGAGAAATGATCAGGTCTTGGCATCAGCTTTATCGAGAAGAAAAATTAGACTGATAAGCATATGTTAATTTGGGATATAAGAAATTTTGAATTGACAGGCACGAATTCCTTTCCTTTTGCACAGTTCTTTCGATTTTCAGGAATAAAGATTAAGAAAAAAAGGGATTTGTTTATTTTAAAAAAAAATTAGTAGAAAATGATAAGTTAGTCGATTAATTTAAGTTATTTTTGTCTAAAAGATAAATGTGGTGTATAAAGAATTTTTTTATGATGAGAATAGCCGCCTCCAATATAAACGAAACAGAGTTGGATAGAATTATTTTTATAAAATTTCTGAAAATGTTTAGCAATACAAGTCCACATAAAGTTATCTTATACTCCTACCATGTCAGATTAATTGACATTTGAAATGGATGCGAAGGAATTCAGAATTTTATAAATTGACAAATATATTGTTAGCTAATTTTCTTTCTCTCACATATTAATCTTTAAATCACGTTTTAATAATTATTTTTCCTCTCATTTCTCACACAAATACTATACTATAGAATTAGGCTGAAAAATAAGAGAGATATTTCAGGATTGTGATAGGAACAAAATTAAAAAAAAAAAAAGTCATAAAAAATATCTAAAACAAAATTAATTTAAAATATCATTTCCTAATTTTAAGTTTTATACAACAGATTCATGGAACAATATTTGAAATCTTCTTCCATGTTTTCAATATTTTCTTTATAAAAGTATGTGCCAGAATTGTACAAATTAAAGCATAGGAGATTAAAATGAGAAATTGACTTTATTTTATAATTTTATCCTACCCTGCACCTTTTCTTGAAAACAACGTTTAACCCTATAAATTCACAAAAAGATAAAACTTTTACTAGGCTTGCAAAACATAAAATAAAAAAAAATCCTGAAACTGGAAAATGAAAACCTTAAAAAGTGGGAGAAAAATAGATAACAAATACTAAAAGAAAATCCTGAAACTGGAAAATGAAAATCTTAAAAAGTGGGAGAAAAATAGATAACAAGTACTCTCTCCGTCCCGGCTAACTTTTCCTGTTTTCCATTTCGATTTGTTCCACTTAACTTTTCACATCCTTAAAAAAAAAATTCTCTCATAATCTCCACCCTCAAAATCTCTACACTCAATCTTCATCTTTAAAAAAAAAAAAAAAATCTATTTTATCTTAACTTCCGTGCCCGATTAACTGTGAAAAGTTAGCCGAGTGGATAATTGTGTAGCACATCAGTAAAAAGTAAATGGCTAATCTTTTGTAACCTTTTAAGATGTATAATATATCACACACGTCTAACATACTGCAAACAATAGTTATAAGTTATAAGGTTAGCATGGATACTCCTGAGCATCACGTAGAAGGTTTTGCCAACTGTAGGAGACACACGTCAGAGTAAAATGAAAATGAATGAGTAGATTTCAAAGCCAAGATGGTACGTGGGACAAAATTAAACGGTTTTAAACGCAAAAGGACAAATCATAGAGGGAAAAGGAACAAAAGAAAAAAAGAACAAAAAGATAATTGCGCAAGGGAAATATATACATCTTCTCGTGGATTACAAAATATAGTTATTTTCCTTTTTTCCCTCTCTTTTTTCCTTTTATAGGAAAAGTTACAAGTATTTCGATCCTCTACAAATATCACTATTCTAACTCCGACAACCATCAAGATATATGGGTTGTAACAGCAAATTTTTTATTTGCAATAAAACTAATTAAAAAGTGCAAAAATATAATTTGTTGAATTAAATCAAATAATTGTGATTACAATATGTGTTTCTCCTCTGATTCTTCTCTTTAATAACTTGATGCCTTCAAACTCGGAGCTGACTTTGATCCTCTCCGATTCCCGACTTTGATTAGAATAACGTTAGTTCAAATGCTCGAAAGATTATTTTTGAATTATTACAAAAATATTTGAAGAAGGGCCTTGAAGATCTTGACGAACGTAAAAAAACACCTTTGAACACTTAATTTGATAACACCGATTGGAGGGGTCTCGCATCTTGATCTCGGATCAAACGTTGATTTGTGGTGGTTACATTCGAAGAACGCTGGAGAACTTTAACGAATGTCAAAGAACGCCGAAGAACTTTAACGAATGCTGAAGAATCGCCGACAAATACCAAATAACGCCGACGAATGTCGAAGAACCCCTTGGAGGGAATTTGCATGTGCTCTGGAATTTTTTACTTCTTCTTATGTTATGATTTTTTGTCGAAAATCAGGTTCTGTTTATAGTTGTAGGATGTAGAAACCTAATGGGTCTTGGACTCAAATGGAGCAATTTGATTGATCCATCATGATTTGATATCTATAATTATCTCTTTGGATAATTATTAAATTAATATTTTTTATTTTAATATTATTTGCAAGATTTTGACATGTCGTGGCTTCTGATTGGATCCAAAATTAGTGTATCTACAAATGCCCCCTCGAGACTTCTTCACGGATAATATGACCTTTCAAAACATATAGGGGCTGGCTTGGTTGGAGGTTTAGGGTAAGGAATGAGAATGAATGAGGACTCATTTTCATTGATGGTGCTTGTTACATAATAAATAAGTTAATCATTACCCCTCCATAGTATGATTGACCCCTCATTCATACCCATTATATTGTCATTGATGATTTGCAACCAAACGAGCCCTAGATAGTTTATATTCATATCAAGGAGTTTTCATTTGGATTTGTAGATAGTTTATAAGTTCTTGATTTGAATTTGACTTGTAGACCTTTTAAACTCGTGCCAAATAGTCTTGATTTGAGTTTGACTTGAGGGACTTAGATAGTTTAAAGAGTTTTGATTCGTACCTAGGAGCATTGTAGACAATTTAGGCTCGTACGAAGGAGCATTATATGATTTAATTTTCTTCACTTGAAGTGTTGTAAAAACCTTTGCCCCCATTTTCTTCTTCTTCTTGAGGCTCATGGGCTGGTGGACCGATTGACCTCATTTGCAACCATGCTCAACTCCATATGTAAAATTCATAAGATATTTTTATTATTATATAGAGCTCCATATTATTTTAGGGTCTAATTATTTTTAGAGACCATGTTCTAGATTCTAACCCAAGCCCACTAGAAAATAATTTCCTAGTCCAATTAGGAGTCCTATATCCTAGGAATATAATATATATATATATATATATATATATATATATATATATATATGAGATTACCTCATAAATCAAAATCACAGTCAAATAATCTGATTTTCACTCAAAATTTTCGTCCACTTATTTTAGATACTTTTATTGTGCTACCTTCATCTTCAATTGCTCTTCCTCCGAATAGACAGATGTTTCGTTTTAAATTTTGTTCCCCTGTCTAGAAAGTTCTAAAAATTATGAAATTTTACTATGTCGTCTATTGTTATGCCTAAAATGTTGTGTAAAAATTTAAAATCCATTGAAGGTATATTTTATTTTATATGATGTTTACACCACCTCGTGATAGAATCTAAAAATATTTCTATTCCGATATAAAAAATTCGATTTATGTATTTATACTTCTTAAAAAATTCTTATTTTTGGATATGTTTTCCATATATGTGTTTTCTGTCATTTAGTTAAATTTCAAAGGTATCCAACCAGTATTATTTGCTTTATAAAGGTTTTACTATTGCTGGGCAGAATTCTCAGTTTCGACAAAGCCGAATTCAAAAATTCAGAATCCATAGTTATACTTCTTGAAAAATTCCGAAATTTTAATATGATTGTTTTACATGTTTATATTATCTACTGGTAAATTTTCAAAGTTATATCCCTTGTATTTTATAAAATAAAAATTATTTATTCATTACTACGCAACAAATCCATTCCTACAACTTCTCAAATTCTTTCAAAATTTACTAAAGTCTCTATCAAGCCCTAAATTTCTAATTTCCTCCCAATTTAAAATTTCCATATATATTGATGATACAATAGGTTCATGTGTGTCTAAGTGGAAGGAAGAATGAAACTATGAAAAGACTATGGACAATAGGAGCATGCATCTACATTATTTTCAAGGTGGGGATTATTTCTACTCTATGGGCTATGTTTGTCTATTTTAAATGCCATGATTTTAATTTTAATATCTAAGCATAACATTCCATAGGCAACAGACAATAGGCTATATACTATGCTATGCTAGGCTTTGTGCTTTGCTATGCTAATCAACGGGCAACGGGTTAATTACTTTCTATGCTATGCTACGCTATGTTATGTACTATGCTATGCTCAACAGGCTACAGGATTATGCTATATTATGTTATATGCTGTGCTACGCTAATAACTATTTTACGGTATGTTGTATGTATTCATTAATTATTGCATGATTTGTATTTAAGATTGACAAACATGTCCCCATTGAGCTTGTGGTTTGCTCACCCCATCCAACATTTGAGTTTCTACAGGTCATTGAAATTGGATCGTGGTATGAGGAGGCAGTGGATGTTATGGTCGAAAGGTTCTCAAAACTTTTCTTATCTATTAGAGTCAAAGTTTTATTGGTGTAGAAAAAAAATTCTATTGATGTTCTAGTGTAAAATGTTTTGATCAACTTAAATAATTTTATTCAAATTATGCTTCCGCCAATATTCTATTTAAAATGTTTCAAATTAGTTATTTTCAAAAGATATGTTATTTTTTTCTTTCAAATATGTCTTTCAATCGTTCCAAAATGTTTTGCAAGTTCAAAAGATTTAATGCAGCTCACATTCCTTCAAAGAAATTGTCTTTTATTTATAGCTATAAAAATCGGGGTGTGACACCATATCATGAGCTTGACTAGCCAAGTCTTGAAATGATTTCGGCTGAATTGCTTGAAGGATAGAACGGAGACCCCATTGCATCCATTGAATGCACATTTTAGTAGATGAAGCTTCTGATAGTTTCTCCTTGTAGCTTAGACTTAAATTTCTCCAGTTATTGATGTACACTATGATAGATTCTTCTTTCAGTTGACATAAATTGCAAGCTCGAGGAAGCTAATTGTCCTTTCTAGTGTTGTAGAAACGATTGAGAAACCCCTTCTCCAATTGTTCCCACCTATTGATTAAATTTGCCCCCAAGTCGGTGTAACAGTCTAACATGCTTTCTTTTAATGAACGGGCGAACTGCTTCACCAAGTGATCCACATATGTTCTGGCATCATTGCACGTGTTTGAAGTGGGCCACATGCTGCTTTGGGTTGCTTTAGTTGTCAAAGAGTTGAAACTTTGGAGGTTGGTAGCCAGAAGACATCTTCAAGCTATCAATGCCTCCGGTGGTATAAG
Organism: Ajuga chamaepitys; assembly: GCA_958295605.1. Taxonomy (NCBI): domain Eukaryota; kingdom Viridiplantae; phylum Streptophyta; class Magnoliopsida; order Lamiales; family Lamiaceae; genus Ajuga; species Ajuga chamaepitys. Next base: position 12,077,512 of record OY282505.1, on the reverse strand, counting down.
TTAGAGTCTTGGAGCTTCCGTTAAACTTGTCATTTATAGATTCTAAGATGAGGTCCTTCAACTGATATGCGGGAGTCTTTCCAGCAGATGTGACTTGCAGCTTTCCAAGTGAAATTTTATCATGTTGACTTGGTTGTTGATTGGCGGATGTTCCAACTTATCATGAACTTCAACTTGTTTGTCCAGGAAGCGACTTGTATCAATTCCATCTTCTTTGTTCATCTCGCTCTTGAACATGTTTGGTGAGTTCTTCGACCGCTCTTGCTAGGCTGACGATTTGCTCTTCGTGGTCATGGACTTCTCTTAAAAACTTCTTGAAACTAGAGAACTTGGGGAGGGGAGAGCAGAGATGAGAGGTAGAGATGGTCTCATTGGGCATGCTAAATTTGTAACAACAAAATTGAATTTCTTTAAATCGATGGATAGAATTACAACTTTGTCTTTATCTCTAATTGTCATCTGATTCTTTTCAATAACTTGATACCTTCAAACTTAGAGTTGACTTTGATCCTCCTTGATTATGGACTTTGATTTGATAACGTTAATACAAAGGCTCGAAAGCTTGTTTTTTAGTTATTGGAGAAATATTTGAAGAAAGGCCTTGAAGATCTTGAGGAACGTCGAAAAACCCCTTTGAACACTTAATTTGATAACACCGATTGGAGAGGTTTCGCACCATGATCTTGGATCAAACGTTGATTTGCGGTGGTTTCATTCGAAGAACGCTGAAGAACTTTGAGGGATTTTAGAGAACGCCGAAGAACTTTGACGAATGACAAATAATGCTGAAGAACGCCTTGGAGAGAATTTAATTTTGCTCTTGAATTATTCACGTCTTCTTATGTTGTGAATTTTGTTGGAAAATCAAGCCATATTTACGATTGTGGATGTAGAATCCTAATGGACCTAATATTAAATGGAACAATTTAATTGACTTAACATGATTTGGTATCTATCATTATCTCTTTGATAATTACTCAATTAATATTTTTAATTTAATATTATCTATAAGATATTTGTTTATCTTCAGGGTATTCTTACCTACCTTTACAGGTAGTAGGATTTGGATTTTAGATCCTTTCCATTGGAATTTGGATTTTGGATCCTTTCCATAAAATGCATGGTACATTTAATGTAGAGAAAAGAACAGACATTAGGGGGCTCCATATTTTTTATTTTGTATTCACCTCCAAATCTAGAACGTCTGCACTTCATTAGATGTACGACATATGAGCGAAAAAACATATAACACTCACTGAAATTTGGGTCCCTCCGTCCACCCTCTTGTTCCGACCCTTTGTCTCAGGGATACACCAAATAAATGGAATGATTCAATTGGCCATAAGTCAGATCTAGCCATAACAGGCTACCATAAGGCAGAGGACAAATAATTGAGCAAGAAACCTATAAGCCCGCAGTAGAAGGAATTGTTGCACCATAAAAAGCAGTAATGCACTCACCAGTAACCACTGCCATCATATTCACAATCACAATAAAAGAGAAACACAAGACCTGCTTTCGCACCCTGTATTCAGAACATTCTACTTAAAACCCCTCTAAGAAAAAGGGTTTATAAACAAATTCCTTTGATATGACTAAATTTACAGAAGCCCAAAATTTGCTCCAAAGAGCCCTAAAATTGCACCTAACCTCTATGGTTTTATGAATCTTGGGTCTTAGAATCAGGAGTTGATATAAATTTATCCAAAATAATCATCGGAATCCGAATCATAGTAGTCTTCATCATCATCTTCATCGTCTTCATCTTCATCTTCATCTTCATCTTCATCTTCATCTAGGATGTAGTCCTCATCCCAAAGCGGACACGAGCAAGTGGCCTTCTTGTTTTTCCACTCAGCTCCACAAGTATAACAAAATTCGTAGCTACATCTGCACAAAATAGTAGCAACCCATAATACCTCATTATATAATTATACAATACAGATAAAATACATGCATAGAAGGAACAAGCATCATCAAAATTGAAAACGAATTTGCACACAGCAACCCACCAACCCGTTATTGATCTTAAAGGGTTTAAGAATCACAAAGTTATTATATACTCCCCATCATTGATAAGTTCTTAGGTCTCTCTCCCCCTCCCCTCCCTGATTGCCAATTCTTTGGTCTCTCCCCTCCGCTCACTGATTGAAGTATTCTCAATAAAATATTTCTCCTCTACACACACAAAAAAGCTATTACAGTCGGACACTATTGTAATCCTCTTCCAGAACTTTCTAGTCAATAAATCTGTGATCGTCGACCTCAAATCATATTCTACCATCACTAATACTTTCAGACAATGATAAGGAAAAACATCATAAATATATAATGGCTGTCAAGATTCTAGATATGGATAATTCAGGACAGTCAAGATGCATAATTCAAACTTCATGAAACTCACAATGACATCAACTTAATGAAAATATATGAGACTCGGCCATACCTGCAAGTCATGTGGTAGCACCCTGCAGCAAGTTCAATCATATGGTTGCACTTCACACATTGACGCCACAAATTTGTCGCGGCTAAACTCTTCAATTTTGCCTCTTCTTGCTGAGGATAAGGATTTCTCTTTTTGTAATCAACACAAGTCATGTTGTTATGCCAGGGTACTTTACAATTAATGCAAAAGTTACCATTGCATTGCATGCACTTTCTGGCTCCAGATCTTTCCGGACCCACTAATACACTTTTCGAAAATTCTAGAACCTCTCTCTTGGACATTAGAGCAGAACATTTTGGGTATGGGCAGTAAACTTTCTCTATCACCGGAATTGAAGCCTCCTTAAGGCGCTGACTCATAATCTCTACCAACCGAGGTGTCAAGAATTTGCTACAGCTATCTATTTTCAGTTCAGTTTTACATCCTTCATGCAGACAAGTGGGCAACATTCCATGGAGTAACTTCACTTCCACGTGTTGTTTCATACACGAAATGCAATAACGGTGCATACAATTATCAATAGAGAAGATCTGACTAATATCTGTGTCCTCCAAACATATTACACACGTCTCCTTTAAAATTCTAGAACCACTCGACTCTTCAGCTTTGATCACCTGAGAATCTATTGCTTCTCTTGCTAGTTTAAATGCAAATTTTATGTCTTTTCTAGGCACAAGAGAAGGCTGGCAGTAAGTAAATTTTTCTCTAAGATTGGAAACTTGATTTAGCAGTGCAATGACTTTTTTTTGTTTGGCTGACCACTGCCCGTTAACCTGCAATTGGAATAATTAATTTTAATCAATTATACTTTCAAGCCATTGCACTCGCACTAATACAAATAATTCACTCGTAATTTTTAAGGAGGAAACTCAGGCAGCAAAACATCATTATGTTCACCGATATGAGATTTAGTTCAGTGACCACACACCTGTTTCCATAGAAACAAGGACTCTAAACCCAAGCCATTTGATCACATTTGTTCCTTGTTTGAATGTGTTTTCCATATATTTTCTTATATATTGTCCTAGGAGGGAATGCAATGAGTGGGAGGGGCGGGGTGGTGAAGAATACACTGTGTACACAACCAATATAATGGTGCTTTTAGATGAAAGACCATACGCCTGCTGCAGTAGAAACAAAACTTTAGACATCCAATCGAAATAGATCACGTCCCGTCCTTGTCTGAATTGAGTATTTTCAATAAATTTAATATTATCTCAGGAGAAAGAGAGCGAAGAATAATCTACATATGCCGCCCTAATATTAAGCAAGAACCTAGTAGGACAAAGTACAAAGTCTCAGCATCATATTTGACGTAGTTCATTTTGGATAAATAGAAGAGGTAAACTTGAGGTTGTTCAGCGAAGAGGAAGATGGCAAAGCTAAAATAAGAAGCTTGCGAGCAAAATCACCAGATATCCACATTCCAAAATAACTGTATTTCCATAATTATATAAAGGAGTGTCGAAATCTTAGTGAAACAAAATTCTGTGCAAGTGATGCTGGCCATTCTAGAAAATTATATAAGTCTTTTTGACAGGTAGGCGTTCAGGGTATGTTCTAAAAACATCTACGCCGTACTCACATAAAAGGCCATTCACATTTTATATGTTATAGCCTCGAATACTTCATGCTGAGTCTTACTTTAAAAGTACATATATACACACATATGGCCACAACCATCAATATTTTGCATGGCATAACCTCAAAACTTCAGAGATTTTCAGGTGTTTAATATCTCTATTCGCACTCACTTAGGCGTTAGTTGAAGGTAGACGCCAAAACCAAGTACTTCCATCCTTATCTAACAATCTCATAAGTTTTGACTTCTTATTCTCTACAAAGTTCACTTCCAACAAAATTCCCATACTAAAAAGGTGCTTTCTAACCAAACCAGAATTCACTTTCGATTTTATTCTAAAAAGCATGTATTCTCCCAAATCTCAAATAAGTCTCGCACATTATTCCTTCTCTTCTCAAATTCCCCAGCAAAGGCAACTAACTTTTCTTACTCTACAAACTATTCCAGTTATCATATTACTCGAGTTGATCAGAGGCAAAATTAACTAGCCTGGACCCCTCCAAGCTAACAACAGGTTCATTCTGTAAGGGGATGGAAACCTATCAAAAGATAGAAAGCAGCTCATTTTCTACAACCATACACCAACGTGTAGAACACAATAGAAGCACATTCAGTCCGTCCCTCTCTTTAGATATTTAAGTGCTAACATCTAATAAGTAATCAGTTGGTTGCCAACCAGTTTAAGAGAAGCCATGTAAGGCCAATCCCCATTTGCCTCTGATCAAACTGCAATTATTCACAACTATCCCTCTAGCTTAGAATACTCTACAAATCATAACATGAAAAGAGAACACTTTTGAATGAGTTAATACACCAACAACACCAATTAAAAAGAAAAAAATGCTTGTAATTTCCCCTCTCTACCAATCAAAAATTCATTTTCTCATAAAAATCCACCCACAAAATAACAAGACTGGCTGATGACTTCATCTGACAAAGATCAAACTACCAATAACATATACAGATGATAACAGCAGCTAAAATAATTGAAATAAAGCCGAAAGGAGTAAAACAAAACTCACATATTTAAAAACCGGGTGGTAATCGCAATAGAAAACAACTCTTTGCAATTGAAGCTCCAATGCAGCATTAAGACCCGCGATCAGCGCCCGTAATTCTGCACCCCGGCGGCTAGTCCCATTGACCACCAGTGGCTTTCGCACCTCAAATAACAAACCATCCCTGGAGTCGCATATAGCGACGCCAATTCCTCCCAGAAGAATCCCCTTTGGAAGCTGCGTCTCCACCAAACCCTTAAAATAAACCCTAAATATCTCGCTATTTACCCCTGTTGAACTCCCTTCCCCAAACGGACGCTCAAAATCGTCCCCCCAATCCTCCCACTCATCATCCGGCATTCTCGAAATTTCCAGCGCCACCTGATGATCATGGAGCCGACAATGGAGATCATTCTTCAATTTTCTGAATTCACTTTCGGATATGGCATGGTCCTTAAGTTCTAGCTCGAGTTTGAGGAGTTCGTCGGAGAGGAGGTCGGTGAATTCACAGCATTTCTCATCTGGTTGGGGTTGGGGTTGGGTGAGGGCGTCGGCTGAGGTGAATGGTAAAGGATTGAGGGCGAGAGAGGCGGTGATGGCTTCTTGGAGTTGGAGGTCGAAGGCGATGTCAAGGTCAGTATCGGTGGCTTTGGCAGCCAGGAGCTCACGGCGCTGCTCGGCGGCGATCGATTGGAGGTCGTCAGTGTCGGAGTCATATTCGAAGGCAAGCGACGGCGCGGGAACTGACATCCTCAATTGATAGGGCGGGGGCGGAAAAGGGTTCAGCGCCTAGGTGGAATGGAAGCCATAGCGACTAATGTACATTGGAGTAATTTGTGGGTACAACTAATGTGATTAATAAGAGTAATAATATCTCAATAATGTCTCAATACCTTTTCTAGAAAATCATAAAAATTTGAATAATTCTATAATGTACTTGGTGTTTTAGTGGAAATAGGGCCGCAGGCCCAAGCAAAAATTGCAAACCTAGTTTTTTGTCACTTTAACTTTTAAGTTGTAAAAGTACCCACATTACCCAAACTGCTCCCTTTTTTGTTGAGGAACTTTAACCTCAATTGGCTATGACATAAGAATATCGTGTGTCATTTCGGACATGATACACGACCTGGTGAACATAATACAGTCGTGTATCATGTCTTGTGGTCGTGTATCATGTCCGAAGTGGGTGACGGTGAGGGTGAGAATAAATTAGATTAAGGGTATAATGGACATCACAGATGAAAAGTGGGTATTTTTGCAATTTAAAAGTCAAAGTGACAAAAAACGTTTTTAATATTTTTGTCCGAGTACAGTAAATTTTTCCATTTTACCTGCTATTGCAGGTATTGAAAATAACTTTTGACTTATTATTCATATTACTCCCTCAATCAATTTGATGAAAATCAAATTTTTATGTTTTAAAAAAATTAACTATTTTCCTTATTTTTTTTAGGTTAAATCTATTTTCCTTATTGAATGTGTTTTAGATGTTTATTTTTTAATATAGTCCTACTAAAGAGTTTATTAATTTTTTTTTTATATTCAATTTCTTTTAATTTACAATATTAAATAAGAGTATAATTGAAAGAAAGCGGACGATTCATATAGACAGAGGAAGAAGTATTTCTTCCGTTAGTGCACAAAATTCAATTTTACTTTTTTAACTTAAAATAATTATCGTATGTGATATGGTTTGAAGATTCAACCCTTAATCAAGAAATTTTTGGAGGGGAAGATTATGAAATTAATGGTATAAATCAGAAAATACATGACTTAAAATGAAGGATATTCTGGATCCTCACGCTTCTGGTCGAAATAGCCGTGAAATTCCTGCAAAACCACCAGAGGGATTTTCGGGGGGGAAACCTCTGATGTCAAAGTTAGCCCAACGACTCGTGGTGGAAGAGAGATAATGAAGGAGAGAAAGTAGAGAGAAGAAGTAGGAAGTAAATAGTGGGTTGTCAATGTGTGAGTCTTTGGGAATGACTGAATACTTATACATTTTTCCCAAAGGGCAAAATGGTCATTTCCCAGACTTCTTTAACCTGGACCTCGTATAATTCTGATCACCAGCTCTGAGATATGCAGTTCTAAAACCGACTCGGTAGGATCCTTCTACAGGGTAGGCAGGCGTGCAGCTCTCAAGGTGTCCGCTTTGAGGATCATGCCCCTGTTCCCTTACCTCAGCTCTGTATTTCAACTCTGACTTTCTTATTTATCAGGCCTGAAAGGTATATATAATTTTATCGCATCAGAACTCCCCCCTCCTCTGAGTAACTCATTGGAGTTACTTAGAGTAGACAATAATACTCAGAGAATTTCATAGTTATGCCGTTAGCACGAACTATTCCCAACCGCCCTGAAAACTCAAAGCTGTAATTAGTGCAAAAATTAATAACCAACAAAAATGCAGACAATGAAGCATTCAACCTTAGATCCTCAACTTCCAATGTCATCAAATTGCATTTTTTATAGGATGAGCATCAACTCCCTACACAAGTTGTGTCTAATTTTGACAAACATCACTTATATCATAAACTAAACATCTGCATGCTATTAAAGTTAAGAGCTACATTCAATTATAACGAGGCCTAAAATATTCTAAAATGTGTTCAATCAATTGCAAGAATCACACGACAACAGAGCTTCTCAAGTATGATAGGTGCCCTCAACAACGAAACACATACATTACCTTTTTCACCAATAGTAGAGCTAAGAATCATTTACTTGTTCCAAGCTGCTTATTCAAATTCGCTAAGAATCTATCATGTGAATGAATGGGGTTTGTAAACATTAATCAAGTAACATACCGCCACGAGGCGTAAAACAAGCAATTGCCTGTACTCGATGGCCATGCAATCAAAGTATAAAAACCATGCTGATATTTATGACGCTGTATAGGAGAATTCATGTAGTTATCATCAATTTACTCCACAGTCTTCAAAACAAACTACGGTGTCCTAACGCCATTAGAACTGTCATTAAGAAAGTGTAGGATAACACTGAAACTAATTCAAAATGCACGAGCTATATTTTTGTGAAGTATCTAAATACAATTATAACTTGAAGAGCGACTCTAAGTTCCAACTATCTTAGCTATTCAAAGTTTGTGAAATTTTTTCCAATTTCTCGGAATATGGTGAGTTTACTAGGGCTGAGTCCCCCCCTGGGCATACTACTCCCCCAGTCACATGTTCATAGTTATCTCTGAGCATGTGACTCAAATAAGTCTCAAAGAGAGAATTTTTTTTCCAATATCTCGGAATAAGGTAAATCCACTAAGGTTGGGTCCTTCCCTGGGCATACTACTCCTCCAGTCATGTTCAGAGTTGACTTTGTGCATGTGACTCAAATAAGTCTCGATTTTTATATTCTGGGTGTCAAAGCTTTTATCTAAATGTTCGAGACCAGGTGGTATCTAAGTTTGAGTTCATGGTGCCTTTGGGTTCACTGAAATTGAAATCTATTATAGATAGAACTGAAATTCTGGATAAGAAGATGGTTGAGACGTAAGGCCGATCTGAGCTATCTTGGCTCAAGCTAGGAAGTAAGCTCCTGAGGTGTTCAGGGTTGTGAATCTCTAAACATCGTGATAGCTAGAGCCAAATGTTGGCCACATGGTCAAACTGAAATTTTTCCAATTCATACTGCACGTCAGTGCTCAAGCTTATGTTGCCAGAAGTGCAACTCTGGGCTTATGCAGCACGTAAGTGCTCAAGTCTGTGCTGCCAGAAGTGCAACTCTGGACTTATGCAGCACATAAGTGCTCAAGTTGGTGCTGCCAGAAATGCAACTCTGGACTTATGCACCGCGTAAGTGCTCAAGTTGGTGCTGCCAGAAGTGCAACTCTGGACTTATGCAGCCGATGCTACCACAGAGGGGACTGTGGGATTACGCGAGCTTCCTTTATCCTTTATTCATTTGGCAATCGGGAGCTTGTCCGAGATTACGCCGATTCAATGCGATCACAACGTGGACTGTGGGATTACACGAGCCTCACTTTCTCTTTTGTTCATTTGGCAATCGGGAGCTTGTCCGGGATTACATTGATTCAATGTGACCACATCGCGGACTGCGGGATTACACGAGCCTCGCTTTCTCTTTTGTTCATTTGGCAATCGGGAGCTTATCCGGGAATACGCCGATTTAATGCAACCAGGGGTTGCCTGGGATTACGCAGAATTCATTGCAGCCAAGGTTGCAAATTCTGGACTTACGCGAAGTTCAATGCTACCATAGGGGGAACTGTGGAATTACGCATGGGGTGACACACCCAATTCAATGTGGCCAGATTAGCTGGACTTAGGCATTTTCGAGGCGAAAGGCAAAGCGGGAGCTCTGAGCCTTGTAATGTAAGAAGCATTTTCGAGGCGTAAGGCAGAGCGGGAGCTCTGGGGCTTATAATGCAAGAAGCATTAGGTTGAAGGCAGGGCTCCGGGCCCTCTCAATATCTGTAAATTTAATGCACATCTAGGAAGAGGGTTAGATTCAAGTAATACAGATGAAAGTGCATCAGAGTAGTTTATCCGCCATTCCTAAATAATTCCACAAACAATAGATTGCAACACGTTAGTAGTAATGCAAGGTAGAATTATATTCAATAATAGAGCGAACTCCTCCCTAAACTCAAGTCATTAGAAGGCAATACAAAAAATAAACACATATTTGCCCTTAAGCTAATCAGTAAATATCTATCATGTCTCAGAATTTTGGAAAAATTATATCTTATGAATTATTCAAACATCCTCTTACGAAATAATTATTGTATGCAACTATTTTATGGTCATGAATCCAAGCATTTTTTTATTTTACAAATACATTGTAAAAAATTTGTGAAAACATGTGTTATTTCTTATGTGGCGATAATTAATAACAAATTTCAACCCTTATAAATGGTGAGGAAATAAAACACCAAAGTAAAGAAATTGCATGGAAGACATTGTCAAGAATAAGAAATAATCAGTGAAATTACGTCAAATAGAAACAGTTCTGGAATTTTTAGGAAAACAAAGATAATATTATTATTTTAATTTAATTTTAATAATATATATATATATATATTTTTTTTTTAGATCTGAAAGTATCCTTTCAGTTATGAAACTTCAAATTTGAAATTTAAATATGAAAATTCCTTTATTTAATTATTAGATGGAAATTGATGACGCTACAAATATTTTCTCAATTCTGAAACTATTTTTCAGTTTAAAAATCTGAACTTTTATTTAAGCTTGAAAATTCTTTTTTCGGATGGTGCCAACAGTGTTTTATATTAGTAATTGCAATCAAGTGGGTTGGCCTAATTTCTAGGATAGACCAAAAGGTGGCGAACTATTCGGTAATTTAAAGTGATTGGTTACACTTCAACATCTGCAGGCTATATAAAACTGATACTTATCAAGAACAAATGAAGAATGCTAAAATAGATATATCCATATTTCAGAGTCAAATTAACTCATAGTCCTTTCATGCAGAACAAATGAGATTCATAAACATGCTTGTTTTATGATCTAGGTAATTGTTACAATAAAGCAATTCCTAAAATATGAGACCTACTTATCACTGTAGACAATCTACAACAAAGTTCTAGACTTCTTATGCTTAATGAATGTGGTCGTTAACCAAAGCAGACTAAGCTGAAAAATAAGTGCTATAAACTAATGTTGGTAAATTCAAATCAAGTTGATCATATAAGGATATGGAAAGCCTCGTTTTTGAAAATATTGTAGTCTAACTAATTGATTCTTATATACAACATCAAACCATAGATTTCGATGAAACCTTTGCCTGTAGCCAGACTTGAAGCTATCAGAATCTTTCTGGCCTATGTTGCACATAGTAACTTCACTATATATCAGATGGACGTGAAGCGTGCATTGCTGAATGGACTTCTAGCTGAAGAAGTCTATGTAGAACAAACCACCAGGTTTTGAGAACCCAACTGAAGATAAAGTCTACAAGCTGAAAAAGGCACTGTATGGCCTTAAGCAAGCACCTCGAGCTTGATATGATACTCTCTCGTATTATCTAGTCCAAAGTAAATTCCAGATAGGTGTTGTAGACAAAACCTTATTTCGAACCCAAGACGGTAAGAGTATATTGTTAGTCCAAAATTATGTTGATGAAATTATCTTTGGGTCAACTGACAAAGAACTATGCAAGAAGTTCTCCCAACTAATTTAAAGCAAGTTCAAGATGAGCATGATGGTAGAGTTAAGCTTTTTTCTTGGACTCCAAGTAAGAGAGTTGGATGATGGCATCTTCATCACTCAAATTAAGTACATAAATGAGTTGATCAAGAAGTTTGGGAAAGACAACTCAACTCCAATGGGGGTTCTTATGAGCACTTCAACTAGACTTGATAATGATGAAGATGGAAAGGAAGTTGATGTTACACAGTACAAAAGACTTATTGGCTCACTTCTATATCTTACAATAAGCAGACTTGACATCTTGTTCGCTATAGGAGAGAAGTGCACGACACGAAGAAGCACCCAAGGAGTCTCATCTCCAAGCAGTTAAGAGGATTCTAAGGTATCTAAGGGGCATAACTGGAGTAGGGTGGTGGTACCCAAGAGATGGAGGGATTGAATTTAAAGGATACTCAGATTCTGATTTCGCAGGTTGCAAGATTGACTGTGAAAGTATGAGTGGAACATGTCAATTTCTTGGAAATAGAATAGTTTTATGGTTTAGCAAGAAGCAACAATCTATTGCACCATCTACTGTAAAACCAGAATACATCGTTGCTGGAAGCTGCTATGCGCAAATACTATGGATGCAACAACAACTGAAGGACCATGGGATACTCAAAAGAGAAACTCCTATCATGTGTGATAGCACTAGTGTGATTGCTATCACACAATCCAGTTCTTCATTCAAGGACTAAGCATATAGAGGTAAGACATCATTTCATTCGCGATCATGTTGAAAGAAAAACTGTCAAGCTTGAAAAGATACACACAGACATGCAGCTAGCTGATATTTTCACTAAACCTCTGTGTGAATCACATTTTCGATATGCTTTAAACCGAATCAGGGATGCTACTTATGTTGAAGAACCCCTATAGGTAAAGTCTGTTGATGTGGGAAGCATAAAACAAGCTTTAAAGCAGTCAACCGAAAGGTTACTGTAACCCTACTGGAGTAAGGGGGAATGCTGCAAGTAAGGCATGATAATATGTTGCCTATTGTAAGAAAATGTGTTGTAAGAAAATGTTAATTAATAGACAACACATGTTGATTCACGAAAATACCTACAATAAGAAACACAGTAAGGAGAAACCCAGTAAGCAGAAATACAGTGATTCTTTGAAGCTTACTATGACACACCTGGAAGTATTTCATGTTTTTACAGCATTGAAAGATTACTCCATTATTTTACTAAAACATTAATAATCCTCGTAGCATTTAGTGTGCTGAACCTTACAAACTTTTCAATTTTTAAAGCGGGAAACATTCCTTTCTCCTCCAAAAAAATCTATCCCCGCATTTAATGCGCACACCATTTACTGCGCCAAAATGGTTACCTTATTTAGAGGTAATTATGATAGTTTGTATTTGACCAATGCACCCATTAAATCGCAACCACTAATTCAAGTTCATTTTTCCGTCAATGAATCTGAATCATTAAAATCGCACAGATTTCTTGTCAAGTGAACCAAGGGTAGTTTCTGATTATCTACAGTGATAGGTTATATATACCTAAACGTACAAAGGTTGAAAAGACTTTTGATCACAAATTTTCGGAAAGAAACCCTTGAAGACCCAGACAAACTCAAATCTTCAAAGGTTCTTCTTCTTCAACAAAGTTAAAAATGGCATCTTCAAAATGCAGTCCAGCTAAAAAGTTTAATTTCATTAAAGGAAGACTAGCTTCTCTCGAGTATCTATAGATATGGATAGCTGAGAGAAATAGACAATTTCAATTGATCGAGACAATATGGAGGAAATTGTCTTAAGATCATCTAACCTTCTTTCATGGTGCCCACACACCAAGATATTCAGAAGAATTGGTGGAGTAGTTCTACTCAACTATAGAGGTCACTCGCAATTCCAGGGATGAACCAACCACCATCACATGCACCATTAGGAGGAGTACTGTTGAGATCATTCGTTCCGCGATCAACAAGACCTATTCTATGCCGGAGGAAGGATTGACTCCAGCACAACTGAAGAACTTTGGTGGAGATATATTGCTTGAATGCTGGAAGGTGTTCATAGGTGTCCAACAAGCAATAAGTGTCCATGAATCCTGCACCAAGGTCACTTTCATTCCCCATCAGCGGTGTGGAATTTGCAAAGGGCAGGTGGATAGGTGGTACACGGGAAGGTACCAAGCTAAAGGATGAAGAAAAGAGAAGGGTCACCAACGTGCCTACTGCTCGTTTTGGGAAACAAAGGATGATAGTTCTGAAAGCCCCTTCCAAGAAGGGATCTCAATGGTTGAAATCTGTAAAGGAATCAATCATTTCTTCTAGTACCTTGCAGAAGAGGAAGATAACAGAGCTGAGGAGGAGCCCTTAAAGAAGAAACCAAGGAGGCTGGTCAAATCCCACCTCAAGTCCATCATTGTCAGGCATCTCTTTGATGAGCTTGAAGCAGCAACCACACCACCATGATCACCAACTCCTGATCGTGAGTTGGTTCACATAATGTAGGAACAACAGGTCTAAAGTCTTGATCCTTATGTTGTGTTCTCTATCCCGCATCTTAGCCAGAACCCACCCGCTCTGCTACTTTTGGGAACCAAGAAGAAAAATAAACATATGTTTTGAATTATCCTGGCGAGTTATTGGTTCAAGCAGAAAACCCAGTAGGCAGCTCCTAGCACACTTCACGGGCAGAGGTCGAACCTCGTGAAGTAGAGGATGAGTGATGTGCAACAGTTGATGAACTAAGCCTTGCTGCCAAACAAAATGTTCTCTCTCCCCAGCAACATGAAGAAGATAAGCTCATTGAGGAACTGCTGGAGAAGGAAATGGAAAGATACAACAGATGGCGCACTAATAGGGTAAGGTTGTATCCTACCATCTTAAACTGGGAAAATTAGGATGAGAAAGAAGAATGGACCACGTCTTGAGCACAATCTAAAGACATTGCTGATCTGACCTCCAAGGACTTTGGTGATCGCATTCAGGCAAAAAGAAGGGTTTGCCCATAGGAGAAGGCTGCCCTTAAATGCCCTATTGATGACAGTGACTCCGATGGTGAAGAGGAAACTAAAAGTGACAAGGTGGCTCACCAAATAATAGGCACACCAGAACAGGAAGATCGTCATAGCAACATGCTGACAATTCTACAGCAGAACAACCAACTGCTGTATAAAGCTCCGAGGAATCAAATTCCACTATCTGCTATCTTCAGAGCTACGCAAGGAATTACCAATGAGTCTGCTATAATATGACCCAGTAGACAAGATAGCAACAACCTCTCAGGATGACCATGAAGCTACCAAAAGCGCAAAACAAGTAGGTGAAGCAGATGCTGCAATCGCCAATGAATCTGTTATTGATGAAGTGGTAGTGGAAAAGGCAGTAAGCACTTCACAGATCGTCGATGAAACTTCTGTAGGAGAGATTGCAGTAGACAAGACAATGCCCATCTCTGATACACCAAGTGTACAGGCACCAGGAAGTACACATAGTGGGATCTCAGAAGTAGTAGAAGATGTAGAGACTACTTCGCAATAGTAGGTAACAGAAGCAAGTGAGGAGCAGTTTCACACAACCAAGAACCTTGCTGAAGTTGCAACACCTCATGCTGAAGATTCAGTTTAGACTTCGGCTGAGGTAATCATACTTGAAGATACTCTAGTCTCACAAGCAGTTGAACAACATGAAGTTGAACTATTGTTGGATTACAATGATACCCCTTCCTAAAGCTGTGAGGTGGTGTTCAATCTCATCAAGTGAGCTATACTTTGTAATATGGTGTGTTGGGAATGTGGAACCGAAATCAGGAAGTGAAGAACCGGAGGTTTGAACCGGGTTTGAGCATCAAGAAGACAAGTTGTTCAGAATAAACCGGGTTCGAGGCAGTTGAGGATAACCGTCATTTGTGACGAAGCAGTTTCAGAATTGTGACGAAGAAAACCGTCGTTTTTGTCCGGTAGCTGAGCTCAACTTCATTCAGTTAGAACTTTCTGTACAGTTACATTCGAGCTCCAATACTTATATCATTGAAAAGCTCTCATCAAGGAGAAGATCACTACGTCGAGCAATTTCCTTGTTTCTTAGATTAGAGAGAGTATTTTGAGATTGAACGTTTCTGCCCTAATTTGTCAACAGAATTGGGCATTTCGTTTCTTGTGTGTATTCTCTGTAATTGATTGGTTTTCTTAGTGGATTGGGGTGTGTCTTGCCTCCGTGGATGTAGTTCATCTTGAACGAACCACGTAAAAGCTGTGTGTGATTCATTTTCAGTTCCTGGTCTGCGTGAGTTCAATTCGGCTACATCTTTGGCTGAACTGCATGTGTGTTTTCAAATTGATCTTTGTGCGAATTCCAGATTCTGTATAGTTGTGTGTTTAAGAGTTGAGTTCACTAACAAAAGCAATACAAATGAGGAGGAAGACTATTTGTTGGAAGCTGAGAATATGGAAAATGATCCAGCTGTTAATGATGGTTCTGTCAGGCTAAGTGACAGAGCACCAACTACTATGGACGATATAGTAGAAAAATTAAAGGCTATAGCGACAGAGGAAGAAGAAGAAGAGGCAGTGGCAAAGGAAAAGGCTGATGCATCTTGTACTGAAGTAAACTTGAAAAATGAAGAAGCAACTCAAGCCACATGAGGAAATTTGGCTAAAGACCAAGCATATGCTACCTGCACTAATCCAAGATCAGGAGAAGATGCAACGGCTCAGCCAACGAAAGCTGAACAAGGTTTGTTAAAGGAGTTAGTTGATGTAGTTTGTACTGATGCAAACCCTACAAATGAAACTGAGTCTCAAGGCAAATCGGATGCTAATAGCACTGGTTTTGCAACCAAACCAGATTTGCAACCTAAGAAAAAAAGATAATTTATTTCATAATCTCATTAAGGGTGTGTTTTGCAACCTAATCAGTTTAGTTAATGATTTATTGTTTAATTTGATTTCGAACTAAAAAATTATATTATATTTATGATTCTAATTTTGTTGTTCTATTGTGTAGATAATGGAACGATATTATCCAAAGACACCGCCTGTAGATGGGACAACATCTTCATCTGTCAATTCACATGCTCTTGTTCTGCCTATCATCAACTAAGGAAATGAACGAGGTTGATTTAGAAAATCTTCCAAGTGATCCAGGACTACAACCTAATATATTAAGCTACCCTCCTAGCTTAATTGAAGAGGTACATAGAGCTAACTTACTAAAAGGTCCATGTCAACCAAGCGAGCATAATTTTCCTCAAAAGATAGATGGAAATCGTAAACGAAAATTTGTTGCAACTTGGTTTAATGAGTTTAGTGATTGGTTAGAGTATAGTATTGCAAAGGATGCAACATTTTGTTTATGTTGTTATCTTGTTTCTGTGGGGCGTTCTGAAAGAGGGCATGATGCTTTTGTATCTGATGGGTTTAATTGTTGGCGTAAAAAAGAAAGATTGAGAGAACATGTTGGAGATCATAATAGTGATCATGGTAAATGTAGATTGGCTTGTCAAGATTTGATGAATCAAGGTCAACATATTGAAGTGTCTTTTTCTAAGATATCGCAACAATCAAAGATTGATTATCGTCGTAGGTTGAATATATCGGTTATTTGTTTGCGTTATCTCTTGATGCAAGGATTAGCCTTTCGAGGAAATGATGAGTCAGAAAAATCATTAAATCAAGGCGATTTTATTGAGCTTTTGGAACTTATTGCTTCTTGTAATGAAGAAATTGATAATGTTATGTTGAAAAATGCTCCAGAGAATCTCAAACTCACATCTCCTAAAATTCAGAAGGATATCATAAGCGCAGCTGCAATTGAGACAACCAATGCTATCCTCAAAGATCTGGGAAATGATTTTTTTGATATTTTAGTTGATGAGTGTCGAGATGTATCTATCAAAGTGCAAATGGGTGTTGTTATACGTTATGTGAATAATAAAGGGTGTGTTATTGAACGTTTTCTTGGTCTAGTGCATGTTAGTGATACAACCGCAACATCACTTGAAAAAGGTGTTGAGTATTTGTTCTCTACTTACGGCTTGAGTGTGTCTAGCTTGAGGGGTCAAGGTTATGATGGAGCTAGTAATATGAGAGGTGAATTTAAAGGATTGAAAAGTTTGGTACTAAAGAAGAGTCCCGCCGCTTATTATGTCCATTGTTTTGCTCATCAGCTTCAGTTGGCACTTGTTGCTATTGCCAAAAAGCATACAAGTATTGGTTCTTTTTTTTAATACTACTACACGTTTATGTAATGTTGTTGGAGGTTCTTGTAAGCGCCGAGACAAGCTCCGAAAGATACAGAGGGAGAAGATCATTGAAGGAATTGAAAGTCATATGATTAAAACTAGAACAGGATTAAGTCAAGAAATGACATTGAAGCGACCAGGAGATACCCGTTGGAGTTCTCATTATGGTATCCTCTTAAACTTGATACATTTATTTTCTTCTCTTAAAGAAGTTCTTGAGTATGTTGAGGAGCACAGTAATGATGACTCACATAGGGCAGAAGCCTTTGATTTGCTAGATATTGTGTACAAATTTGAGTTTGTTTTTGTGCTTCATCTTATGAGAAAACTTTTGGGAATCACGCATGAACTGTCACAAGTTCTACAATGGAAGGATCAAGATATTGTTAATGCAATGAGTCTTGTCAAAGTAGCAAAAGCTCGTTTACAAGCATTGAAAGAAGACGGTTGGGATAATATTTTAGCTGGAGTTTCTGAGGTTTGTATCCAACATAAGATAGAAGTGTTGAAGATGAGCGATCTTTATGTACCTCGAGGAAGATCAAGGAGGAAAACTCAACAAGTGACTAATCTTCACCACTATCATTTTACTTTGATGAATGGTGTGATTGACACGCAATCTAGTGAGCTAAATGATCGTTTTAATGAAGTGAACACATAATTGGTTTTGCGTATGGCTTGTTTAGATCCGAGAGACTCATTTACTCAGGTTACTCCGTTTGGCGAAGTTTTATCCATCTGAATTTTCAGCAATTTTGTTATATGAACTTGAAAGTCAACTTGACAACTTCATTTTTTATGTGCGCTTGGATCCGAAATTCGTTGAAGTAGCAGGAATTTGAGGAATAGCTCAGAAGATGGTCACTACAAGAAAACACATTATTTTTCCATTGGTTTATTTATTTATTAAGTTGTCTTTGACCTTACCAGTTGCTACTGCCACAGTAGAAAGAGTCTTTTCAGCAATGAAGATCGTCAAGAGTTCACTTCGCAATCGTATGGGCGACGATCTGCTGAATGATTGTTTAGTAACAGATGTGGAGAAAGACGTATTTCAAGATGTTAGCAATGAAGCCATTATGCAACGTTTCCAAAATATGAAGCCTAGAAGAGAAATGTTATGAGTAGTTCGATTACCTTATTAATTTAGGATGTTGTGCTGTAATTTAAATTGATACATTTACTTTAGCGAAAATGTTATCTATTTATAATTATGTTTCTTTGAATTTCTTTTATCATTAATTTATTATTATTATTTGGGCCCCGCTGACCTTAAATCCTGGGTCCGTCAATGTGTATATATATATATGTGTGTGTGTGTGTGTGTACTATTCACTTTCTATAATCCAACAACATATACAATCTCCCTGCACAACCTACAAACCATTCCCCTTCTTCTTCGTGGTCAGATACATATATACCCAATTTATTATTATTATCTTATAAATATTACTGTGGATCGAAAAAATTGTAGAGTAGTTAGATGGAATAAAGATGGCCAAAGAAAATATAAGACGTAATCAAGTTAATACCTACTGCTGTTACCAAATAGCGAGCAAACGACGTTGAAGGAGAGAAAAAAGCGAATGATTGCTTTTTGACAGAAGGAATATTTTTTTTTTTGTGTGAGTGTCGTTTTTTTCTATGCTGTTGAAGAGTATCAATACTAGTTTCTACTTTTTATATTTATATCTAAGCTTAAACTCTTACTTAGGTATTAATCAGATATCTCGTAGGAATAGAAATCACGATGTAGTTATAATCTTGAAGTTCCTTTTTGTTACGCTACGTATCTGACCAAGATACACAGTAATATATACCACTTTACAGATATGTAGTTAGAAGAATAAACTATGATTTGGGCTCTAGCTGGACCCAAAAGAATTTAATCTAGCAATTTAAAAGTTATGACATGTGTTGGGCTTTGAAAATATTAAAATTAGCTAACAAAATTAAACATTTCTAGGAAATAGAATATAAGTTAAAAATATGGGATGTTACAACTGTTGACCAGCACGCAGGATCAGTTGAGGGGGAATGGCAGCTAGTTAAGTTCACACAACAACATGAGAAGGACACTACTGATGGTGAGACTCCTTGACAGTTGATAAAGCGCAATTCGTTATCAAGGAATTTCAGGTCAAAGAAAATCGATTGGAAAGATTATCCCACGTAAAGAAGACACAGAACATAAGATATACGTGGTTCGATCCGGAGATCTATGTCTACGGGAAAAATAAGGTCACCTCCAGGGTGCTTTTCACTTCTCTCTTGTTAGTTTTACAAGCTATATTTTCAGAGTGCAAAAGTTCCAACCCTCAAAACGTCCTTAATTCTACTATTTATACCATACAAATCACAACCCTAACTACATCCCTATAATTTCGCCTAACTACATCCCTATAATTCCGGCCATTATATGCCTTCGTGATTGAGAAAAGATCGTGGGGGAATCTCCACTCCCAAATGCGTCGCTGCCGCAATCTCAATCACCAAATCTTCATGGTGATTGGGTAGGCCATAATTGGACCGGTTGAACTGTTGGGCTTGTACTTCTGGACTGGTTGAGCTGTTAGTGAGCCACACCTACCAGATGCCATGGTGATGGGCCGGTTGAACTGTTGGGCTTGTACTTCTGGGCCGGCTGAGCTGTTAGTGGACCACACCTACCAGATGCCCCCTCCCCCGCAAAGCCGGAGCGAGAAGCTTCGGCTTGAAGAGGAAACGAAGGTAGGTGTGAGCTTGTGAAGGAAATTGGATGAGGTAAGGGTAGGCGAAAACCCGCTAGGATTCCGAGATAAAACAACTAGAAACCCCCGGGGTTAATCAACCGGGGTTAAGGAACTGCGAAACCCCCGGGGTCAATCAACCGGAGTTGAGAAACTGCGAAACCTCCGGGGTCAATCAACCGGGGTTAAGGAACTGCGAAACCCCTGGGGTCAATCAACCGGAGTTGAGAAACTGCGAAACCTCCGGGGTCGATCAACCGGAGTTGAGAAACTGCGAAAACTCCGGGGTCAATCAACCAGAGTTGAGAAACTGCGAAACCTCTGGGGTCAATCAACCGGAGTTGAGAAAATTCCACGACACGAGTGCTGAAGAAAATTAGGGCGCGTGACTGGGAGACGCGCACAGAATTCGAGTAGGTGCGTGTGAAACGACGTACATTTAGAGTTTCGAGGCGCGTGCATTTCACGCGAGTATCAGAAACATTATTTTTAAACCATCGAATTTGAGCCGTTGCTGGAATTATAAGAAAATGAGGGAAATAAAAAAACCCTTCACCTTCTTCACTTGAGGATAACTGAACCACGCATCCGAGAGAAAAAATATCCTGCAAACTTTGAAGTTAATCACCTCTTCGACCAGAGAAAACAAGTAAGTATGTCTATCTCGTCTTCATCTTCGTCTAGGGTTGAGGAAGTGGGCAAAGAAAGGGAGCCCTTTAGAGTAGCCCCTATACGGGTGATTTTTCCAGAAAATAGTGAGACTAGGAAGATCTACCGGGGCGATCAGGGGGAAATTAGGATGGAGGCAGTTAGTTTCCCCTATTGTGAGGAGGAGGTAGAGGAGTTCGAAGTAGCAGGAGTGGTGCCCAGTGTGACTGAGGTCCAAGTCAGGAAATGGATTCCAAATTTCTTCTTGCCTTTCGACCTAGAATACATAATTCCCCAACACAAGGATAAGGCGTGTTGCCCTCCTAAAGGATTCATATCTGTATATATAGATCAGCTGGCGGTAGGGTTAAGGTTTCCCCTATGGGATTTTTTGGTAAATTTGTTGGAGTTTTACGGAATAGCCCTGGGGCAGTTGGGACCCAATGCCATAAGGCAGGTGGTAGGATTTTTGGTTGAATGTAATAAAGGCGGAGTGAAGCCCAGTGTTAGTTTATTTAGGTATTTCTTTCAGCTTAAAACGATGGGGAGGAATAAGGGTTGGTACTACCTTAACCCAAGGCCAGGTAAAAAATTCAAAGTAAGAAACCCTAGCAAAATAGAGGGGTGGAGAGGTAAATCTATATATGTTAGGCAGGGTAGAGTACTGCCGAAGTGGCAGAGGTTGGAGGTAGTAGATAGTGCACCGGCGGGGGACCCCAGAGGTGTAGATGTATTGATAAAAGCAGGTATCCTGGGATCAAAATTTTCAGAAGAAGTCTTGGACGAAGCTGGGTTAAGCCCGTATTATTCCAAATGGACAGCTGGGACTTCGGAATCCCAGAAAGAGAATACCTCAGCTGAAACGAACTCAGAAGAGTTTCTAGGCGTAGCTGAGGTAGAGGGGTCTCAAGCCGGGGCATAAATAGAGGGTAGGGCCTTTCCTTTTCGTATAAGTTGTGCAACAGTGGGTTATAATATCTCTTAATGCATCCTGTCTCACGTGCAGTGGGCAAGTTCAAGAGTTCCGCAAAAAGGGGAGCTGGAACCAGCTCCGGTGGGCGAGGTGATAGATCCAGGACACCCGAGCTACAAAAAACCACGTCGGGGGGCGGTCTTGGAGACGATCACGAGGACAATGTTCCTCTATCGGGGCTGACCCCGAGCTCCAAGAAGAGAATGACATCGCCACCAACGCCGCCACCTCCCAAGAAAACACATGTGGTCCCTTCCCACTAGGTATGTGCATTGATAGTGCTTTGTTATTTGTCTCGTTGGCCAAAGATGACAGTAAGAGAATGCAGGGACAAGGGAGAGCAACGACTTCGGCCGGAGCCGAACTGGAACAACTGCTGGATCCAATCCGTGGGTTGGTGGTGAGGCTTGAAAAAGAGTCCTCCAGGAATAGGGTGGCCGAACTGGAGGCCGTGGTCATTAAACTAAGGGCCGGGTTTGCGGAAGCCCAAAAGAATGCCAAGGTGGCCAGAGACAGAGCGATGCTAGCCGAGAGAGAAGCGGCAAGACTGCGAGAGCAAGCTTTGGAGGTCGCTGTTGTCCAGAGTGACCTCGTGGCAGCCCGGAAAGAACTGAAGAGAGCAGTCGAGGGCCAGGGAGCGATGTTAGAGGCCTTCACCGAAAAGCTGTTGCAGGCAGAAACTTTCATGAAGTTTCTGAGCACTTTGTGGCGGCAGGTGACACGGCCACAAAGAGTGAGTTGTTGGAGGCTGTATACGAAAAATACCCGGAGGTCGATGTGTATGATGAAGACTTCGGGTATAACTATGATGCGGTGGGGAATGAAGATGGGGCATGCTTTGAGGCGTTGACACAGGCACCAAAGTGGCCGCTGATTGAGGCCCTGGCCAAGAATGTACTCTTGACTGCCGAGGTGATAAGACGCTACAACGAAGACCAGGATAAAGATTTTTTGGGCTTCCGCAACGGCTTTCACGTGCGGGAGTTAAGAAACAGAGCCCCCATCCCGCACAAAGGGGCCGTAGTGCCAACGGTGACCGCTGGGGAGGAGAACCCGGCTGGAGGCTTCGGGAAAGCGATAGAGGCAACCGGGGACCCCGCAGTGCTCCCAGGTGCACCAGGGAACACCTCTACCCCTGGAGAGGTCAGTGACCCTCTGCCTCATGACAAGCATATAGAATAGGCTATTTGTAAAAAGTTGTAGAATCCTTTGTAATATCTTGTGGTGTAATGAATCATTTATACTTGAAGGAATGAATGACGATTAATTGTTCTTGTACTCTTCATGTGTTGTAACTCATGTTATCTTTAGCAATGTTGATGTGTTTGTGTGTACTTGATACGAAGATGTCCCCTCTGTCAGGGAAACGCCGAAAATCCATACGAGGTGATAAAGCAGCTCAGGTCTTTGATAGCTTGGTTACAAAAAGACAGAGATGTCTGGATGTTGCAAGAGGTCCCCAGGCTATCGAAGAAGTTAGCATCAACAGAGAGGAGGTGTGCGGAGGCAGAGGATTCCTGGACGAAAGCTGCGAAACAGATGCGGCAGTATAAAGCAGAATGCGTGCTTAAAGATATGGAGTTGGAACAACTCCGCATAAACCAACAAGAATGTGAACACTTGCTTGTCGATAGCGGGCGGTTATCAGTCGACGAGGTTCGTGCCCGGAGAACAAAAGTTCGGGAAGACGTTGAGCAACTTGGCAAGCAAGGCATATCAATAATCCCGAACTAATCAGAAACCGGTTGGTGTTAGGTTTTCTCATGGAGCTGCAGAAGAAAATAGAGGCCCGCAACGATGCTTTCCTCGTGGCAGAGCAGGAGAAGCGAGGACGCAGCGATGTGAAAGGAGCCCGGAGTAAGAAGACAAGGACCTCTTTACGGAAGGAGGTTGGTCCTGGGGTCCACCCCGCGGCCCCAAGAAACCCGGAGAAGACTCCCGAATCGAGGTCGGGTCCTCCCAAAGAACCCATGAAGTCATGTGAGAAAGAGCCGGAGCCCAGTGGAACAACAGTTTCAGCTTTGGCGAAGGAAATTCACGAGATGCCGGGAGAGGGGTGGGATGTTGTAGAGTGGGCGAACACTGCGGGGGGTGCGCGGAGAGCAAACCCGGTATCACAAAAGACAAAAGAGCATCATCGGCGTAAAACAGGGGCGTGCGTTACACAATCCTCAAAGAAAATGGACCCCCTAGCGCTGTTGGAATGGGACCACACAGAGTGGGACAACATGTCGGGTCCGACTAGGAGATCCAGTCAACCACGAACAAGTCATGGTCCACATGGGACGGTTGGCATGCCCAGGACCGAGGTCCTTGCCCGAGGCAATGCAGGACTGCAACGTAGTTCTCAGGAGGTTCCCCGAAGGACTAGAAGTAGTCAATCGGAAATGAAACGGCGAGGCTTTGCATTCTGGTTCGGAGAGGATTAAAAAAAGTAATAATAGAACGTGGTGTAGGTGAATGTTTTATGAAATAATGCATTGTAAAATATTTATTATTTACTTTATTTGTTATTTTTATCCTTTGTGTAGAAAAAATGTATGATGTATACTATTGTGAAATAATTTTTGTAATGAACATATGAAGGGCATACATATATTCTATGTGTTCGGCATAATACAGACAAAAATTTGTTTGGAAATAAAGTAACTGACCACATCGAATGGAACGAAAGAGGGAAATGAGATTAAGCCCGGAGACAAATTAATGGCTCCTCGGAAGGATCAGTAAGTGGCTTGTATCCTTCGATCGGATTAGGTGAGAGTGAACCGAAGTCCTAAGACTTGGACATTTACCCCGGACGGATCAGGCGAGGAATAAATTAAGTCCGGGGACTTGTTCTAACTGTCTCCTGACGGGTCAGGAGATAGATAGATATGTTCGAAAACATTCGATATAATGACACTGGGGGCGTCCCCGCGGTGTTGTAAACAAGCAATATAAAAGTGAAACAGGAGATTTTATTAAGAAAAAATTGTCGGAACAATGTCAAATTACAAACTTGTATTTAAGAGATAGAGAGCAGAATAAAACTAACAGTTTTAGAGAAAAAAAATTCGGAGGTTGGTCACATGCCAAGTACGAGGCACTGGGGTGCCATCTATGCGTTCGAGCTGGTAACTCCCTAGAGAGTGAACGGAAACCACACGATAGGGTCCTTCCCATGCCGCATGGAGTTTGCCTTCGGGAGCGGCTTTGCTGGCGGAATTGCGTCGGAGCACAAGGTCGCCGACTTAAAATTGCGTCCCGCGGACTCGAGTGTGGTAGTATTTTTGCTGGTTTCTATTTATACTTGGCTTGTCGGATAAGTGGCTGTTCCCTGCGATATTCCACTTCGTCGAGGTTAGCACGAATTGCTTCTTCATTAGTTTCCGGATCGATAGTCAATAACCTGGGGCTGGGTACCCCGATTTCTGCCGGGATGACGGCCTCAGAGCCGTAGGTTAGGCTGAAAGGAGTCTCGCCTGTAGAAGAGTGAGGTGTAGTACGATGTAGGGTATCAGCCCAAAGCCCTTTAGATTCACCCAAGCGTTTCTTGATGCCGTCGACAAGTGTCCTATTTGTCACCTGTACCTGACCATTAGCCTGGGGGTGAGCCACCGAAGTGAATGCCTGTTTGATGTGTAATTCTTCACACCAAGAGCGGAAAGGGTCGTTTGCGAACTATTTTCCATTGTCGGAAACAATGGTGCCAGGAATACCGAATCGGCAGACAATATTTTTCCACACAAAATTAAGAATTTTCCTTCCAGTGATGGTGGTAAGCGGTTCAGCTTCGACCCACTTGGTAAAATAATCCACAGCGACCACTAAGAACTTAAACCCTCCTGGAGCCACAGGGAAAGGACCCACGATGTCTATGCCCCACTGAATGAAAGGCCATGCGCTCTGTATGCCTACCAGCTCGGTTTGGGGTAAGTGCTTTATCCACGAGTGCCGCTGACACTTTTCACATTTTGACACTAAGTCATGTGCATCGTTAAAAAGAGTAGGCCAGTAATACCCACACCGTAGTGCCTTCTTAGCTAGGGTTCGGTAACCAATATGGCTCGCACAGGAGCCCTCGTGTAACTCCCGGAGGACATAATCAGCTTGGACTGGGTCAAGGCATCGAAGACTGGGCTGGAGGTATGATTGCCTGTATAAGACCCCATCATGGAGCGTATACTTTGGTGCTTTCAGGATGATCTGGCGAGCCCGCGCCTTGCTTTTGGGTAGAGTCCCATCCTGGAGGTATTGAACAATGGGCGTCATCCAAGTGGGTTCAGCATCAGCGTACCGACATAATCTGTTCATTGATTGACGGATGGGATGCCTCTTCTACAAGTATGTTCGGGGATATGCTAGAAGGGGCCGCGGAGGCCAACTTACTAAGAGTATCAGCCTTTGTGTTCTCTCCTCGGGGAACCTTGTGGACATCAGCAGAAGAAAATGTCAGCAAGAGTTTTTTGGTTAAAGCTAAGTACCTTTTCATGGTTTCCTCCTTTGCCGCATATGAGCCATTGATTTGGCTAGAGACCACCTCCGAGTCGGTGTATATCCGGATGTGTGAGGCTCCTAGAGTCTTTGTGAGGTGAAGGCCAGCGAGAACCGCCTCATATTCGGCTTCATTATTCGTGACTTTGAATTTGAATCGCAAAACATACTTGACTTCCACATCATCAGGCCCATTGAGAAGAACCCCAGCGCCACTTCCCCGGGTGGCGGATGCGCCATCTACATGTATATGCCATCGCTTGGCCTCGATGTCGAGATCAGTAGGCAGGATGACCTCAGGACGCGGGTTGGATTCGAAGTCATCAAAGGGAGCCTCAGCAAGAAAATCGGCTAAGGCTTGACCTTTAATAGCTCGGCGGGGAAGAAATTGGATATCATGCTCTCCTAGCTCAATTGCCCATTTAACTAGTCGGCCGGAATGATCGGGCTTACTTAAGACTTGACAGATTGGTTGGTTCGTGAGGACGTTAATAACATGCCCCTAAAAATAGGGACGTAGGCGGCGAGCCGCCATAACCAGCGCTAATACCGTCTTCTCGGCGATGGAGTACCGAGTTTCTGCTCCTTGTAAGGCTCGGCTAGCAAAATATACGACCTTCTGAGTCCCTCGGTCTTCACGGACAAGGGCTGCGCTGATGGCTTCATCGGATGTGGACAAATATATGTACAGGGGCTCCCCGGAAATTGGTGCAGAGACAGTAGGGAGCTGGCTGATGTGCTGCTTTAAGGCCACTAAAGCTTCTTCACATTGGGGAGTCCATTTGAATCTTTTAGCCTGCCTCAGAATTTTAAAAAAGGGAAGTTGTCGCTCGGCTGCTTTAGACAAAAACCGATTCAGTGCAGCTAGTCTCCCAGTAAGACGCTGAACATCTTTTTCCTTTTCAGGTGTTTTAAGATTAAGTATATCTCGAATTTTGGAGGGATTTGCTTGGAGCCCCTGAGGGGAAACCATGTACCCCAAGAATTTCCCGGAACCGACCCCGAAGGTGCATTTGGCCAGATTTAATCGGAGATTGTTACGTCTGAGCACTTCCAATATTTCAGCGATGTCCCGAACACATGTATCAAAAGTACGACTTTTGATAACGAGGTCATCAACATAAACTTCTACATTTTCTTGTACGCAAAAATGCCGAAGTCCGTTATGAAGGCCGTTTTGATTGCATCCTTCTGGTCCATGTAAACCTGGTGGTATCCTTTATAGAGGTCCAGGAAGCAAAGTGCGGGGTGTCCGGTAATGGCCTCGGCCTTTTGGTCAATCGGAGGTAGTGGATAGCAATCCTTCGGGCAGTATTTATTTAGGTCAGTAAAGTCCACACACATCCTCCACGTGTTACCGAGCTTTTGAACCAAGACAGGATTTTCTAGCTAGGTCGGATAGTGAACTTCAAAGAGGATATCTGCCTTCACAAGCTCTTCAACCTGTACGCGGACAGCAGCTTTCCTATCCGCAGCAAACTATCTACGTTTCTGCTGTACTGGTTTGACTGCTGGATCAATATTCAGTTTGTGGGTGATTAAGTCTGGCGAGACACCTGGCATGTCCAAGGGTGACCAGGCGAAGACCTCGGAATAATAGCGCAATGTCTGAACAATGGTGCTGTGAAGTAAAGGTAAATGCACTGAACCGACCTTAACAGTCTGCTCGGGCTTGGTCGGATCGAGTGGTACCTCGACTACATCGTTGCTAAGAGGTTTAGTAGGGGCCGGAATGAGTCCCGGGGTATCTATTTGAAACTGAGGACTGGCAGCAGGCTTAGTCCTCTGTTTGAATGCAACGTGCATACACTCCTTAGCCATCTTTTGGTTGCCACGGATGGCAATTGCTCCGTAGGGTGAAGGACACTTCATCGTCAAGTGATACGTGGAACAGATAGCTTGTGCAGGGGTAAGCCTATCTCGCCCAAGAATCATATTATAGGGTGATGTAGATGACACCACATAAAAATCAACAAAAACTGTTTTGATGGCAGGATGGGTACCTACAGAGGCTGCGAGGTTGATAATCCCTTCCGCCTTAACTTCTCCCTGTGTAAATGTCTGTAGAGGTCCTGGTGCAGGTCGGAGCAGATCACGAGATATACCCATTTTTCGGAAACAATCTGAGAAAATAACACTTACAGCGGCACCATTATCAATATATACCCGTTTGATGATAATATTTGCTACAGTCATATCAATGATAATAGCGTCAGTGTGAGGGGTGCGCTCGGGCACTGGGTCGTCTTCGGTGAAGCTCACCACTTCGGTTTTGTGGAAACGTTTGTGGCGGGGCTCCTCGGGAGGAGGCCTACGAGCTTCTGCAATAAGAGCTTTGCGAGAAGCTCATACTGGCTGTGCACCATAAATCATATGAATGACGCTATTAACAACACGATTTGGAGGGTTGTTCCCTTCCTCCTGAGGAGGAGGGGCTGGCAATAAACGAGGTTGTTGCTGCTGGGTATTCTGCCTATTTCCCTGATCATGCTTAGGGTAGTTGTTGTTCCCGGATTGATTATTCTGCCATTGTGACCGACCTTGTTGTTGGCTTCGACTATTATAGCCACCCCGATTTTTTTGCTGGTTGCCATCTCTGTGCTGTTGCTGATTATCGGGTTGAGCAATGTACTGGCGAAAATATCCCTGTTTTATACACTCCTCAATTTCTTTGCTGATTTCTCGGCATTCTTCCGTATTGTGCCCGTGGTCATGGTGATAATCGCACCACTTGGCTAGATTTCGTTTGTCTGCCGGCGCAGTCATACGAGGGCAAGATCTCAGGTCAGCCTTGTGGATGGCATGTATCTCGGTTCGGGACCGATTCAAAGGTGTGAGCTGAGGTAGATCGTTACGGGGTTCTAATCGCCCTCTGCTTAGCCAGTTGAAGGTGCTGGTGCGAGGGTTAAACTCGGATTGTCCTTTATCTGTCTGTCTCTTAGCAATAGACTTTTCCTTCTTGCGCCGGGTTTGTTCGTCTGCTTTGGCGAACTTACCAACCACATGATAAAGAGCTCGGGTAGTGGCTGGAGTATTGTGGGCAAGCTCGGTATACAGTGGTTCGGCACGTAATCCATTCATGAAGGCCGTGACAATAATGCTGTCAGGCTGACTTCCCACTTTCAAACTTTCAGTTGTAAAGCGTTCCAGGAACTGGGAAATGGTTTCTCCTTCTTTTTGTTCAACATTCATCAGATCGACTAAGGTGGACATGGGCTTTGCTCGTGCTTCAAAACAAAGTGTTCGGCAAGTTCTCTAAAAGAGGATATACTATTGCGGGGAAGGGAGTCAAACCAAACCCGGGCCTCGTCCTGAAGATATTCAGGGAAAATCTTACAGTAGTGAAGAGACACGGTGTGATCTCGGCTGAGCATATTGTGTCTAAAGGCCCCTAGGAAGTTGGCCGGGTCTCCAGTTCCATCGTAAGGTGAAATAGCAGGTCGCTTGAACCCTTTGGGAAGGGGTGTAGCGAGTATTTCTTGGGAGAATGGTGTGATAATGTCTCCGTTGACATCAAGACCTAGAATCCTGTCTAGTTCAACATTACGTTGTACTCGCTCATACTCCTGGAGATCTAAGGGATGGGGATGGTCGTGGCGAACTCTCTTAGCCACGTTAAGGGGACGACGTCGGTCGGCATCGGCAAGTTCTTCATTGCGTTGCCTTGACCCATTAGAACTCCCATGGTCCTCGGGGGAACCAGTTCGCTCTCTACGTCGATCTTGTCGCGCATTATGTATAGGTTCTTGTTGGTTAGGCGGGTTTCGACGAGGTGGATGTGCTGCGGGATTGACGGCATTTCCAGCAGGCCCATCGAGGTTCGAGCGGTTGGCTGCCCAGTCTTGGAAGATATGAGCATGTTCTTGGATAAAGGCCTGGAGCAATTCCGGGTTCATTTGAATGTTAATCTGTGGCTGTGTAGCGGTGGGATTAGGATTCTGTACATCTCTTTGGGGCAAGGGTAGGATTTGATCGTCCGGATTCACGAGTGGATCTTGATTGCCCTGATTGTGAGGTTGATTTCCCACCAGCTGTTTCCTCGGCGGCAAAGTTTGATCCACGTGTGGATCTTGGTTGGTTTGATCACCTTGGCGAGATTGAGTTTGGCGTGTGGTCACCATGGTGTGACAAGTGCAGTATCAATATTTTTCTTGTTCCCAAAGACGGTGCCAATTGATAAAGCGCAATCCATTATCAAGGAAATTCAGGTCAAAGAAAATCGATTGGAAAGATTATCCCACGTAAAGAAGACACAGAACACAAGATATACGTGGTTCGATCCGGAGATCTACGTCCACGGGAAAAATAAGGTCACCTCCGGGGTGCTTTTCACTTCTCTCTTGTTAGTTTTACAAGCTATATTTTCAGAGTGCAAAAGTTCCAACCCTCAAAACGTCCTTAATTCTACTATTTATACCATACAAATCACAACCCTAACTACATCCCTATAATTTCGCCTAACTACATCCCTATAATTCCGGCCATTAAATATCCCTTCGTGATTGAGAAAAGATTGTGGGGGAATCTCCACTCCCAAATGTGTCGCTGCCGCAATCTCAATCACCAACTCTTCATGGTGATTGGGTAGGCCATAATTGGACCGGTTGAACTGTTGGGCTTGTACTTCTACACTGGTTGAGCTGTTAGTGGGCCACACCTACCAGATGCCATGGTGATGGGCTGGTTGAACTGTTGGGCTTGTACTTCTGGGCCGGCTGAGCTGTTAGTGGACCACACCTACCAACAGTCTTATGGAGCAACAAAAGAAGTTGAGCTAGAAAATCAAATGTGGAAGAGGTAAGGAGACCACCAGCTCCAACTCTAGCAACCCCAACAGCTCCAACTCTAGCAATCCCAGCTGACAGTTTTCATGAAGACTTGGATATTTGAGGGAGTAATGATTCATCACCTCCTGAAGACTTCCACTTCCAGAAGCGGCTAAGCACCTTTCTAATACGGCACAAGTGCCCACCAGAAGATAGAAGAGACGAGCGGAGAAGTCTCTTGAGCGTGACAACGAAACATCGGTGTGAATTAGGCAATCCCATAAGGAGTTAAATTTGTCAACAAGTGCTGCTATGAAGGAAGTGCTAGAAAGATTTGCGTACGCTTCAAGCAACTGAGTTCTTGGTACAGTAGCTACGAAAAGCAATGAGCAATTACACTTCTAGGGTACTCAAAGCTCTTGGATCTATTTGCGAAGCAGTATCCTTACTTCCCAAGAGTATTCGAGACTTCAAGTTCCAGTTTGTGAATGAAACACGAGTTGGAAGGCAATGGATGGAGGAACTTGTCAAGGAGTTTAACAACTACACCAATGCACAAGTTATTGGCCTCACATCTATCATGAAGGAAAGCTTGAAAGAGGAAAAGAACGAATTGTAGTCCTTGAAGGTTGAATTCTCCCTGCTACGATAAGAGAAAGTACAGGACAAAACAATATTGGCCAATATCCTGAATATATTGGAAGCACATACTGGGATCAATATTGATAATGTCAAAAAGGAGAGAGGAGGCAAGGGAAAGGTGTTCTAAGCAACAATAAAGAGAACATCAAGAGATGTTCACTGCTGCACAAAGAAGACAAGAACAGAAAACCAAATTGAGAGTAAAGTAGTGGAAAATTCGCAAATAACAAGATTTTGAAAGATCTTTGCCGGTGTCAGAAGTAAGAGTCTGTCGTATCCTTGAAAAGAAAGAAGATTGGTTGTTGCATAACTGTTCTGTTGAGTCGCTAGATGAGCTTCGTACTTACTAAATTCCAACAGAGAGAAATCCTACAAATGAGAAAATTGATCATTGGAGGATGGATGAAGTTCTCAGATACATTGAGTACCTACTAAGTGAAGGAACGTACAAGCATGTCGCCGGTTCCACTAGAGACAAGATAAAAGAATATGGAAGACAATTACATGCAGGAGTACTTGCATTCCAGATTGAGCTCAAAAGCTTGAAGTGGGATAGATACAAGATCTCCCCTTTTGATAAATGGTGGCTGATGGAAGGCCTTACTCCTAAGGTGCAACTTGAATACAGGAAATTCAAACATAAGATGTACACTGAATGATGGAGGTACACTGAAAACAATCCTGACAAATTCGGAAGGAGTAGGGATCTAAAAGATAAAGATAGAGCCAGGCACAGAGGCAAAAAGCATGCCAAGCAGCACTTCACAAAGCGTTACGAGAAGAAGAACGGGCGGTGAATTATTGTTGGGTAAATTTATCTTGTCTATAGCTTTGGATATAAGATTGTTTTTACTTGGCACATGCTTATTGTAACTGTAATAGATAGACTTACTAATGAAAATAATTATCATTATTGCCAAATGATTACAACCCATAATCTTACATCATGCATGTTGTATTTTAAGTACCTTTTGATAAATAATTGTTGATTCTAACAATTTACTGTTTTGTGACTTAAGTGCGTTTGTACTTAGAGTTTTGACATCATCAAGAAGGGGGAAATTGTTTGGAAATTTGTGTTTGATGATGAAAAAACCTCCTATAAGGTAGGAACTAGTGCCCCCAGAAATTCTATAAATCTTTGTAATAGATAGGGCTGGTTCTACTAAGGTAAAAGTTGCAGCAAGATCGTCATGATCACTTGAAGAAACAAGTTCACTATCACATCAAGGGACATAGAATGCACTGAGCATGCAACACAGTTGCGTATGCCCATCCAACATACATCATTACTTGCAGTAAGGAAGGTACAACTAGAAAGCAACCAGGAGTCTTGTTCACAGTGTGAAAGTCAAGGTCAAAAGTCAGGATATTTGAATTCAAATATATAGCCAGTGGAGACAAGTTTAAAACCTTATACTCTATCCAATAACGTGGGGACCCGTCACCCTAACAAAAAGCAATAGCAACTCTGGACACTGACACCAAGCTGCAACCCTCCTGACCTACTTCTTGCAAGAAAGGATTAACGGCTCTTTGCCATACAAGGAGCATTAAATGTTAATGGGATTATATCTCTCTCTTCAACAAGAAGAAATCCTAACTGTGATAAATAGAAGGAGATGGAGGACGAAGTAAAAGCTACCTAAACTCAAGCATTCAAATAACTTAGCATCAATCACTCAACATTCTTACACCAAGCTTTAAAGCATACAATTTGATAAATCATACCAGTATTTATGCAAAGTATACAAGAGCATCAAAGCAACCAGCAAGCAAGGAAGTGAAGAACTAAGCTGCAATAAAGCTAGCTCTCAAGGTTGACATCGGTCCTAACCCTTCTCAAACCAGGAAGCTTGCCAACATCTCAATTGTATTCTAGTTCAAAGGCAGCTACCAGAAGTTGAAGAAAAGCTTTCGTTAAACCAATCTCACGAAAGGTTTTTGAAATGAGATGTCTTCATTTTAATCATGCATTCAATGTTGACTTGGATTCGAGTGTATAATAGAGGAGTAGCCTTCCGAGGATAGGAAAAACTATTGTAAGGAGCTAAGTTGGACTTAAACTTCGGCATAGCTAAGTTGTACTGTGTGTAAACTTCTTAGTGAACTTTCCCACTATGTGAGGAAAGTGGATGTAGAAGGATTACCCCACCTTTGAATCACTAAAAATATTGTGTCTATTTTTATACTATTTTTATTGTTTTTTATGGCATTGTACTTATCTACTGCATAGATTTGCAAGAAAATGTTTAAGCATATTCCGCTGCACGTAAACTCCCTTGAGTATTGCTTATTGTAAGTTACCTAAGCCAGTCTATTTTGTGCTTACTACCTAAGTAAGCTTACTGTGTTAGCTTTGCTGCAAGAACCAGTTTCTTGCAGTAAGCAGCAAACTTGTGCTCAAAGTATTTGAAAAAGAGAAAAACGAGTTAGAGGTTTATTCACTCCCCTAGAAACCTCTACCACTTGCACGGACCATTGTTCAATGCAATCTTGGCCATGAGCGGATACGATGTGTTGTGAATAGTTTTCCCTTAATTGTGAATATAAAGAATACAATTCCCTGACTCTAGATATTTTCCTTCAGTAAATATAAGAATAAAAATCTAGTGTATTTCATAGAAAAGCTATTTTAGGATTCTGGAGTATAGTTTTCCGACTACTGGCAGAATAAATCTTCACATGACTATACAAGTTTCATTGCTGAGGTATGCAGTTCAGTAGTTTATTTGGATTGACTGTATGAATCACATAGTAGCTTGAAAGAGTAAATATAACACTATCAACGCCCTGAACTAGAAAAGGGGAAAAGTTTAAGTAAGAAAAGGCATCGACAGAAGCATATCCATGTTTCCTGATCTGCTTACTACTAAAAGTGTAAGTTTTTGGCCAACTGTACAAGTTGATGATTTTAGAATGTATATCTAATGCTTGATGATTCATTGCAGTTTACACCCACTTGGTTGACTCTCGATTCTAGAGTTACTAGACCTCCGCCTTTTCTAAGTGAGGCTGATCTATTCATCTGAGTGGAGGAAGTAAGTAGTGCAATATTTTGCAGGAAAAGACATCTTATATCCATGCAGAGACGGACTGAGTGCAGGGCCAAGGGGGGCGCTGGGCCCCCCTGAGATTTCTCAAAAAACGAGGGGTATTTTGGTCATTTCACATAATATATATTTTAATAATAAAAAAATAATAACCCAGCCTTAGCTTGTTCCAGTTTGCAGACGCATCCGCAGCACAACACATACGCATCCGTAGCACAACTCAGACGCTAGAGGTGCTGCGTTTCATCCCTTCTAGGTTAGCTTCTCTTCCTTCCCAACTTAGCTTTTCTTCCCAAAATTTCTTCAATAATTTCTTCGAGCTTATGAATAAAGAACCTATTGGCAAGCTTGTGCCTTGCAACCTAATCTGATTCTAATTAGACAATAAAAATAGTACAAAATCCACCAAACCCCTAAATTGGGTTTTCTGTGAAACCAAGTAATTTCATTCAACCAAAATAATATTTATATGTATATATTATATACAATAGCAAATTGGTTGATACTTACTGCTTCTCTAGATAATTTGAGTGAAAAGATGCAGTTTTGGATGGAAGGAGTTTGTGCAGCTGTCTGTAAATAAAATTGGAGCTGCAAGGTGTTTTTCTTCTGAAAAGAACATAAATAAAGAGGGTTTAGTTGTGAGATGGGATTTTTAGTAAACTATCACTCTCTTGTATATATTTCTTGATAGAAGATTGATTATCGAGGCTTTCTTAGAGAAAATCAATAAGGACAAAAATAATCTAATTAATACTTATTATATTATTTTGTCAACTATGATGGTTTTGAAACCTAATTATTTGCAACAAAATCATATTTGTAACCTAAGGAAAAAAGATAAAATATTTCATAATCTCATTAAGGGCGTGTTTTGCAACCTAATCAGTTTAGTTAATGATTTATTATTTAATTTGATTTCGAACTAAAAAATGATATTATATTTATGATTCTAATTTTGTTGTTCTATTGTGTAGATAATGGAACGATATTATCCAAAGACACCGCCTGTAGTCGGGACAACATCTTAATCTGTCAATTCACATGCTCTTGTTCAGTAGATAGGAACTAAAATAGCATGATGATTTAAGGCACTAAAAGTAAGCACCACCCATATGATGTTATCCTACCAAGGAGAAGTTGAGCTGAAGCACATAATCTCCCAATTATATTATTTTGTATTAGCATTTTATCCAATGTTATCTTATGGAGCATCTAGATCATTTTGCCACCCACTAAGCGAGACTTTAAATTGTGTATTCGAACAATTTATGACTAGACTTTTGATAATTAAATTGTGTTTTCTTTTGGACTTTATTGTATAATGTTATGATCAACTTAATCTTACACACAAACAACACACACAACTGTATTGAATGAAAAACAACCAAGAAATCGGCCATTTGTAACCGAACAAAGAACAGGAAAGAAAAATGATGAACACATGATTTTTTCGTGGTTCGATCAACGTGATCTACATCCACGGAGGTTCTATACACCTCAATTCACTCCACTAAACCAGCTTACCAGTTTTGGTTTATCCACTAGTTTCCAGGTGCCATTCCTTTCCAAAGATTCCATTTCCTCCATCATTGCACTAATCCAGTATTCACTTTCATCACCACTGACTGCTTCCCTGAAATTTTGTGGTTCATGGTTTTCTTTGTCTTCAGCAATACTGAGTGCATAATGAACACTTCCAGCCTGTCCATAAAAGTTTGGTTTCTGGATTTGCCTCCTTGGTCTATCTCTGGCAATGCTGTAGTCTCTCAGGTTTGGATTTCTGGGTGGGGTGTCTTCTTCTTCTGAAGAACTATCACTAGAGTGATCAGCCAAGTTTTCACCTCTATGTGTTCCATGATCCACCTGAGTCTCCACCTGAACTGATACCCTTTCTGATTTAGAGCTTTCATCATGTTTTCCTTGATTTCCAGAGAAATGAGATCCCATAATTGATTAATTGAACTTCACATCTCTGTTGATCATCAGTTTCTGATTCCAAGGTTCCATGCACCATAACCTGTAACCCTAGATTCTCTCTGGATATCCCAGAAACACACACCTGTATGCTCTAGGATCAAGTTTATTTGATCTCATGTGAGCATAAGCCAAACATCCAAATACCTTTAATCCTGAGTAATCTGGAACCCTTCCATTCCATACTTCTTCTGGTGTTTTGAACCCTAGAGTTGATGTAGGTGATCTGTTTATTAGGTAACATGCTGTGTTTATAGTTTCTCCCCAGAACACCTTTGGCAAACCAACATCAATTAACATACACCTTACTCTTTAAAGGACAGGTCTGTTGAATCTTTCTGCCACACCATTCTGTTGTGGATTCATGGGGACTGTTCTGTGTCTGGTAATTCCCCTTTAATTACAGAAGGTTGTGAACTTAGTAGATAGATACTCTAAGCCATTATCAGTTCTTAAATGCTTGAGTTTCTTTCCCTTCAAGGTTTCTATTTGAAGCAACCATGTCTTGAATTTGGTGAAGGCATCACTCTTGTTTCTTAAGATGAACACCCATACTTTCCTACTAAAATCATCAATAACAGACATGAAATACTTTCCTCCTCCACGAGTTTCAGTTCTGGATGGTCCCCAGATATCAGAGTGAACATAATCTAGAGGTTCTTGAGTGATGTGAATCCCTTTAGCATAAGGAAGTTTCTGTGATTTGCCTAATGCACATTTGTCACAGAATTCAAGTATTTGGTTCCCAACCCTCCTATTATACCTCTTTTGGATAGCTCTTCCAATCCTCTTTCTCCAAGTGTCCTAACCTCTTATACCACAGGGTTAGATCATCCTTACCCAAAATATTCCCCACATTCCCAACCACTGGTTTTCCTATCAAAATAAACAATCCATTGTGTTGTCTTCCCTTGATTACCAGTTTATTCTCTTTGGTTATGTGTAATTGGCCATCAACAGACTTAAATTCACACCCAGTAGTAAATAAAGATCCTAGGGAGATCAGATTTCTTTTAAGTCCAGACACATACCTTACATTTGTAATTTTTCTTGTAACCCCATCAAACATATTGATGCTTACTGATCCAGTGCCCTGAACTCTGCAGGATTGATCATTTCCCAGCGGTACACACCCTCCATCTTCTTTCTTGAGGTTTTGGAACCATTCTTCATGGGGACACATATGGAAGGAGCAGCCTGTGTCCAGTACCCATTCCATCTCCATTTTTGACTCAGTAACATTCAAGACCTCTGGTGTGTCTTCTTCATGTTCCACTGTAGCATCTTCTGCACCCTGGCCTTCTTTCTTTTTCATCTTCTATGGGCAATCTTTCTTTAGATGCCCTATTTGTTTTCACTTGAAACATTTCCTGTTTTCTATCCATTCTCCAGGTTTCTTTGGAGCAATGTTGCCACTTTTAGGATTCTTTGAGGTTTGGCCCTTCTTCTTTTGGTAATTCCTCTTGAACTTGACATTCAGTCCTTCACCAGATTGAGTTACCTTCTTGTCTCCTTGATTCTGCAGGCATTTGGTTTTCAAGGCAGTAATTATTGAGTCATAACTCAGTTTATCCTGCCTCCCAAACATCAAAGTATCTTTGAACCCTTCCATGGATCTTGATAGAGAATTTAATACCATCAAAGCCCTGTCATTATCCTCCATAGTTACCCCAAGATCTTCCAGCTCATCAAGAAGTTTTGAAAACTCATCTAATTGATCAGAAATGTCTTTTTCCTCCACCATTTTGAAAGCCAGCAACCTTTGTTTGAGAAACAACTTATTTGATACAGACTTGGACTGATATAGGTCCTCCAGTTTGGTCCAGGCCTCTATTGCAGTCGAGCACCTTGATACTTCCCTTAATGGCTTATCTCCTAGGCACAAGATGACTAAGCTCAAAGCCTTTTGGTCCATTTCTGCATATTTGGGCTTCTCTGTCTCTATCCATTCACTTTCAGGCTTGAGAGCATCTACCAGCCCATTTTTAAACCAGAATAGCCTTCATCTTGATCTTCCAAAGGTAGAAGTCATTTCTCCCTGAGAATTTGTCCAAATCCATCTTCATTCCTGACATCTTTATCTTCTGGTTGCGTGAGAAAGCTTCCCACAGACGGCGCCACTTGTTATGATCAACTCAATCTCACACACAAACAACACACACAACTGTATTGAATGAAAAACAACCAAGAAATCGGCCACTTGTAACCGAACCAAGAACAGGAAAGAAAAATGATGAACACAGGATTTTTACGTGGTTCGATCAACGTGATCTACATCTACGGAGGTTCTATACACCTCAATTCACTCCACTAATCAATCA
This sequence comes from Ajuga chamaepitys, assembly GCA_958295605.1. Lineage (NCBI taxonomy): Eukaryota > Viridiplantae > Streptophyta > Magnoliopsida > Lamiales > Lamiaceae > Ajuga > Ajuga chamaepitys. The sequence goes on along the minus strand of OY282505.1, from coordinate 12,038,511 downwards.
ATTACAAGAAATATCCAGAAACACCAGAAACCCCAATTCACAGCTTGAATTGAGCAGAAAACCCTAGCATTCTAATTCTCTTGATTGAGTAATGTTCAGAGGGAAAGATACGTCAATTAGCTCGCAACTACAAGTGTTTACATTGTATATAAATGCCAGAGCTCGAATCAGGGAGTTGAGGAAGTTGTAACCAATTTTGACTCAAGAACTCAAAACTGCTGCCGCGGGCTTTTTACGACGGTTTGTCATGCAACGGTTTAAAATTGTTGCGAATGGCAGTTATAACAAACTTGAACTCGGTTTCCATTTTAACCTCTTTTCTGAACTAGTTAAAATCCTGTTCTCTAACCCGGTTCCTTTAACTTCCAAACCCAGTTTTGGAATCCTCAAAACCTCTACTACATTCCATAAACACTTGATGATATCGAACTATTACCTACATATAATATTGGCAGATTGATATGTACTTTAATCCCCTCTCTAACGCCAAATTGTGGAAGTATGAGAATCACGTGGTTTTGTATTTGCTGCCTTTATTGTTGTGGTTGTCCGATGTATGACAGATCTCACACAATTACCACAACCAACTTACAGAAAATAAAGATTACAAAAAATAGAGAAGGATGAATATCTAAGCTAGAACACAATTCCTTCCTTTATCGGAATTTCTTTATAAGGCAAATATAAGTTTATATAAACTTCTTCTCTATTTCTCTGGAGTTTCTCTCACTGTTTTTCATATATCTAATCTTGATACAAATTCTCCTATTTATAGAGCTAAAATTGGTGGGAAACATCATTATGAACCTTGCAAATCGTAAATGTTCCATCAAGGTCGTGTGGGAAGGCATGCGAACCATGTGTCACTCATGCAAGGCTTATTTTAGAGGCACTTGCCTTTGTCTGCCACTTAAACCGAGCTCGCCACAGAGGAAACAACCAAGGTCGCTTTGAGGTGACCTGCTCTGCCACCAGGACCAGCTCTACTTCAACGTTCCGGGGATAAGGTGGGCCAGGGCCAAGTTGCGACACCGTTCTAGCAATGTCAGGGCGTTGCATACCCTCCATGTCCCCTCTCATGTGACGTGTACAACCAGTTAATACCTGACAGTGAACTGAGGTGGACGAGGTATCCACAATTGCCCCCTTTGGATTAGCTAGCTGATGTAGTCAGGTTGCTGATTTAAATATTTGCGCTAAAATGAATTTCCCGCTTTTTTTCCTCCTCTGTGGTGTGGCTGCCACTTATCATTGCCATCACACCACATGTCACCCATCCATTTTAGCAACCTTTAAGCTTTCCCCTGAAGCTTCATCCAACGGTTGCCTTTTATTTTTTTGCAACCGTCCGTCATCAAACGACCAGAATTTGCTCTGTCCCTTCTTCTTCTTGTCTCTCTCCTATTTATACCTCCTTCCTTCATCTTTCACCATTTTTGCTTCTTCGGTCTTCGTGTCAAGAGTATTTTCAGAGATTTCAAGTCCACTTCAAATCTGTCACCAAAAGGTTTTTCTCTTCTTCCTTTTTTTTTTCCTTTCCCTTTCTTCTTATATTTTACATTTATAGCCACTTCTGCCTTTACTCTGTCTACGAGCGACGAAATGGCGATCGGCGAAAAGTCTCGCCCCGCCGATGAAGGCGAGCCTTCGTTGAGCAATTGATGGATGATGTTGATGAGAAAACATGCCAACGTGGGTACCTCCAAAGCCTCCGTCCACCACCGCTATGTGATAGTCGATAGCCCATTCGCCAGTTCTTTCTCCGGCAATAATGGGGTGCCAAATGAGGTAATCTGTGAGGTTTTGGAAGTCATTCCCAGTGGTGGCCCTATTTTTTGTTCGCCGAGTCCTATTCGACCATTGCCCAAACGTAAAGTAGGGCCAAAATTGGTTGTTGGTTGGGAGGAGGAATTTTATTATTTCACTAATTTGGAGAATGAACTGTTAGTTTACATTTTAATGGTCGGATTATTTCTCCAGAAGAGGTTGCATCTATATCAGGTCGCCCCTCTGTCCTAAACCCTGAGATACAACCTCGAGTTCGCACAGGTCGTTCGAGACTATCAGCTTGCCACTATCTCAGTATCATTAGCGCTCTCGACCTGGAACATTGATATGTTCTCAATGCTGAAAAATGAATGGACCGACCTCTTATGGCGTGTGTGGCCGTGACCCTTGACATGTTTAAATCAGGACTTCGCTTTCTACTGCCTCATATTGTCACTGCCTATCTTCAACATTGGGAGATAGATCCAGTGCAGATACACCCGAACAGGTGAAAGTCGTTACTGGGGATGATTGTTCTGTATAGGTCTTGCGGTTGGCGGCCCCCAATGTCACGGAGATCGAAAATTTCTTCCGCCTAAATACAAACGCCATACCTCGTGAGGGATCTAGATCTCGAGACAACCAGGAGCCAATTAAGAGTCGGGCGACACTGCCAAGGATGACCCTGACTTTGAAGAAGAGTCACCTGAGGCTGCCCGCTGTGGTTGCAATAGAGGGAGAAGTAGCCGGACAGGCTATGTATATTTGGACACCCAACCTCAAGTAGGTGGTAGATTGGTGGAAAGGATCCCCGACTCAATTTGAGGGTGGATGGATCAATGGTTTTTTTCCGATGGTGATTGGAAGTCCCCCTGCCCTTCTTCTACCCCGGACGAGAACCCTTTAGATCGCATCCCCATTTTGAGTGACTATGCTTCTCAGCCCCGAAGTGTGTATCCTTCTTACCTTAGTTATTTAGTGTTCAACTAATGTTTATTTCATTTTTTTCAGGCTCTGTTGGGGAGACATCGGTGGAGCTATCTGACGAAGGCACATATCGCTTGTTTGCTGTTAGTGAAGAGCAACTCAGAAACACACAACTCCTAAGAATCTGGAAATGTACGAAGAAAAACAATCTGAATTTAAACACACAATTCGGCCAGAGTTGTAACCGAACTGGACTTGCGCAGAACAGGAAATAGAAATGGATCAAACACCAATTTAACGTGGTTCGTTCAAGATGAACTACATCCACGGAGGCAAGACACACCCCAATCCACTAAGAAATTCAATCAATTACAGAGAATACACTCAAGAAATGAAATGCCCAATTCTGTTGACAAATTAGGGCACGAACGCTCAATTCTAAAATACTCTCTCTAATCTAAAGAACAAGGAAATTGCTCGACGTAGTGATCTTCTCCTCAATGAGAGCTTTACAATGATATAAGGATTGAAGCTCGAATGCAACTGTACAGAAAGTTCTAACTGAAAGAAGTTGAGCCCAGCTACTGGACAAATGTGACGGTTTTCTTCGTCACAATTCTGCAACCGCTCCGTCACAAACGACGGTTATCTTCAACTGCCTCGAACCCGGTTTATTCTGAACAGCTTGTCTTCTTAATGCTAAAACCCAGTTCAATGCTCCGGTTCTTCACTTCCTGATTCCGGTTCCACATTCCCAACACTCCATTTTACAAAGTATAGCTCACTTGATGATATTGAACATCACCTCACAAATCTCCACCTCAATGAATCAAGTGTGCCTCTTCCTGCCTCATCACTGCCTTTCTGTTAATGCTCCTCATGACATTGCTCAAGCTGCAGCAGGCTCGAGCAATGCTCCACTTTATTCCCAGGTACACCCTTAGTAAGAAAATCAGCAGGATTATGCAATGTGTGTACCTTCTTTACTTCCACAGAACCAGAGTCAATGATGTCTCTAGCAAAATGCAACTTAACATCAATGTGTTTTGACCTTTCATGAAATGCTTGGTTTTTCACAAGGTGTAAAGCACTTTGATTATCACAGTAAATTGCCACACACTTTTGCTTGATGTCCAAATCTCTCAGAATCCCTTTAAGCCAGATTGCTTCAGTGAGAGAGATATATTCTGCTTCTGTTGTTGACAGTGCTACAACTGACTGTTGTGCACTTCTCCAGCTGATGGCTGTCCCATATAAGGTAAACACAAATCCAGAAATAGATTTCCTTGTGTCTACGTTTGCAGCAAAATCAGAATCAGCAAATCCCTCCAATGCAACAGTGCTTCCATCCACTTTCTTCTCAAACTTCAGTGACAAGTTCACTGAACCCTTCAAATACCTCATCACATGTTTCAAAGCTTCCCAATGCTCTACTCCTGGGTTTGACATGAACCTGCTTACTAAAGACACAGCATAGGCCAAGTCAGGCCTATTACAAATCATTCCATACATAAGACTTCCAACTCCACTTGCAGAAGGGATATTGCTCATATGTATGATTTCCTCTTCAGTCTTTGGGCATTGTTCTTTGGAGAGTTTCTTCTGTAGATTAACTGGAGTGAAGAGAGGTTTGGCTTCATGCATATGAAACCTCTCCAACACCTTCTGTAGATATTGCCTCTGAGATAACCAAAGCACTCCAGCTTCTCTGTTCCTTAGAATGTTCATGCCCAAAATCTTCTTGGCCTCTCCCAGATCTTTCATGTCAAATTCAGTGTTAAGTCTGTCCTTCAACCATTGTACCCTCTTCTTGTTCCTGCTGGCAATTAGCATATCATCCACATACAATAGAAGGAAGACTTTATCTTGCTTTGAACCCTTGTTGAAGTAAACACAACTATCATAAAGACTTCTTACAAAGCCAACACTGATCATGAAGTCATTGAACCTCTTATTCCACTGTCTTGGACTTTGTTTGAGTCCATATAGTGACTTCTTCAGCAAACAAACTTTGTCTTCTTGTTCAGGAACAACAAAGCCTTCTGGCTGTTTCATATATATCTTCTCATTGAGTTCTCCATGTAAGAATGCTGTCTTTACATCCAGTTGTTGTAATTCCATGTCCTCTTGAGTAACCTTTGATAAAAGCAACCTGATTGAGCAATGCTTTACTACTGGAGAGAAAACTTCATTAAAATCAATTCCTTCTCTTTGTGTAAAGCCCCTAGCCACCAATCTTGCTTTAAACCTCACCTGTTTGGATCCTACAGTCTCTAGTTTCTTCTTGTATATCCATTTAGAGCTTACAAGTTTCTGACCTCTTGGTTTATCCACCAATATCCAGGTCTCATTCTTTTCCAGGGACTCCATTTCTTCAATCATTGCCTGAATCCAGTGTTCACCTTCTTCACAGTCTAGTGCTTCTTTAAAACTACTAGGCTTTTGTGATTCCAGGTCTTCAGCAACACTTAAGGCATAGTAAACACTCCCTGCTTGACCATAGAAATCAGGTCTGTTGATTGTTCTTCTAGGCCTGTCCCTTCCAATGCTGTATTCTCTAACATTTTATGAAGGTCCAGTTTGTTCTTCTTCTTCAGATGATGAATCACTATCTTGTAGATTTTCTTGTGGTTGAGGTGTGTGATCATCTTCAGCAGGATGCTCCACCTGAATTGATATCTCTTCCCTCTCTTTAGCACCATCAAATTCTTCCTTAGAGCCTGTAGAAGTATAAGCCATCACATTCTCATTAAACTTTACATCTCTACTTGTGATTATCTTCTGATTTCCCTTCTCTAGACACCACAATCTGTAGCCCTTTATTCCATCTGGATATCCAAGAAATACACATCTTAGAGCTCTTGCATCTAACTTGTCTTGCTTGACATGGACAAAAGCAAGACAACCAAACACCCTTAAACCTTCATAGCTTGGTTTCTGTCCACTCCACACCTCTTCAGGTATTTTGAACCCAATCACTGATGAGGGTGACCTGTTAATGAGATAACATGCTGTAGCAATGGTTTCACCCCAAAATACCTTTGGCAACCCAGCATCCAACAGCATACACCTTACTCTTTCAAGAAGAGTCCTATTAAGCCTCTCAGCAACTCCATTCTGTTGAGGATTCATTGGAACAGTCCTGTGTCTCTTGATTCCTCTTTCTTCACAGAAGGTTGTGAACTCAGTAGAGAAGTATTCCAATTCATTATCAGTCCTAAGGTGCTTCAGCTTCTTCCCTTTGACATTTTCCAGTTGAATCAACCATGTTTTGAACTTATGAAAAACATCACTCTTATTCTTCATCAACATGATCCACACCTTTCTACTGTAATCATCAATCAAGGACATGAAATACCTTGCACCACCATGAGTCTCTGTCCTTGCAGGACCCCATATGTCAGAGTGAACATAATCTAATGGCTCTTGAGTTGTGTGAACACCCTTTCCATAGGGCAGCTTCTTGGATTTGCCCAAAGCACACTGATCACAGAACTCCAGGTCTTGATTTCCCATGTTTCCAATTACTCCACTTCTTGACAGTTCCTTCAACCCTTTCTCTCCTATGTGTCCAAGCCTCTTGTGCCATTTAACAAGCTCAGAACTGCTCAAGACCATATCCACACTCCCAACAACAGGTGAACCAATCAAGATAAACAACCCATTATGCTGTCTACCTTTAATCACCATTTTTCCATGTTTAGTGATATGCAAGAAGCCATCCACTGAGCTAAACTGACACCCACTAGTTACCAAAGAACCAAGAGATAGAAGATTTCTTTTAAGGCCAGGAACATATCTTACATTTGAGATGACTCTGACGACACCATCAAACATCCTTATGCTCACTGATCCAACTCCTTTGACCTTGCATGATTGGTCATTTCCCAGGAGAACATTTCCACCATCTTCTCTCTTCAGTTCATCAAACCATGACTGGTGTGGACACATATGAAAGGAGCAGCCTGTGTCCAAGACCCATTCCTTTACCATTCTTGATTCAGTAACATTTAATACCTCTGGAGGATCTTCTTGATGGTCAATGGCAGCAGCTTCTGCCCCTTGATTTCCACCTTTCTTGTTTCTCTTGGGACAATCCTTCTTCAAGTGACCAGGCTGCTTGCACTTGAAGCATTTCCTCTTCTCAACCCATTCATTTCCCTTCTTTGGATTAGAGTCTCCTGCCTTGGGATCCTTAGCATTCTGTCCCTTCTTGCCTTGCCAAGGTTTCTTGAATTTGACATTCAAACCTTCTCCAGATTGCACCATGCCTTTATCACCTTGAGTCTGTAAACATTTTGACCTCAGAGCCTTCACTATTCCATCATAAGATAGCTGCTCATCTCTCCCATACATCAAGGCATCCTTAAAGCTTTCCATGGATTTTGGAAGAATGTTTAACACCATCAATGCTTTGTCATCCTCCTCCAATTTCACATCCAGGTCTTCCAATTCTTCAACCATCTTAATGAACTCATCAAGTTGATCAGAAATTACCTTATCTTCAGTGATCTTGAAGGCCAACATCTTCTGCTTCAAGAACAGCTTGTTGGAAACTGACTTCGATTGATACAGATCTTCCAATTTCTTCCATGCTTCTGAGGAACTCTTGCATCTTGAGACCTCTCTTAACGGTTTATCACCCAAGCACAGAAAGATAAGACTGAGGGCCTTCTTATCCACTGATGCAAACTTGGGTTTCTCACTTTCTTCCTACGAATCCAGAGGTATCAAAGCAAGATCAAGGCCATTGTGCACCAATACTGCATTCATCTTGATCTTCCACAGTGTGAAATCATTTCTTCCTGTAAACTTCTCAAAATCCATCTTCATACCAGCCATTCCTTCCCTTCTTCAAGCTGTGAGAGTTGTTTCCCACAGACGGCGCCACTTTTTAGTGAAGAACAACTCAGAAACACACAACTCCTAAGAATCTGGAAATGTACGAAGAAAAATAATCTGAATTTAAACACACAATTCGGCCAGAGTTGTAACCGAACTGGACTTGCGCAGAACAGGAAATAGAAATGGATCAAACACCAATTTAACGTGGTTCGTTCAAGATGAACTACATCCACGGAGGCAAGACACACCCTAATCCACTAAGAAATTCAATCAATTACAGAGAATACACTCAAGAAATGAAATGCCCAATTCTGTTGACAAATTAGGGCACGAACGCTCAATTCTAAAATACTCTCTCTAATCTAAAGAACAAGGAAATTGCTCGACGTAGTGATCTTCTCCTCAATGAGAGCTTTACAATGATATAAGGATTGAAGCTCGAATGCAACTGTACAGAAAGTTCTAACTGAAAGAAGTTGAGCCCAGCTACCGGACAAATGTGACGGTTTTCTTCGTCACAATTCTGCAACCGCTCCGTCACAAACGACGGTTATCTTCAACTGCCTCGAACCCGATTTATTCTGAACAGCTTGTCTTCTTAATGCTAAAACCCGGTTCAATCCTCCGGTTCTTCACTTCCTGATTCCGGTTCCACATTCCCAACACTCCATTTTACAAAGTATAGCTCACTTGATGATATTGAACATCACCTCACATTTGCCCTACATGAGCTATCTCTAGCTGACCGCAACTGGAAAGTACTTTTGTCTGCTAGCTGCCTTCTTTATTACGGTTTCCATATTCTAGCCCATCTAACTCGACTTCCAAAAAACTTTGGTATGTAACCTAAGAAAAATCGTTCTCCAATTACTTTAGCGCATTTTTTGGGAGTGTGTTCTTAGGCCTTTGTGTATGCTCTATTTTCACAAAAGTTGGTTCCATCTCACAGCCTCCACAACCAGAGCCCTTTGACTCAGATCGCAATATAGACAGGCCGCTTGCTAAATGTCAACTTGAAGCTCGGAAACAGGCCTAAGCTAAGGCCGCGGCGAAGAAAGCCGAAAAGGCTAAGGCCGCTTGCGAAGCTACTGCCAAGAAGGCCTCTACGCAGGGAGGCAAAGACACCGCTGATCCCCCTACTCGATAAATGGGGGCTACCATCCGCGAGCCTTCCTCTGGCCAGCAGGAGAGGAGAAGAACGCTGGCGGAGATTGACAAGGAACCCCGCCTTCAGCGTCATCGAACTGATGTAGCCCCATCAGCTTGCGAAGGGGCTTCCACCGCCACTCCGCCTCCGTCTGGGCATTGAGCAGGAAAAGAGCCAGTCCAAGACGCTGCCGCCACAGAGCGAGACCAACCATACCAGGGCTAAGATGCCGCGCGTGGGAAATGGTTGGATGAACATACCGCTACCCTAGCGGAGCCATTTCTGCATCCTCTCGGTGACTATATGAGGTCTAAGTCCCCCGAACTTATCCTCTCTAGGATGAGCTCCCATTTAAGGGCAGCGACTGAGGCCCCTACGCGAGCTTGGACCCAATCCATGGAGCACGAGGCCACCCATCTCCAAAATGACTGGAAAATTATAAGCGCCATGGTCCTACAGGGGCGCGCCCTGAGCATGTTACGTGCTATGGACAAGGACATTTAAGAAGGCTGGTGAGGCAGCATAGCTTCATTGCGAACTCGACTTTAAAAAGGCTGTTAGTGCACGATTGTGGCTTGAACGGTCCAGACACCAAGCTAATTTGAAGAAGTCGACTGATAACTATACAGAAATCTACCATCAGCCGAAGTATCTGCAAGCCCAGGTCAAGGCCAGGCAGAGCCGCGTCCTCGAACTGGAGGTGGAAGTTAGGACCCTCCGTGAGACGATATCCTTTATCCCGAGCGCAGTGGAGGACACCCGGAGGGTGCAGTAAAGGACTATCAGGAAAGGGAAGGGTTAGTTTCTGGGTGGGGTGTCTTCTTCTGAAGAAGAACTATCACTAGAGTGATCAGCCAAGTTTTCACCTCTATGTGTTCCATGATCCACCTGAGTCTCCACCTGAACTGATACCCTTTCTGATTCAGAGCCTTCATCATGTTTTCCTTGATTTCCAGAGAAATGATATCCCATAATTGATTAATTGTACTTCACATCTCTGCTGATCATCAGTTTCTGATTCCCAGGTTCCATGCACCATAACCTGTAACCCTTGATTCCCAGGAATAGAAAATGATGAACACAGGGATTTCACATTGTTCGATCAGTGTGATCTACATCCACGGAGGTTCTATACACCTCAATTCACTCCACTTATCAATCAATTACAAGAATTAATCCAGAAATCTAGAAACCCCAATTGACAAACCGAATGGAGCTTAAGAACCCTAGCTATCTAATTGTCTTGATTGAGTAATGTTTACAGAGGGAAAGAACCGTGAATCAACTCACATCTTCAAGTGGTTTCAATGTATATAAAGGACGGAGCTCGAATCAGGGAGTAGAAGTAGTTGTAACCAATTTTGTCCTCAACTGCATAAAACTGTTTCAGCAGGCTTTCCACAACGGTTTTACATGCAACGGTTTTAATCCGTTGCACACAGTTATAACCACCTTGACTCCGGTTTCCATTTATCCTTTTTTAATTGATCCGGCTAAAACCCGGTTCTCTAACCCGGTTCTTCACATTCTAAACCCAGTTCTGGACTCCTCAAATCCTCTACTACAATCCATGATCACTTGATGATATTGAACTGATGTCTACACTCCTATCCGACCTAGACGAATAATCATAGAGCAAACATAGCTCGCCTCATCTTGGACCATGCCAGACATGGTTAATTTGAGTTGCGACTTTCGGGCCTCCTGAGCTTTCTCGGCCTGCCATTCTTATTGGAAATATTTCTTCAAGTGGCTCACGTTCCAAGGATGAACTAGTTTCCAACCTGACGGATCTTCCAGCTCATAGGCTCTGTTCGGCAAGCAGCTTAAGACTTTATAGGGTCCGTCCCAATTTGGGCCCAACACTCCTGTCCTTGGGTCTTTCATTCCTGGTATCAGCTCTCACAGCACCAGATCCCCTGTCTTGAACTTTCTCAATCTGACTTTTTTGTTATAGAATCATTCCACATGTTGTTAATAGGTCGAGTTCGCTAGTTCTGCCTTCAACTTCCTCTTCTCTCTGAGATCCAACTCTGCTTTTAATAATTTATGATATTCTCCTTCATCATAAGCAACACCCTATATGTTGGCTCACCCATCTCGACTGGAATCACAGCCTCTACACCAAACGCCAAGCTAAAAGTTGTTTACCCCATGCGAGTTCTCGCCATAGTCCTGTATGACCAGAGCACCCCTAGCAGTTCCTCCACCCAGTAACCTTTCTTCTTAGACAACCATGCCTTCAACATAGATTTTAACACTTTATTAACGGCTTCGACTTACCCGTTTGATTGTGGGTAGTAAGGTGTAGAGAAGTAGTTCTTGATACACAGATCATTGCAATTTTCATACGAAATTGATTATTTTTGTGAACATGACTTCTCCTAGCGGCTCAACTTTTTCCCACTTCATGAAGTAGTCCACGACAACGACAACCTAAGTATGACCCCCTTAGGCTTTAGGGAACGGGCCGATCAGGTCTATTCCCCACTTTGCAAATGGCCAGGGGCTTCTTACTGATGTGAGGTACTTGGCTGCGCTTCGCATCAATGGTGCACTCTTTTAGCATCGATCACACGCCTTCGCGAAAGCAATCACATTTTTTTTAAGGTTCGGCCAAAAATAACCCTACCTCAGGATTTTATGAGCCAACGCTAGGCCTCCAGTATGATTGCCGAATACACCTTCATGAATTTCCCTAAGAATGTATTTTGGTTTATGATCAAGTATGCATTTTTGCAACGGCACAGATAGTCCTTGTTTGTATACGCTGTTAATCAATGTGTAATGAGTCGCCCTTGCTCAGAGTTGTTGTGCTTCTCGCACATTCGTTGGAGTTGTTCCATCCCATAAGTACTCCTCCAACGATCTCATCCACCCTCATTGCTTGCACCGGATTTGCTCCCCACAACTGCTATCACTATCAATGGTATGGGAGCTTTAAATATCTCGACCGAGTTCAGGTCAACTGCTCCTTCCGATGTCACCAATCATGCTAAAGTGTCAGCACGAGTGTTTTTGGTGTGAGGAATCTTCACAAACTTCACTGCCTGCAAAGGGAACACTCTTCTTTTCACCATCTCTAAGTACCTAATCATCTTTTGATCTTTTTCTTCATACTCCCCAATATTTGACCCACAATCCATTGTGAGTCACTCATGACCACGAGCTCCGTTACACCGATATGTTCCGCCATGTTTAAACCCCACAATATGGGCTCATCTTCGGCTTCATTATTTGTCGCCTCATAGCCAAAACGTATCGCCGCACTAAAGTGGTGGCCTTCTGGGTTGACCAGTACCACGCCTGCCCCTGATCTATTGCTTGTAGAGAATCTATCAATATATAACTCCCACAGTCGTGTTATCGTCTTGTGTACACAAACGCTAGGAGTAAACTCCACCACAAAGTCTGCCAATGCTTGCGCTTTAATAGCCGTTTGTGGTATAAAGATAAAATTGAACTGGTCTAGTTCTATCGCCCACTTAAGACGTCAGGTCGCTGCAGGATCTGCTTCATAGGGAAAGATGTGACGACTATGATCTGATGCTCATATAATTAAGGTCGTAGTTTCCTGGTCACCATGATCAATGCATAAGATAATTTCTCCATAGGGGGATACTTCAACTCCGAATCATGTAAAGCATTGCTAACGTAATACACAGAGAGTTGCTTCCCTCCCTCTTCCCTGATCAGGACTACGCTTAGGGTTGTTTGTGATACGGCAAGGTACATGAATAACTTTTCCCCGGTGTCATCAAGAATTTCTTTAGCTCGTTAAACGCGGCCTAGTGCTCCGCTGTCCACTCGAAATGTTTCCCTTTTTGATGGAATCAAAGGAGGGCTTACACTTGTCCGCCGCTTTTGACACAAAACTCATCTCCATGATTGCCTACACTTTTTGAGGATTCGCCTCAATACCTCTTTCACTCACCATGAATCTAAGGAATTTTCCAGAATTAACCCTAAACACGCACTTTCTTGGGTTCAACTTCATTCCAAAGGCTCACAAGATGTGGAACATCTCTTGCAGGTGTTGCACGTGGTCTTCTTTCTTCTCGCTCTTGACCAACATGTCATCCACATACACCTCCATGGTTTTGCCTATCTATTTTGCAAACATCCTATTCACTAGGGGCTGGTAGGTCACTCCCGCATTCTTGAGTCCAAAGGGCATTTTTCTTCCAATAGTTTAGCCCCTATCTATCATGAAGGTTGTGGCCTCTTGATCCTCTTCTACCATAGGGATTTGGTGGTACCTAGAGAATGCATCCATGAAGTTCATTAGCTCGTGTCCAGCGGTGACATCCACAAGATAATCTATGTGCGGCAAAGGGTAGCTATCTTTCAGGCAGGCCTTATTCAGGTCTGTGAAATCAATGCACATTCTCCACGTATTGTTTGGCTTTTTTACCAGCATGAGATTGGCCATCCACTCCAGGTAAAAGACCTCCCTTACTAGGTCGTCTGCGAGTAGTGTCTGCACCTCACCTTCCAAGGTTTCGTACTTTTCGGGGTTGAATTTTTGTCTTTTTTGCCTTATAGGGCGTGCATCAGAATTGATATTAAGCCAGTGGGAGTAAAAGGCCGGATTGATGCCAACCATGTCCGCATGCGACCAAGCGAACACATCCAGGTTTTCAAATAAAAACTTATCAGTGTCGTTCTCACTGGCTCCTTCAATTCTGTTCTAATTCTCAGCTCGATCTCCAAGCGGTCCAGGTCCATTTGAACGTTCTCAAGCTTTTCTACAGGGTGAGGTTGTTTTCAGGAGTCCACTCCCCTGGGGTCCAAACTACCCTATTCTGCCTCCGACATTATTTCTTCTTCATTCTCAAGTCGTGGGTCTTCCACCTCCATCAACTCCAGGCCTCCTACTGCACTAACATCTCTTGACCGAATGGTGCCTGTCCGCTCACAACTTGTGAGTCAATTTCCATATTCTTAGTTTCAGTCACTTCAACTATCTCCATCTCCTCGGTGTCTATCCCTTCATATATAGGTCCCTCTATCACCAGCCTCATACCTACGACCATTGCCACGTCCTCGTGAACTTTGACCAACTCCACCATATTCAGTTTGTCTAGAAGAGACGTGAACGAGCATTCCCTAGCCCTGAGCTGATCTCCTCGGATATTAATGGTCCCCTCTGTTGACGAGATTTTCAAGTAATAATGATGTGATGACATAACTACCACGAAGTTTAGTAGAGCTAGTCTGCCAATGATGCAATTATAGTTCGAGGGAATATCCACTACTTTGAATATCTTGTTCTTGGTTATTGATTTGTCTCCCTCTTCAAATGTCATAGCTAAAGTGATCTCCCCTACGGGACGGACTGCACCATTGCCAAAGCCCCTAGTGACATCACCGCACGATTGTAAAAGTCAACGCAGGTTCCCCAACCGGGAAAACACACTATAGAACAACATGTTGCCATATGCCCGGTGTCGATCAGGGCGCGATGAATGAGAGTTCCATTTATCTTCACAGTGATAACCAGCGCATCATTATATGGTTGTAGCAATCCGGTCGGGTTCCTAACTGAGAAAGTAATCGCACCACTTGGCTCTAGTACCTGGTATGGTTCCATCTGCCATCGACGAGGCTGGTTCTGTGTATTTTGGACCTGGTTGTCTCCTAAGACGGGAGGCCACGTCAACCGAAACTTAACAGGCGCTTGGTGGACTCCGCTTCTTCATTCCTCACAGTAGGGGTGTTCATCGGTTAGAAACCGAACCGAACCGAACCGAATTAACAAAACCGAAAATCAAAATCCTTAAAAATTGCTAACCGAAACCGAGCCAAAAATTATCAAAAACCGAAATCAACCGAACCGAAATATTTCGGTTCGGTTGCGGTCAAAACCGAAAACCGAATTTTTACACTAATTTTTAAGTTTTTCACTAAAATCAAACTTTGAATATTAAATACATTTGAATAAAAATTCTTGATATAAAAATGAGTTGGTCGAAGAATCAACTTTTCTTGTTATCTTAAAGAGTACAAAATGCTAATCAGAATGGACGTAAGAAAGCAACAAACTACGATGATGTAAATTAGGTTTTATTTGCCCCTTAGTTGTTACTTGTTAGATAGAAAATGAAATTTAAATGAAATAAAATTAAAATGCAAATGAAAGACAAATGAGGAGGGGAGTTTTAATTTAAGGGGTACTTAATTCGGTTTTTCGGTTTCTAATGCGGTTTTTATTGAAAAAACCGAACCGAACCGAAAACCGAATTATTGTTATATATAAAACCGAAACCGAACTGATAAAGAGAAAAACCGAACCGAATTTTATATTTCGGTTCGGTTCGGGCGGTTTTTTCGGTTTCAACCGAATAGTGAACACCCCTACCTCACAGGTCTTGTCAGGGCACCACATTGGTAACTATTCCTTACCGCCCGTAACTGCGCGTTCCTTTCTCTCCTACTAACTCAGGATTTTGCATGTTTAGAGCTTGCGCATCCAAACATCATTGAAATATCAGAGTTTGTGCACATATGATGTGTTCTTAATCAGAACGAACTGTAAAGGAACAAGTAATAAATGTGTAAGTGTGTGTTCTTGTAGAGTAAGAACTTTAGTGAAAACAAAAGTAACACTTTGAATGTATAAAAATTTCAAGGAAGAATCCCTTCTTCCTCTCAGGCTTATTATTAGAGAAGCATAACAATCTGGACTTACAAAACTTTTAGGACTCTCTCCTAACCTGCCTATAATGTACTTTACTCTCCCTAACAATGAGCCCACCCTTCTGGTCCACCAGAAGGACTTAATGGTGTAGATAATTCCTTCTTACTATACTACAAGAGTTCTGCCGAACCTTGCACGTTCTCCTGAACTAATCTAGACACAAGTCTCCCGAAATATGTCCTATCAACTATTTGTTTTTCTCTCACAGTATGAACAACACTAGTTTAGTTACAAGTATTGATTAGAATATACAAGGTATAGACTCAAAGACTCGATGCATCTAAATGTTTTCTCTTCACTCTTTATACTACATTCTTCCAACTCTTCAATCAATATTTCTCCAGCAACTGTGGGTGATTGGAAGTCATTTGGGAAGGTTTCTTTGTCTTGATCTTTGATTGATTCCTTCCTATGAGGAACAAGATCACCTTCGTCTATCTTCTGAAAATTCTCCTTGTCCTCTTTCCTTTCTTTGGTTCCAATCTTCATGATCCTATAAATCAATCAATTTTATGCAACAAGAGTATTTTTCAATAAATGTCATTTACATAAAAAGTAATTTTTAGAATCAATCTCTCAGGGGCCGTCTGGCTGTGGTTCTTGTTACTCCCTGGCCAGAGGTCGTTGTTGCGGTGGATTTGCATGACCTGCAGTCGGGTCGTCCCTTCTTTGTCCTTTCCTAGCCAAACGTTCTGCTAGGAGCCTTCTAGCTTTCCTTCCTCGAAAAGCTTCCACAACTCTGCCAACAGATGGCAGCACTGGTTTGTATCATGACCCGCGGACTCGTGATATTTACAGTACCTCCTAGGATTAAGTTTACTTGGATCTGCCGTGATTTTCTTGGGGGGAGGTGGGCCTCAAAACTTCCATGCCTTTGAGCTGATTCAAAATCTCCTCCAGACTCTGCGAGAAGACCTCCTTTAACTCTCTAACCTACTCTTTAATTTCAGCATCCCTCGTCTCCCTTGCTTTCATGGAAAACTTACCTTGCTTTTTACCCTTACTCCGGACTTCAGGTTCCTCTTTTTTGAGGTTTTCCTCCACCGCAGCGTACTATTATGCTTTTATCATGAAATTTGCAAAACTTTGGGGTCCTTGTGTCCAAGGAAGAAAAAATCGCGAGAAATCGGCGATTTCTCGCCGATTTCTCGCCAAATCAGAGTAACCGAGACGATTTCAGTATTACATTGCATTTTGTAATGTTCTCGCCGAGATTTCGCGATATCTCGCGAAAATCTCGGTGAGAAATCGTCCATCATTCGCGCTTAGGCTCTGCTGTGATATTTTGTCAGTTTCTGGCGATATTTCGGCGATATTTCGCCGAAATATCGCTAAAATGTCGGCGATATTTTTCTTTTTTCCTGTGTATCATCGATGCTCTCTCTCTCTCTCAAGCACACATATGAAGAGGCTATGATGATGATTGCTGATTTTCCTGAGCTTATGAATCGGGCAATGAGACTTACTGACACGCATCTTGGCGAGGCGATCCGGTCGGTCTCTGATTTCGGAATTTTTTTCTTTCTTGGTTAGAGGCAATCGGTAATCTTGCAGCCATGGCGTGCTTGATTTCTCGTTGTCTGATTAACACCACAGATCTGAGCCTCCATTCCATATCTTTTCGTTTTCCCCTTCGATCTCTTATTTTAATTTTCTATTTTGTACTATGTGATTTTTTCTTTTATTGTGTATATATTTTGCTGGTAAAAGTATTAAGGTGTGGAATCTTTAACATTGATGAGGTAATTAGGCATGTAAATTTAATTTTTAATTGGACAACACTCTAATTCCATCTAAGTTTTTTTTATTTTTTCTGTTCAGTTTTTTGTACTATGTGATTTTTTCTTTTATTGTGTATAACCAATACTCTCAGGTTGAGCCTCACCGGAATTCATTTTGGTGTTAGGAGGTAGTATTGTATGATGAAAATAGTTCATAATGGTTATCCCATCAGCGGACAGTGTATGTAATGTTTCTTCTTTATCGAATAGGTGTAAATGTGTGTATTTTGATCTATGTTACTCCATTAGAAACTAGAGTTAAGCTATTTTATTGACAATCTAACAAATATCGTGATAAATTAAGTGTTTTAATACATTTTACGCCAATTTTCAAAAAATTTCACCGATATTAATCGATATCTCACTGATATCTCCGTAAATTGAAAGACCGATATCTCTGCGAATACCGATTTTTTCGTCCTTGCCTGTGTCTGAATGGTCCACCAAAATTGGGTCCCTCTTTTTAGCCCATGTATTACGGCCATTAACATCGCATCATTAGTTACTCTCTCAGTTTCAAATAACATTTTATTAAACCGGTCTATGTACTTTTGCAAAGACTCTTCCTCTCCTTGTACTATTGTGGTCAGTGTCTCTTTTGGTGCCAAACGGGTTTTAGCAAACATAAAGCTTGTTTTGAACAGCTCCGCGAGCTGTCCCCATGATGAAATGCTCCCCGGTGGCAAGGACTTGAACCGTCTTTGCCCCTATCATCCAATGTAATCAGGAATGCTCGGCAACAGACTGCCTCGGGCAGGTTCTGAATCTCCATCATAGAAAAAAACTTGTTAACATGCATCATAGGGTCCGTGATTCCATAATAAGTCCCAAAAGGTGGTAACCTTATTGAGTTTGGGACTTCTGCTTCGACGATCTCCTTGTAAAAGGGTGACTGTGAGCTAGATGTCCCTTGTCCAAGGCCTCTGTTTTCTAACACGGTCAGTCGTCTCATCAAGTCCTCGATTCCTGGCTCCTGAGCTAGGCCCCCTTTCTTCCCTTTCACGAAACGAAATACCTCGAATATGGTCGAAGGTTGTAGTTGGTCATTCTTTTGCTCTCTGACCCACTCCTGTTCGTAATACGACACAATGACCTCCCTTTATTCTCAGCAAATTTTTCTCTTCTCGACCTGCCTCACCCGCTCTCCAACGTCCTTAGCTCGCCTCTTGGATTCAACTATCTCCTCACGAGCTTCTCGAGCTTAGGCTTGTGGCATTGTTACGTCCTGGGGTGCGTTCTATGTAGGTTTCCTTTTCCTGATATTGTAACGGCCTTTGGCTCGTGTACCATTCACTCTGGTAAAGACATTTCCCCTTAAGTCAAATTGCGATTCGGAGACGTGCGTGCAACTTTCGTCTTGCAGCAATATGGCGTATTTCTTAGACGATCTCAGTAACTCGGCCACGGTGTTCCGAGAAGGACACTGGTACGTGATGGGGCTGGACCTCCCGCATGGGGTAAGTGCATATGTTATATCATTCTCATGAGCCTTGGTGCGGGAAGCAGTGTCACCAGGAGAGTGTGGCATGCCTCTAGATCGGCAAGCATTTGCCTGGCCGGTCCCATGTTGGTAACGAATCGTCGGACGTACCAAATTAATTCATGTATACGTGTGAATATACACTTAAACTTAGCCTACAACTCTAACTAGTAGAGCGGCAAGTAAGGGTCAATCCCACGAGAAATGGTAGTCTAGTGTTATTTTGATAGATAAAGCGATTGCAAAATTTAAATAGAAGTAGGAGCAAATAACGAAAGCAATAAAAAGGAGGGGGGGGGGGGAGTTTTGATTATCCAATTATAAAATACTAGTGATTACCAAGAACAACTATAAAACTATAATCAAATAAACTTAAGATTCAATTAACAAAAGATGAGAAGATAAGTAGATTGATTTTTGGGTTTTATAATATGACGAAAGGATTCAACCCTTGATCAAGTATCCCCTTGTTTTGAATAATCTATGTAATTAATGTTATTACCCAATTGATTAGCCTTAGAATTCCTACTCCAAGATTAATAACGAGCTCTATTAATCTTGTTGTCCCTTAAGTATGATTAATCAAAACAAGCTCTTCAATTAATCCTACTCAACTTATCAATTCCTAAAACAAGCTCTTTAAGAATCAATAGTCATGTGCATTGAGAATCAAGACAACGGAGTAGATTTGACATAAAACTCGTAAGTTCGGTTTTAGTGGTCGAACTCTATGTTATCCCCAATAAAATAAATCTATTGTTTGCTACCCGGGAATCGGATTCATAACAATTACGGATTATAAGCCCAATTCTAGCAACACACTAACAAATATCCAGATGGGTGATCAAACCACAATTCAATTTATAAGTGTGAATCAACAATCCCAAATAACATAGAACATTCCAATAACATAATCCAATCGGTTAATAACCGTAGAAATTACATAAACATTCTCAATCCAAGGTTTAACTAATGATCAAGGGGCTGAAATAAGGGTGCTAGCCACCCATTACACCTAATACAATCAGCAAATAGAAAGAAATACAAGAAGACATGATAAATTTATAGAATAAACAAAAACTTGGGTTGAGGAATGAAAGGTCTTCAATATTCTTCCCAATGTTGTTCTTGAGGATGATGGAGGTTGGAAAATGTGTTATTGGATGTCCAATAAATTCGAAATGGAACTTATATATATAGGGGAAGAGTTGTCACTTGAGTTTAGGCAAAATCGCATTCACAATTTTAAAACAGGGTAAAGGATCTCGGCCGAGATGCAAGTGTGTCTCGGCCGAGACGTGAAAAGAGGATTTCTTTGCTGGGTGAATCGAAGGTTGATCTCGGTCGAGATTCACATATATCTCGGCCGAGACGTGAAAAGGGAAAAATCTGGGCTTGTTAGGGTTTGGTTCTTCTCGGCCGAGATTGAGTTTCATCTTGGCTGAGATCTTGATCTCTTAAAATTCTGAAAATTCCCTAGGGAGTCATCTCGGCCGAGATGCATTGCCTATCTCTGCCAAGATCTTCAGCTCTTCAAAACTTTAGGTTTTCCCTGGAAGGTCATCTCGGCCAAGATTTGCAACATATCTCGGTCGAGATCATCCTTTAGCCTTTTCTCTGTTGCATTGATCGATTCACCGACTCCGCGATGGTTTGATGCTCTTTTTCTATCCGTTTGCACCTGTTTTAACACAAAAATGAAATGAGAATTACATGCACGAAATACACGTAAAATTGCACAAAACAACACTAAATTGACACTTAAAGCGTCCTAAAGTGTGTGCACGAACATGTTTACCAAATCCCCCCAAACTTGAACTTTTGTTCGTCCCGAACAAATAAAGAAAAAGAAGAAAAAACACGTGTTTAGGACAGATTTAAGTGGTAATCGGTTTCAGATTATTTTTTTAAAAACAAGGTAAACATGAAAGTAATGAGCATATGTGATAGACTAAATCTACTACTCTCAAGACTTGACAGACTCGACTTGAGATCCTTAGCGAATGAGTGTATCTCTCGACTCTCGAGTGTATCAAGTGGGTAGTATATATGCTCATATTGATATGCATGAATCGCCTGCTATAATCTTGCCAATCATCTAAACTCGAAAATGTACTTAACAAGTGTGGCAAAGAATCAAATAGGTCTTTAATGGGTTGTAATGTTGGCTTGGGGTAAGGTGGGAAGATTTTGGGTATAAGTGATTATAAAATGGACCAAATGAGTTAGCTACTCTCATCTACCCCTCAAACAACAATCACTCTACCTTACTCACTCGCTTTCAAATCAAATCGGCCCTAAGACTCGACTTCTTCACCTTATTCCAGCCTACATCTCCCATGTTTATCAATTCTCACATGAGATGTGTTTCTTAGGACTTTTTCAACCTTGAGAATGATAATCACAAGATGTTATGATTTTCACCGACCTCTCCAATTCTAACACTAAAAAGTATATACAATCAACTCTTTCTTTTATTTTTCTGATTTTTTTACTTTTTCTCGATTTTCGTTCTCTTTTTTCTTTTTCTTTTTAATAATAACAGTGGAGAGGCTAGTGTTTTTAATTCTTAC
Source organism: Ajuga chamaepitys (assembly GCA_958295605.1). Taxonomy (NCBI): domain Eukaryota; kingdom Viridiplantae; phylum Streptophyta; class Magnoliopsida; order Lamiales; family Lamiaceae; genus Ajuga; species Ajuga chamaepitys. The sequence continues at coordinate 12,017,291 of OY282505.1, read as the reverse complement.
CTATTTTGTGTGTTTTCTTTCACCTTCCAACAATATCCATTAGTCTACCCAATTTGATCCCAATCTTCCAATCCAACTACCTTCCAACCGCCTCCCTCATACTCTTATACTCCATAGGGTTCAAAGGCTAAATGAAAGGAAATTGACTTGTAAAGTTGGCTATCAAAGAAAAACACTTCAAGCTCAAGGGGCTTAACTAGAGACAATTTCATATTTGGTAAAAAGGGAATATTTTCAAGCTTTTTGAAATACGTTTTGATCAAGAATTGCCTAATATCACTTTCAATGCCATACCATGTATCGACTTATTCAAAAGTAGAGAATTAGGGCAAGTTCTAGAGGAAAATGCATGCATTCAATGAATTTCACACCAAAAGAAGATTTTGAAGTACCCCAAAAATGGGGGTATCTATTTAGGCTAAAAAACTCACTTTGGCAAAATTTTGATCACAAATCTTGAATGCAAGCTTGATTTTGTTTCAAAAGACTACCATGCTCTATCATGTGCCATTTTCAAAATTTTTGTTAAAAAATTTTCATCATTAACCAAAGCCACAATTCTTATTCCTACACGGTTCAATCATTTTTTCTCGAGCGGCCAACTTGTACGCCTACCACCCCCTCCCAAGACTTGGTTGTCCAACCAAGTTTGTGGAAAAGAGGAGTACGAGTTGGTGCTCTTCGAATTTAACCAATTATTAACCGTTTTAGCCCAAGCTAATAACTAACTGACTAAATTAACAAAAATCCTATTCCTAAAAATGTGGAAGGTATCAAAATGTACTATAAACAATATCAAAATAACCAAAACAAACAAAAGATAGCAATTGGTTCACGGACCAAGTAACGTCATCAACAAGCAAGGGAAAGTCAATCATCAATAGTCAAGCCAAACTATAAATCATAATTGCCACACAGGCCATCAAATCAATCCAAAGGAACACAATACCAAACGGCTCACAGGCCAAAACCAACAATAACAGTATAAAGTGACAGAAGTAAGGGCTCACAGGCCAATAGCATAAACAATAATGGAAGATAAGGAGGGGTAGGAGGGGGTTCGGAAAGTTCGAGCGGCCGAGAATGTCTTACCCCCTTGTTCCCTCCCCAAACTTAGTTTTTCAACTAAGTTTGGGAAGGAGGGATAAGGCTTTCTTGGTACTCTACTCACAAAGATCGGGAACGCCGGGAGCTTGAGTCGGTGAAACATCCCTTGATGGTGTTAAAGAGGTCGAGGAGCTTGGCCTGATTTTCTTTAATGGTCTCTTTAATGCCTCTCAATTCAGCTCCAATTGTCGTCCTCATTTCCACCAGTTCGGCTCTGATTCCTTTGATTTCGTCCCCCATTGATTCCTTTAATGCCTCTCAATTCAGTCCCTCTTGTCGTTCCTGGAACTCAGATTGAGACAGCACAGCTGATGCTGATCTCTTCCTTGATGGTCTGTCTGGCTGGCTGTTGCCTTCTCCCTTGCCTCCCGTGCTCCGAACCTTTGCCACCGAACGTGACTTCTTTCTCTCTTGAACTTGGTCAATTCCTCACTAGTTGGCTCTTTGGACGCATCGATATTTGCATCTGAGCTCAGTTCCAAGTTCAATTTGCTTCCTAAATTGGTGATGTACGTCAGCCCGGGGTTAGGTAAGCGGAGGTAAGGTCCCTCATTTTGGAGGACAGAAAGGACAGACGGTCCGGAGGTTCCCTCTTTATACCCGAGCATAGCTATTCTCATATTCTCCATCTCCTCCCAGTCTAAATAGTATTCAGTGCTGATGGGTATGTAATCTGGGAGGGGCACATTGTAATGCTCGAGAATAGGGGTAATCAAAGCCCCACACTAAATCGGGTCTGAAACCTTCGTCTCCCTTTTCCGCTCTGTCCTCAATTCCTTTACTGTCTTCTCAAAGCTCGATATCAGGTCTTCTTAAAACTCCCTCAACCTTCTGTCCACAATTGCCCACAAAATCTCCATCTCATATAATCGAGAAGAATTGATCTCCTTCCTGCCACAGATTGTCGAGCTCAGCAACTTCTATAAATATTTGACGGCCGGGCTTCTTATTGAAGTCAACCTGGAGCTCCTTGGGTCGTAAGCCTGGGGTGCAACTATTCCAGGGGCTGCAGTGATTTGCCCCCATGAATTGTTGCACGTCAAACTCTCTCAAAGTACCCTCATTGCCAACAGTTGACCTTTTGAAGCCGTATATATCTCGCAGATTGTCATGGCTCAGGGTCTTTGTCTCATTCAGAAGTTGAAACTTGATGTTATAGATCTTTGTTGAGCAAGAAACTGACTCCTCCTCGATTTTGAGAGTGCTGAAGAACTCTAGCACGAACTTGAGGAATGTAGGTCGGGGTGCTAGGCATTGGGCGAGACCCACTTTGTCTAAGAGATCATTGATATTTTCTCGTATGCCCATGGCATCCAAAATCTTTGGATCGCCATAACAGGTTGCCGAGACCCCTCTCCTAATCAATTTTTCGAACCTCTTCTTCTGTTCGTCTGTGCTCAGAATTATATGGAAGTTGTTTGGCTTTATGGGTTTATCTGTGATGGTTGTTGGAGTTTCCGGTATGGGAGCCTCTAGTGTGGCCTCAACTATTTTTTCTTTGCCCTTGGCTTAACTTTTTCTGATTTTCAGTGTTACTCACCTACTTGAAGTGCCGTCTTAACTGGTGTTTTTCTTCGTATTTTTGGTGGTGCCATTGGTTGCCTGTAACCAGTCAAAAACACATACATTAAACGTAAGTTGAAATACAAAATTTCAAACTTATATGTCCACCATCATTTATCCATGAGAGAATCAATTTCACACTTATTATTCTTCAATCATGAATCAATTAGCTAGCCCAAATAGCCCAAATCGACGATCGAATCAATAAAAATAAGCCAAATCGATTTAATGTGTTCTAACATATATCAACTCATCTCAAACAATAACACATAAACCATTGCCGAAGTGGGTCTCATTGTGCGCACTTGGTTACTTGATAAACCAAATGGATCAAGTTGTGGGTACTTGTTGATCCGAGAGTCGAATTTGGACAAATGGAAGACTTGTTGATCCGAGAAGTCAATTAGGATCTAATAGAAGCTTTAATGATTCCAGAAAACGAATCGAGTGAAAAAGTTGGTGCTTGTTGAGCCGAGAAGCCGAATTAGGTCACATTTTGCGTACTTGGTGACAAGATAAACCAAACGGATCAAGTTGTGGATACTTGTTAAAGTGAGAAGCCGAATTGGGATAAATAGAAGACTTGTTGACCCGAGAAGTCAATTGGGGTCTAATAGAAGCCTTAATGATTCCAGAAGTCGAATCGAGTCAAAGAGTTGGTGCTTGTTGAGCCGAGAAGCCAAATTGGGTCACAATTTGCGTACTTGGTGACTTGATAAACCAAACGGATCAAGTTGTGGATACTTGTTGATGCGAGAAGCCAAATTGGGATAACTAGAAGACTTGTTGATCCGAGAAGTCAATAGGGGTCAAATAGAATCCTTTATGATTCAAGAAGTCGAATCTAGTCAAAAAGTTGATGCTTGTTGATCCACGAAGCCGAATTTGGTCACATTGTGCGCATTAAGTAACTTGATAAACCAAACGGATCAAGTTGTGGGTACTTGTTGATCCAAGTAGCCAAATTGGGATATATGGAAGAGTTGTTGATCCTAGAAGTCAATTGGGGTCAAATAGAAGCCTTAATGATTCGAGAAGTCGAATCGAATCAAAGAGTTGGTGCTTTTTTATCTAAGAAGCCGAAGTGGGTCACATTGTGCGTACTTGGTGACTTGATGAACCAAATGGATCAAGTTGTGGGTACTTGTTGATCCGAGAGTCGAATTGGGACAAATGGAAGACTTGTTGATCCGAGAAGTCAATTGGGGTCTAATAGAAGCCTTAATGATAACAGAAAACGAACCGAGTCAAAGAGTTGGTGCTTGTTGAGCCGAGAAGCCGAATTGGGTCACAGTTTGCGTACTTGGTGACATGATAAACCAAACGGATCAAGTTGTGGATACTTGTTAAAGCGAGAAGCCAAATTGGGATAAATAGAAGACTTGTTGATCCGAGAAGTCAATTGGGGTCAAATAGAATCCTTTATGATTCAAGAAGTCGAATCTAGTCAAAAAGTTGGTGCTTGTTGATACACGAAGCCGAATTTTGTCGCATTGTGCGTATTAAGTAACTTGATAAACCAAACAGATCTAGTTGTGGATACTTGTTGATGCGAGAAGCCGAGTTGGGATAAATGGAAGACTTGTTGATCCGAGAAGTCAATTGGGGTCAAATAGAATCCTTTATGATTCAAGAAGTTGAATCTAGTCAAAAAGTTGGTGCTTGTTGATCCATGAAGCTGAATTTGGTCACATTGTGCGTATTAAGTAACTTGATAAACCAAACGGATCAAGCTGTGGGTACTTGTTGATCCGAGAAATCAAATTGAGATAAATGGAAGACTTGTTGATCCTAGAAGTCAATTGGGGTCAAATAGAAGCCTTAATGATTCGAGAAGTCGAATCGAGTCAAAAAGTTGGTGTTTGTTTATCCACGAAGCCGAATTGGGTCACATTTCGCGTACTAAGTAACTTGATAAACCAAACGGATCTAGTAGTGGGTACTAGTTGATCCGAGAAGCTGAATAGGAACAAATGGAAGACTTTTTTATCCGAGAAGTCAATTGGGCTCAGCTCAAAAATTGAAATGACGATCATATTAATCAAGCAAAATGGGCTATACAATCCATATACATGTTTGAAGAATATTCACAATCCTAAATCACGAATGGCTCACCCAATCCATCTCCGAGTCCACAAATATCGCATATCATCATCAAATTTGTATTCTTAGTCGTCAAACAAATCAATTCGGCTATCAAATTACACAATATTAAATTTTTTCAACCAAATTCAATAAAACCAAATAAAAATACGAAATTGACTTCCTATCATGCATCAAATTCAACAAAAAGTAACACAAAAATAATAGGAGGTGATAGCAATACTTACCGGACGAGGTTAGATGATGAAGATTTGAAAATTTTCTTTCGCGCCTTTTTTCAATCCAAGCTCAAAACTGCTCCAAATCTAATTTTTTTTTATGAAAGTGCATTATATGATGTGGGTGAGGGTGTGTGTGAGTTTGAGTGAATTTCATTGAGTGAAAATGGTGAAATTTGAGAGTGGGTGAGTGCTTGTGCGATGAAATCGCGAATTGGGGGGGGGGGGGGGGGGGGGGGGAGATGCCCTAATCTATTCGCGCATGGGTATTTATACCTGGGCGGAATCTCGGCGGAGATACATTTCCTAGCTTGGTATCTCGGCCGAGATCCGTTCTTTGATCTCAGGCTTACTTCATTCAGCAACGGATCTCGGCCGAGATGCGTGTGTGTCTCGGCCGAGATAGCTTTCTAGAGATTTTGCCCCTATTTTGGAAAAATTGATCTCGGCCGAGATGACTTGGTGTCCAGGCCGAGATAGTATTCCAGCAATTTTGGCCAGTTTGGGCTCTTCTGAATCTCAGCCGAGATGTTTGGTATTGCTCGACCGAGATAGCCTTCCAGGGAATTGCCTTGTTTTTCCTGCATGACGTCTCGGCCGAGATGCCTTGTGTGTCTCGGCCGAGATGGCTTCCCCTTCACTTTTCCTTCATTTCGGTCCTCTTCACCCCCATTTCATGCTATCTCTTGATTATTCTGATCTATACCTGCACATTTCTCAACAAAAACATCAAATATCCCACAAGGCATTTATTAAGCTACGAAACTATGAATTTGAAAATGCAAAAATTTAAAGATATCGTCGGGTTGCCCCCTGACAAGCGCCTTTGTTTAACGTCGTTGGCTCAACGGATGTTCTTTTAGCTCGATGGTGGGCCTTCTACTTGTTCCTCTTCAAAGAGGCTATCTTGACAGCCTTCGAAATATGGCTTGAGCAATTGTCCATTCACTTTGAAAATCTTGCCCGTTTTACCGCTTTCTATCTCAATGGCTCCATGTGGATATATCTTCTTGACAATGAATGGTCCAATCCACCTTGATCGAAGCTTTTCGGGAAACAATTTCAACCTCGAGTGGTACATAAGTACCTTCTCTCCAACCAAATTTTTTTTCCAGGATATTCTTGTATCATGGAAAGCCTTGGTCTTCTCCTTATATATCAACGCGTTTTCGTAAGCTTCATTCCGAATCTCTTCTAGCTCTTGGAGTTGAAGTTTTCGGTGCACACCCGTCTCATCTAAACTCACGTTACATCTACGGATGGCCCAATAGGCTTTGTGCTCGAGTTCAACCGGCAGATGGCACGATTTGCCATAAACAAGGCGATACGGGGACATGCCTATAGGCATTTTGTAGGCGGTCCTGTATGCCCATAAGGCATCATCAAGCCTCAAACTCCAATCTTTCCGGTTTGGTTGGATAGTTTTCTCTAGCACCGATTTGATCTCTCGGTTTAAAGTCTCGGCTAGCCCATTTGTTTAAGGATGATATGGAGTAGACACTTTATGCAAAACTGAATATTTCTTGAAGAGTGTTTCAATGGTCCGGTTGCAAAAGTGCGTACCCCTATCACTTATGATGGCTCTCGGGATCCCAAATCTTGCAAATATGTTGGACTTGACGAAGTCCGCAACAACCTTTGAATCGTTCGTACGAGCAGCCCTTGCTTCCACCCATTTGGACACATAGTCCACAACCAACAAGATATAAAGATTCCCATAAGAAGATGGGAACAGGCCCATGAAATTCATACCCCAGACGTCGAAAATTTCACACACCATTATTGGTTGCTGGGGCATTTGATTCCTTTGTGAGATGTTCCCCGTCCTTTGAAGTTGTCACATGATTTGCAAAAAGTGTAAGCATCCTTAAACAAGGTTGGCCAGAAGAACCCATTCTCGAGAACTTTATGCGATGTCCTATTTGGGCCAAAGTGTCCTCCACATGCATAGAGTGACAAAAAGCAAGTATCGATTGACAAAAAGCAAGTAAAACCTCTATAAATTAATACTCTATAAATTAATAAACTCTCTAAAATAATAAAATCTTCCGGTCCCGACTTGGGCCTTTGTAAAAAAGCATCAAATTCGATAAGATAATAAGATAATAATTTTTCGGAAAATCCCTTTATAAATATTAGGTCCCATTAAAACTCTAAATTAATAATTCATAAATATGACAATTATAAATATTATGGTAATTTGCTAAAATATGAATCTATTGTTACTTGGTTTTTCTTAAAATTTAAATCTAATTGGATTTCATCCCTAACTTTTTTAGTTGCAGCCAAGAGTTCCGGTGTCGAGTTCTCTAGCTGCAACAAAAAATTGTGAAGAGTTGTTGTCGCGCTCAAAGCCTCCTTTCTTGTGACTGGTTCCAACGGTATTGAATCATCTTCAGCTTCATCATTAGTAGGATCTTCAATAATATCAGCAACAATTTCCTCTAAACTTTGAACAATTGAACATTCATCATTTTCACACGGATAGTCCACCAATTTGTTGACGTCCATTTCAATGCAATAACCAACATCCTTGACCATATTCTCAAGCTCATGTAGGCTTTCTTCAAATTTTGTCTCACTTAAGTCGCTTGAGATTTCTTCATTTGAACGGATTTTGCAGTGCCGAAAGCAATTTGCTATTGACACTTGAGAAACATTGGTTGTCCAAGCGAAGACTTCAAAATTGATGGCATCTAAAACATTAATCTTTTCAGGACTAGGTAGCCCCAACTCATGACCTTCCAGTAGATTTTTGTAGAATCTCCTACGATAGTGGATCTTGAAAGCTCTAATTAATCCTGCATCACATGGTTGAATCTTTGATGTCATGTTAGGTGGCAAAAAAAACAACTCAACATTCCGTAACCCTTCAATATTTTTTGGATGGGCTGGACAATTGTCAACCATCAACAAGATTCTTCTGCCATTCATTTTGTGATCAAACCAGCGAACATATTCATCAAAAAGCACACTAGTCATCCATGCCCTCTTGTTGGCACGATAATGACAATTGATGCTGCTCGTGTTGATATTTCTGAAGCAACATGGCTTTGCATATTTTCCAATAATCCATAAAGGAATTTTTTCCGAACCATCCTCGTTGCAACAAATAACAATTGTAAGCCTCTCTTTGTCTTGCTTTCTCCCCTCAAGTTGCTTGGTTGCAAGAGAGTGATCAGCTTGTAACCTGTAAAACAGACTTGTTTAATCCAAATTAAAAACATCCTTCATGGGAAATTGGTTTATTTTCTCCCTTATAGCCTCCAGTTTCATTTCCATGTCCTGCATGTCAACCGAACCACTTTCTCCAAAACGACGGAATGATTTAATACCATGTCTTACCTTGAATTTTTCAAGCCAACCTTGAGAAAATTGATGTTCAGGAGGGTGTTGAGGATACAAAAGCTTCATTATATCCTTTGCTTTCTCCAAAATAAGCTCTCCGGTCATATTGACTCGATCTTGGTACTGAAAAAATCATTCATAAAGAACCTTCTCCATATCTGGACATTTCGCCGATTTGTGTCGCTTAATATCCCCACCCTTCTCAAAGTTGGCTGAAAGGTACTTCGATGATCTCTTGAGAGTGTTTGATATTGTACCTTGACTAACTTTCAAACATATTTTTCATCAACCCACTCTTGTAAATTCCTTTGAGTGCATGTGGGATGGTCTCTCTTATACTCACATAATGCTTTACGCATTGATCATTCATGGATGATTTTGCGATGCCTTTTAGATGAGAAGATATGGTTGGGTGTTATGAATTATTTTATTTCCATATTAAGATTTATATAGTATATGTTTCATCATCATGCATGCATATATTTAATTGGCTATAATAGTTATTTAAGTGCAACGAATTAATGTAAACATGTATATTTAAGTAATCCCAATGAATTGATGCATGCGTCCATGAATATAATAGTTAATTGTATACAATGAATTGATATTATACATGAATATATTTAATTAGTTACAAAGAATTGGTTGATGCATGAATATAATCAATGAAACATATATGAATTCAGTTATTTTCAATACATATGTACTAAATTTGCTGAATTTAAAAAGTCTCTCTTTTAATTAATAAAATATTAATTTATCGATATATTAATATCTCTCTAAATTAATAAAATTTCATGGTTCCAAGGTTATTAATTTATAGAGGTTTTACTGTACTTGGTCTGAACCATGTTTCCATAAATACGGATCATCCCAAAAGTAGTTTTCATTTCACTTTTCAATCTATCTCTTTGGCCTTGTTCATGCTATAGGGGTATACTCTTCTCACTAAGTAATTTGCCAAGTTGGCGTACCACGGGACACCCGAATCTGATGCCATGAATAATTGCTTGTCTGGGAAACTCTCTCAAAGAGGCAATTCTATCCCCTCTTGGTTTACTCTGCTCAAGTGATCGGCTACAGAATTTTCAGCACCCTTTTTATCCCTAATTTCCAAATCGAACTCCTGTAATAGCAAGATCCAACGTATCAATCTGGGTTTTGCTTCCTTCTTTGCCATAAGGAACCTGAGGGCAACATGATGGTAAACACGATGATTTTGGTCCCAACTAGATAGGACCTAAATTTCTCCAGTGCAAAAACAATAGCGAGGAGTTCCTTCTCAGTGGTGGTATAGTTGGCCTGGGCCGGAATCAGTGTTCGTGAAGAATTGTAAATTACATGTGCCACTTTTCCTCTTCTTTGTACTAGGACTGCGCCCGCCGCTTGATCACTAGCATCACACATTAGTTTGAAAGGAAGCTCCCAGTCAGGTGGTTGGATAATGGGAGGAGTGACGAGCCATTCCTTAAGCACATCGAACGTAATCTTGCATCCTTCGTTCGTTTCAAAATCAACGTCTTTTTGCAATAGACGACACAAAGGAGAGGCAATCTTGGAAAAATCCTTTATGAAACTGTGACACATTTGCGGGGTAAGGCAAAGAGGCGATTATTTCAACTTTAGCTTTATCTACTTCAATGCCTTTCTTAGAAATCAAATGTCCTTGTACAATTCCTTGATCTACCATGAAATGACATTTTTCCCAGTTCAACAAGAGATTTTTTTCAATGCATCTTGTTAGGATTTTCACAAGATTCTCAAGGCAATTTTTGAATGATTTTCCATAAACACTAAAGTCATCCATGAAAACTTCAATGAAATGCCCAATAAATTCGGAGAAGACACTTACCATACACCTTTGGAAGGTGGCAGGTGCGTTGCAAAGCCCGAATGGCATGCACCTCCAAGCGAATGTGCAAAAGGGGCACGTGAAGGTTGTCTTCTCCTGATCCTCTGGAGCAATTGGGACTTGGAAGTAGCCGGAAAAACCATCCAATAAGCAGTAAAAGGGGTGGCTGGCCAATCTCTCTAGCATTTGGTCGATGAAGGGTAGTGGGATAGTCGATACAGACTCGCCAGCCGGTCTGTAGTCGTGTAGGCATCATCTCCCCATCTTTTCCCTCTATGACTATTATGCCAGATTTCTTTGGGACCACCTGAGTCGGGCTCACAAGTTTGCTATCGGATATGGGATAGATGATTCCCACGTCCAACAGTTTGATGACTTCTTTCTCGACTACCTCTATCCTGGGAGGATTGAGCCTTCGTTGTGGTTCTCTACTCGATTTCGCATCATCTTCGAGAAGTATGCGGTGCATGCATAAGGATGGACTTATTCCCTTGATGTCGGCAATAGTCCATCCGATTGCCTCCTTGTTCTGCTTGAGAACCTCAATCAATACTTGCTCTTGACTGTGAGTTAACTTTGAAGAAATGATCATGGGTAATGTCTCGTCCTCTCCAAGGTATGCATACTTGAGGTAAGAAGGAAGGGCCTTAAGCTCAAGAATGGGTGCCTTGATTGTAGAGGGTAGAGCTTTTTCTCAGTGGTGGTATAGTTGGCCTGGGCCGGAATCAGTGTTCGTGAAGAATTGTAAATTACATGTGCCACTTTTCCTCTTCTTTGTACTAGGACTGCGCCCGCCGCTTGATCACTAGCATCACACATTAGTTTGAAAGGAAGCTCCCAGTCAGGTGGTTGGATAATGGGAGGAGTGACGAGCCATTCCTTAAGCACATCGAACGTAATCTTGCATCCTTCGTTCGTTTCAAAATCAACGTCTTTTTGCAATAGACGACACAAAGGAGAGGCAATCTTGGAAAAATCCTTTATGAAACTGTGACACATTTGCGGGGTAAGGCAAAGAGGCGATTATTTCAACTTTAGCTTTATCTACTTCAATGCCTTTCTTAGAAATCAAATGTCCTTGTACAATTCCTTGATCTACCATGAAATGACATTTTTCCCAGTTCAACAAGAGATTTTTTTCAATGCATCTTGTTAGGATTTTCACAAGATTCTCAAGGCAATTTTTGAATGATTTTCCATAAACACTAAAGTCATCCATGAAAACTTCAATGAAATGCCCAATAAATTCGGAGAAGACACTTACCATACACCTTTGGAAGGTGGCAGGTGCGTTGCAAAGCCCGAATGGCATGCACCTCCAAGCGAATGTGCAAAAGGGGCACGTGAAGGTTGTCTTCTCCTGATCCTCTGGAGCAATTGGGACTTGGAAGTAGCCGGAAAAACCATCCAATAAGCAGTAAAAGGGGTGGCTGGCCAATCTCTCTAGCATTTGGTCGATGAAGGGTAGTGGGATAGTCGATACAGACTCGCCAGCCGGTCTGTAGTCGTGTAGGCATCATCTCCCCATCTTTTCCCTCTATGACTATTATGCCAGATTTCTTTGGGACCACCTGAGTCGGGCTCACAAGTTTGCTATCGGATATGGGATAGATGATTCCCACGTCCAACAGTTTGATGACTTCTTTCTCGACTACCTCTATCCTGGGAGGATTGAGCCTTCGTTGTGGTTCTCTACTCGATTTCGCATCATCTTCGAGAAGTATGCGGTGCATGCATAAGGATGGACTTATTCCCTTGATGTCGGCAATAGTCCATCCGATTGCCTCCTTGTTCTGCTTGAGAACCTCAATCAATACTTGCTCTTGACTGTGAGTTAACTTTGAAGAAATGATCATGGGTAATGTCTCGTCCTCTCCAAGGTATGCATACTTGAGGTAAGAAGGAAGGGCCTTAAGCTCAAGAATGGGTGCCTTGATTGTAGAGGGTAGAGCTTTTTCTTGTGATTCCAGAAGGGGAATGAACTTCTGCGCATATCTTTGTAGGGATGACTTCGGTGCATGCGTTTGTGCCACTATTTCCACCAATTAATGCCTCATTAGTCTCCCAAACTCTTCTTTTCCCTTCTCTAGCTGAGTGGTAAGCGCAACTTCCATTGGGTCCCTACATGACAACTCAAACAACTCTTCCATCATTAGATTAATAACATCAATGGAAAATACGGAATGAACATCCTCCGGAAACCGCATTGCATCAAAGATATTAAAATTGACAATTTGACCATCAAATTCCATCGTGAGGGTGCCTTCACGAACATCGATCTTGGTTTGGAAAGTATTTAGAAATGTTCTTCCCAATAAGATCGATGTGGACATTGATGGATCGCCTTGCATGTCCATCACATAGAAATCAGCGGGGAACACGAGTTCATCAACTTCAACTAGCACGTCCTCGATTACCCCATCGGGATACGAAGTGCTTCGGTAAGCTAATTGAATGACGATTCTTGTTTCCTTGAGTGGACCCAAATTTAAAGAATCAAAATTTGAACGTGGCATAACATTAATTGAAGATCCTAAGTCGAGCATTGCACGTTCAATTTTACAATTACCTATTTTGCACGGGATCACAAACATTCCGGGATCTTTACACTTCGGTGGGAGTCTCTTTTGGAAGATTGCGGGTACATTCTCTCCCATGATCACTTTTCATTCCCCTAGAGCTTCCTCTTGTTCGTGCAGAGGTCCTTCAAGAATTTTGCATATCGGGGAATTTGCTTCACTGCATCTATCAACGGAATGTTAATCTCAACTTTCCTGAACATTTCCAGCATTTTCTTATCTCTGTTTTTATCCGGGACCTTCTTGATCTAGCTGGGAAACGGAAGTGGTGGAGTTAAAACATTGACTTGTGGCCCCTGAGTATCTCAGCAGAGTTTGGCTTGTGTCTCGACCGAGATAAGTTTACAACGCTTTTCACCTTCAGCCAGGGTTGCTTGATCTCGGCCGAGATTCACTTCCTTCTCGGCCGAGATGGTGGACAAGGAATTTCCCCTTTTGGTCGAAGTAAGTAATCTCGCCCGAGATCTTAGTATTTCTCGGCCGAGATCTTGGTGTTTCTCGGCCGAGATTCCATTATCAGCAATCTCTTCTTCATTTTTGATTCTCCTCTCCCCGTTAGAGTGATGCCCGAGTTTTTTAGGCTCTTCAAGCATCACCCCACTCCTTAGGGTGTTGCACTAACATTCCGGGGATTTATCTCTGGTTGTGCAGGCAACTTTCCACTTTTAGCACTTTCCAGATGGGACACCGTTGATGCTATTTGACTGACTTGGTTCTCAATACTCTAGAACCTTGAACTTGATTCCTTCTGAAGCTGAAGCGTACTGGTTGCCAAGATTTTCACTATGTCGGACAGTGATGGATCAGAGGGTATTGGCTCGGTGGGCTGTCTTTGCTGGAGCATCCCCTTAGGGTAGGGGGGTCTATTGTGCCCACTTTTGTCACCCTGCTGTTGCACATTCGGATTCTGATGCCCATACTTGAAGTTGGGATGGTCTCTCCATCCCGGGTTGTATGTCTGTGAGTAGGGATCATGCTTTCTGCCGGCATGGTTAGGATAGAAATTGTGCACTGAATTGGCATGAGCCTCTATCTCTTATCCGAGAATAGGACAAGTGTTAGTGGAGTGTTCGGTTATTTGACAGATTCTGCAAGGTCTTGGAGTAGGAGTGCTACCCGAAACCACTTTCTTCACTAGGTCGGTAAGTTGATCCAACCTCTCTTCAACACTCGAATCGATGACATCCTTGACACGTCTCACGGGCTCTCGACAACCAAATTGTTGAGTGTTGGCTGCAATTTTGGAGATCAATGCTCAGGCCTCTGTAGGGGTCGTATCGACCAAAACCCCACCACTGGCTGAGTCAATCATATTTCGATCAGTTAGACAAAGACCCTCATACCAATACTGGATCAACAATTGCGGGGTGATTTGATGTGGTGGGCAGCTTGCTACAAGTTTCTTGAATCTTTCCCAGTTCTCGTATAAGGTTTCCCCCTGCATTTTCCTAACTCCGCTGATCTCCTTTCGGATATTGGTAGCCCGTGAAGCAGGAAAGTACTTCTCAAGAAACTGTGTTTCCATTTGCTCCCAAGTGGTAATGGAACCAGGTGGCAAATAGTATAACCAGTCTCTTGCAAGGTCTTTGAGTGGGAAAGGGAATCCTCTTAGTTTAATCTGTTCCTCAGTCACTCTTGTCGATTTCATGCTCGAGCAGACCACATGAAACTCCTTCAAATGTTTGTACGGGTCTTCCCCGGATAGCCCATGAAATGATGGCAAGAGATGAATGAGCCCCGACTTGAGCTCAAAGGTGGTATCATTCCCTATCTCCGAAAATGTGATAGACAAGGGTTCATGTGCAACCCTTGTGTTAGCAAGCTCCTTCATAGTCCTTTCCTGAATCTGTTCATCAGCCATTTCTTCCAATTCAATGGTTTCCTCACTCTCTATATTCAAAGCCTCAAATTCTTCTCGGATATGTTCCAATTCTCTGGCTCTTCTACTTAACACCCGCTCACGTTCAACAATGTTCGATTCAAATAACAATCCTTTCTCCCCTGTGAACGCAAGAACATCCACTACAACTAAACTAAATAAAGAACCAAAGTAAGTATTTAGATTACTAAATAAAACAAGTAAACAACTACCTATGTAAATAAGGAATATGCCTGAATACCAAATAATACTACACTTAACACCGTTTCCCAACAACGGCGCCAAACTTTGGTAATGAATCGTCAGACGTACCAAATTAATTTATGTATACATGTGAATATACACTTAATCTTAGCCTACAACTCTAACTAGTAGAGCGGCAAGTAAGGGTCGATCCCATGAGGAACGGTAGTCTAGTATTATTTCGACAGATCAAGCGATTGCAAAATTTAAATAGAAGTATGAGCAAATAACGAAGTAGTAAAAGGGGGGGGGGGGGAGTTTTGATTATCCAAGTATAAACTACTAGTGATTATCAAGAACAACCATAAAACTATAATCAAATAAACTTAAGATTCAATTAACAAAAGATGAGAAGATAAGTAGATTGATTTTTGGGTTTTAGAATTTGACGAAAGGATTCAACCCTTGATCCAGTATCTCCTTATTTCGAATAATCTATATAATTAATGTATAACCCAATTGATTAGCCTTAGAATTCCTACTCCAAGATTAATAACGAGCTTTATTAATCTTGTTGTCCCTTAAGTATGATTAATCAAAACAAGCTCTTTAATTAATCCTACTCAACTTATCAATTCCTAAAACAAGCTCTTTAAGAATCAATAGTCAAGTGCATCAAGAATCAAGACAACGGAGTAGATTCGACATAAAACTCGTAAGTTCGGTTTTAGTGGCCGAACTTTATGTTATCCCCAATAAAATAAATCTATTGTTTGCTACACGGGAATCGGATTCATAACAATTACGGATTATAAGCCTAATTCTAGCAACACACTAACAAATATCCACATGGGTGATCAAACCACAATTCAATTCATAAATGTGAATCAACAATCCCAATGGTAAAGGAATGAAAGGCCTTCAATTTATAGAATAAACTAAGAACTTGGGTTGAGGAATGAAAGGCCTTCAATCTTCTTCCCAATGGTGTTCTTGAGGATGATGGAGGCTGGAAAATGTGTGATTGGATGTCCAAAGATAGGTTAAATTCGAAATGGAACTTATATATATAGAGAGGAAGAGTTGTCACTTGAGTTTTAGGCAAAATCACGTTCACATTATTAAAATAGGGTAAAGGATCTTGGCCGAGATGCAAGTGTGTCTCGGTCGAGACGTGAAAAGAGGATTTCTTTGATGGGTGAATCGAAGGCTGATCACGGCCGAGATTCACATGTATCTTGGCCGAGACGTGAAAAGGGAAAAATCAGGGCTTGTTAGGGTTTGGCTCTTTTTGGCCGAGATTGGGTTTCATCTCGGCCGAGATCTTGATCTCTTCAAATTCTGGAAATTCCCTAGGGAGTCATCTCGGCCGAGATGTATTGTCTGTCTCGGCCGAGATCTTCAGCTCTTCAAAACTTCAAGTTTTCCCTGGAAGGTCATCTCGGCTGAGATTTACAACATATCTCGGCCGAGATCATCCTTTAGCCCTGTCCTTTGTTGCCTCAATCGATCCACCGACTCCACGATCGTTTGATGCTCTTTTCCGATCCGTTTGCACCTGTTTTAACACAAAAATGAACTAAACGTATTGTTTTGCCCAATGAGAATTAGATGCACGAAATACACATGAAATTGCACAAAAAGAACACTAAATTGACACTTAAAGCGGCCTAAAGTGTGTGCATGAACACGTGTACCACCTATGCTGAGAACAAAGAGGAATCTGCACAGGCGGCAGTGGGTTGTATATGTGGACGGGGGTGTAGTGCTGCGCATACTGCATAGGTTACGCGTACGGGTACATCGTAGGAACCTGACCCATTGGTGCATCATCGGGTCTGGAGATGTATCGGCAATTGGCCGGTGTGTATGTTCGGTGGTACGTTACCCCCTTGAGGTAGATGGGTTCCTGCCATTTGTGCATGCACATGCAGTAGGTCCACCACCGCATTCGCCGTTGGGTTCAGGGGCATCTGCATGTTGAACATGCTCATTTGCGCAGCATGTAGCATGCACGACTCCTGGTGGTAGCGACACAATATGACGGATGGTGCTTGCATTGATTCATCAGCAAATGGTTCTTTATTTGTATTATGATTCGCCATTTGCTAGATTCGAGGAACAAGAGTGTACATATTTGTTTTGAGGAGACGAGAGGGGTTACCGGAAAGTTAAGAAAAAGTCCTTTGAAAAGCAAAGTTGTGTTGTCGAAGGGTGATGCGGAGGTTCAAACGCCCTCTCTCTAGCGCCAAATTTTGGACGTGTGAGAATCACATGATTTTGTACTTACTGTCTTTGTTGTTGTGGTTGTCCGATGTATGACAGATCTCACACAATTACCACAACCAACTTACAGAAAATAAAGATTACAGAAAATAGAGAAGGATGAATATCCAAGCTAGAACATAGTTCCTTCCTTTATCGAAATTCCTTTATAAGGCAAAGATAAGTTTATACAGACTTCTTATCTATTTCTCTAGACTTTTCTCTCACTATTTTTCATATTTCTGATTTTGATACAAATTCTCCTATTTATAAAGCTAAATTTGGTGGGAAACATCATTATGAACCTTTCAAATCTTAAATATTCAATCAAAGTCGTGAGGGAAGGCATGCGCACCATGTGTCACCCACTTAAACCGAGCTCGCCGTGTAGGAAACAACTGAGGTCGCTTTGAGGTGACCTGCTCTGTCACCACGACCCCCTCTGCTTCAACATTCCGAGGATAAGGTCAGTCAGGGCTAGGTCGCGACACTGTTCTGGCCATGTCTGGCCGTCGCATGCCCTCCATGTCCCCTCTCGTGTGACATGTCCAACCAGTTAATACATGACAGCGAGTTGAGGTGGACGAGGTATTTACAACCTTAAGAAAAAATCAATGGGAACATGCGCCCGTAATTTAAGGAAAAATCCATTCTAGTTTGATATAATTAATTCCAACAAAATTATTCAATTTTCGCAAAATTATATTTGCAAAGTTCGTGAAAATTTATCTTAATTAACTATTTTTTGTAAATGTAATAAAACACTCAGAACTGGTGTATTACATTGTGGCAACTAACTAATGATCCATTAAAGTAGAGGTACCATTTGTAATAGAGTCAAACTACGACAATAAAGTTATAGAAATCTTGAAGATTTCAACTCAAAAGATTAGCGTTTGAATTATGAGTGAGAACATTAGGTAACCAGAAAGCTGAAGAAAAGGCAATAAATGGGAGTTGGATAACGACATTTCTCCTTTAGAAATGATAAAAGATTACAATGTAGTAAATGAGGTTAACATAATGATTAGTCATTAATCAACCTAACTACTTACCTATAATATGACCTGAATTACATTTCAACATAACTATCTCCGTAAGGTAATAAAGTAATAAACTCTGCAAATATGATTATCTTTATTTAATACTTCCCCTAAGTTTCTCCTCTGATCACGTCCAAAGCGATTGGTCAGTGTTTTCATCCGGAAACGACGCGTCACTTAGAAGGTAGTCATCGAAAAAACGATCAATGGGGGAAATTGTGTGAGAAGATTGTGACATTTCGATGCAAATTAAGGCCATAAGATTTTGGTTTTGGCATTGGACGTTGAGGATTTCAGCTTGAGCTTTTGCTAGTTGTTGTTGAAGATGATGAAGTTGGTTTTGAAGGTGGGAAATTGCACCTGCACATCCGTAGACAGGGTCTCTTAGCCTTGCATTAGCCTCATACACCATGCTGCTTACTGCATCTTCTCTTTGTTCCTCTGGGACCTCCTGATAATCAATTAATTTAACCCAACATTAATCATGTTTTTAAACTAACGGACAAAAACTGCCTTTGACCTTGTGCTGCTAATTATGTCATTTTCAGTCATGTCAAAAGTCAAAAATAATAAGTACATAAATTGGGGGTTCAAAAATAAATTTAATTACATTTGAAAATTCTTGGCATACAATATGTTGATTGAATGGTGTTCAAAAAGATAAATGATGTTTTTAATGAAATAAAGTAAGAGGGCATTAGGAAATTAAAGACCATTTAATGCAATTTTCTTTTCTTAAATTGATAAAAGATATAACCAGTCTTGAGCTTTTGCCAAAGTTCATATGCATTCACATGCCTTATCAGTTACTCCCTCCGTCCCACCTTATCTTGCACACTTTCCTTAAATGGCCGTCCCACCTTATCTTGCACAGCCTAAAAAAGGAAAGTTATAATATAATCTCCACCCTCAAAATCTCCACTTTCAATCTCTACCTTCAATTCACCTTTGAAAAGTCAACAAACAACCAAAAAGCAACTTTTCTTAATATCCGTGCCGACCCCCCTGTGCAAGATAAGCCGGGACGGAGGGAGTATTATGTTTGATTATCCGTTCAAAATTTTGACGAAATGAAAAGACAAACTGGAAAATGTTGTCTTGATATTATTAGGTACAACATAAAGATTAATCTTGAAGAATACAATTCGAGTTGTGTTTACCTGCAAGAACTTGATAATATTGCTGGCGCCAAAGACACGATGAGCAGTCGTGAACTTGAGCGGATCATGAGGAGGAAAGTAAGGAGCCAGAACACATTTTTCGACGCATCGTCGCCGTAAAATTTTGCAGGCAGCACAAGGGCTGATGATCTGTGGAGGAGAAGGAGAAGATGAGGAAGAAGTTAGAGTAGTCGTGTCACTGCCCTCCATTACTAATTAACAAATGTTTAGAGAGAGAAAGAGAAGTTTGAAGGAAGTCAAAGTGTTATTCGTACCAGAAATGGTGGTTAGTGTGAAGATATATAGAGAGCCACCCACATGGATGGAGCCGTTTTTCTCATCTGAAAACGAAGTTATTGTGTTGAATATTTTGTATTAATATCCTCATAAATTATTTATTAATGTATTGTTTTTCCTTTTTAATTAAAGTTGTATGAAATTAAAGATTGCAGGCGTCTATTTGGACCTTTGGGAGCAAGAATTGATGTGTTGTGTTTTCCCTTATATATGGAAACTACTATACTACGCTGGACTCTTTATATATTTTAATTTGGGGTCATTCTAATGTACAACTGTGGTGCTTAGTGTCATCAGGGGACATAAATATACTTTTCTTAATTAAAGAGACCCCAAAATTAAATCTTTGTTTTTCTTTATTTTTTGTTCATTTAATAAACTCACATCATTAGTTGTCTAGTGCTTCGCGCATAAATTTATTATCTGGATTTCATTGGGTGAAAGAAGTTGTCCACTAATATTGCATGCACCTTTTAAAATTTCCCAAGTAAAGTACACATAAAATAATTAAAAATACATATTTTATTTTTAAAATTTCCTAAGGTTTCCATTTTAAGTATATTTTTTTGCCATAGATACCAAGGTAACTGGCACCTATATCTATAACTAAAGTCATATGGTTTCAGATCACTTTATAACACAATAATTATTATTTTTATATTGAATTAAATAAATAGATATTATCCCATGAAGCTATTTTTCATAAATTACTCATACAATAATAATTATTAATTATTTATCTTAAGGTCTCATCTTTAGCGTAATTTCACCCATTATAAGGTATTTTAACACTTAAGGACTCTAATAGTTATAAGGTGTCAATTACTATCTATTTCAACATCATATTAGGTAAAGTTATATTTTTTGATAAAAACATAACAAGAATAAAAAATTACATCCCTGTGTGAATTTTATAGGTAAAATACTCATAAAGGATGTTCTTATACGATATCCGTTTAGTGACAAGGTAATTGAATTAGTAACTTCAATATTATAAGATCATTTGACATTTAAGGATCCTAATAGTTATATATACAATGTTAATTACTATTTTTTTTCGATATCATAAAAGATAAAGCTATCACAAAAATCCAATAAATATTTTTTATTTTATTTCATAGGTAAATTACTTAGAAATAGTGTCTTTATATGATATATGTGTGATAAGGTAATCGAAATAATATTTTCTATATTATAAGACCATTTGATACCTAAGGAAAAAATTTAGATTGCAAAGTGACAAAACGCGCATAGTACAAACTGATTTGTGTAATTAACCCCTAATTACTTCTTATAAATATATTATTATAGATTACCATAAAATGTAATAAAAAGTAAAATACATCTATTTTAAAAAAATGACATTCCCTTTATTTTGAAACCCAAACACAAATGTAGTACGTATGTATCATTCTTAACCTATATGAATATCCATAAATAACTTATTAATAATGAATATTCAACAAAATACAAATATATATATATATATAAATAATAACAAAATGTATAGTTTTCACAATTGGAAAACAAGACATTTTCCGTCCATTTTACATACTTAATTGGGAAAGTAAATTTGTGTCAAATAGACGGATCCTACTTAATTGCCAACACATTTGATACATTTGAAAAAATCTCTTAATTTTAGCAACTGCACATCTTTATATATTTAACGAGAAAATGTCATTTTTAGTCATGTATGTTAGACCTTGTCTAGTAAAAGTCATGTGTGTTAGAATATTTCAATTTTAGTCCTGTATATTCTAAAAGTTGTCCAATTTAAGGGCACTAACCATCATCAAAGACCAATTTAGCTGGAATTAGACTAATAAATTTAAGGCTTCCGAGTGCTAATTCAAGTATTTGTCCAGATAACATGTCAAATCATTAAATTACTTTAGTAGTTCGCCCAAAAAAGAAAAGAAAAAGTTAAACCCTAATTTTAGTATGTGGTGCATTTCATTTTATTTTTTATTTTATTTTTCTTTTTTTCTTCATCTTTCTCATATTTATTAGTCACGTGCATCAAACGTGATTAATTATGACCAAATTGGCCGTTGGTGATGGTCAGTGTCCTTAAATTGGACAACTTTTGAAACATACATGACTAAAATTGAAATTTTCTAACATACAAGATTTTTACTAGACAATACCTAATATACAGGACTAAAAATGAACCTTTCCCTATATTTAACCAAAACATAATCAATATTCTTTTGCAATGAATCTGTTGAGATATTCTCTCTATTTTGAAAACTAGAAAATATCAATTCATAATATTACAACTACAATGTGTCTACATTCATCTATACCCTTAAACAAGTCATTTTTTTAAAAAATAATCTAAATATATTTGTTAGAACAAAATTATATAGGAATTTTGAGAATACAATCAAATATTAATTTTTTTTTTTTTTTTTTTTTTTTTTTTTTTTTTGCAGATTTGAATTTGAAATTCAGATTTTGTCCTTTAATATTGGGAGTCCAATTAGAAAAATAATTATGTTAATAGCTAAGTCCATAAATATTGGTATTAATTTGTATTTCATAGCTTATTTATATCATCTATCCTCATCTCTCAAATCATGGAACCCTTTGGAGCATGAATTTATGCCATCGCCATTCATAGTAGCAGAAGAGTCATATGAAGCAACTAATTTTCGCGGCCATTCATAGCAGGATCCGCCACCTAGCTGTAGAAAAGCTGTAACGGTATTAATGGCAAATTATGGGATAGTTTTGGTTGGGACAAAAGATCCAACACTGTGCCCATAATCATTGGCCCCAATTTCACCAGCCTAAATCAATGCATCACCAAACACAGTAACACACTCCTTAGGTGTGCACGCCAAGTCTTTGCATTTAGTTCCCCTTCATCAACTCGATCATCGAATCAACCCATCTGAGTTTGAATAGGCTACGGGGTTATATTCGATGTCATATTATTCTTGATTGCGGTGGAGCCTGTAACAACAAAGTTGACGCCAACAAATCTATCTGCCGCCCGATTGAGGTATGGCGGTAGGAAGGGAGGGACATCGATTGTACTTTAAATTCGATGACGAGGCGGCCCTTCGAGTAGCGGTTGGTGGGGGTGGTGGAAGAATGCGCAACCATAGGAGAGGTCACAGTTACTAGAAGAGCATGAAGCCGTTTGGACCGAGTGTTGCCGGTGTCGGTGTAGGAGTCGCCAAAGGCGTGGAGGTGATCAGCAAACTCTGTGTGGTGATCAGCTCTCCTTCATTGATAAAACAGGTAGTCCGCGACCACGATGCCATTTTCACAAACCATGATGTTACTGTTGTAGCTTTTGCAGGCCATGGGAGCGACGACATCTTCTGGTCACCCAACGGTTCCTACTGGCGCGACATGCGTAAGTTGTTTGTGCGCGAGATGATGAGCAGCACTAACCTGTAGTCTTCGAGCAGGCTGCGAGTGGAGCAAGTGAACGAGTATGTGAGAGATCATGTGACGATTGGTAAGTTGGTTGAAATTGGTAAAGTGGTTTTTGATATAGAGATTAATGTGATAATGGGGATGCTGTGGGGCAGGGAGATAGATCATGATATCAAAGTGAGCAATCCCTCCAGTTTCAAAATTTAAATGATTAAAAAGTGAAATATCAAAGTGGAGGTAATGCCAGCTGTGAAATCGTATGAATTTGTTCTGTAAGATGATTGATAAGTACTCTAATGGACAAAAAAATGCATAGGTCATCAAAAGTGGTCAACGAGAGATGGTACCAATATATGAGATAGGTAGCCTGAAATTTTTAATAATTTTGTATTGAAATCTAAATGATTTCAGCTTTTTCTTTTGCTCCATAACTGTATGATTGAAAATTAACTAAATCTCTTTAGGGTGATGAATAAGTTAGGAATTTGAGGGGAACGAATGATACATAATTTGTTGTGTTATTTCTTTTTATTTGTGCTGCTATTATTTATGATGTATTGTGTTATTTGTTTTTATTTGTGCTACTATTATTTTTACAATTAGAATCACGAATTTTTGCATTTGAAACAAAATAGCAAACGCGTTCCATAGAAACACATTATCGGAGTATAAAAAAAAATGTGAAAGACTTTATCTAAAATTGGGGCAGCTCCTGCATGAGGTAGATATCAAGTATTTACTAAGATTTAATTATTTAAATCTCTATTATCCATCTATGATGAATTTATCATTGTTATTTTTGTTATAAAGAATGTATTTAGGAGTGTAAAAATGACAATTAAAACAATACAAACGAAAACACACACCAAAAATTAATTTACACAGTGGAAGTAAAAAAAAGGGCTTGACGTCACTTTTCGATCTAGATATATATTATTTTTTGATGTGTTGCAAATTGGGAACTAAAAGTTGATTCTCAAAAGCACTTAAGATTTATTATCAGAAGATGCAACTTCTACTAGCTTTTGCTTTAAAATCACTTTACTTCCAAATACTACGAGATTCTGATATGTCCACAAAAATTAATTTAAATCACTATTCTAAAAGCACAATTATTTGTAGATATTCCCTTAATCTCTATTCACATAATAGATGGACAAAGAAACATAAGGAAAAAAAGAAAAAAGAACCGCCTCAAAGAAGAACATTAGAGATAAACACTAAACAAAATTCTTTCAAATTATCTAATCAATATTTCTTTTAAATTATCTAATCAACATTCCCTCTAAGCGGCTAGGCTGGATGTTTTCAAATTATTTTCAAGTAAATCTCTTCCACTAGATCAATTAACTCCAATTTTCCAAATAAATTAGTACTAATAAGTAATAAGTAATAATTATAATATTAAAGTTATATGGCAATTATTTGGTATGCCCGACCCAAATTTTATCATGTCTTATCAAGTTGATCCGATAACGACCCTAACCCGATAGACCTACAAATAAGTATTAATTATAATATTAAAGTTATATGGCCATTATTTGGTATGCCCGACCCAAATTTTATCATAACTTATCAGGTTGATCCGATAACGACCCGAGCCCAATAGACCTCCGTTCGAACTCAAAATTATCATACGTTCGTGTCGTGGTAACAGGTCGTGTCGAATTTCGTCACCCCTAATTTCATAACACTAAACAAAATGACATTATTATATATAATACAAAATTATTTAAGGTCTTTCCCGTGCATCGCACGGAGGACATACTAGTATATTTAAGGACTCTAATAGTTATTGGGTATTAATTACTAACTTTTTCAGTATTCTAAAATGTAAAATTATATTAAAAAAAAAAAACAAGTAAGCACAATTTGATGACTTTTTTACAAAGTTGTACCCTCTTCAATTTTTTTAAAAATAAACATTTTCAAACACGGTCTCATTGTGGGGCTAAGGTGTATATAGTAGAATATATTACAGTATATTATATAGTACATATAATACTATGTATTTTATTACATAGTTTAGTTTGACATAACAATAATAACAATACTAATAGATTATTATTTACATAAAATAATATCAAGTATAATATTAAATATTTACAAATATGTAATTGAATAAGTTAAATAAAAAAAACAAGTCCTATATGTGCAAGTTGACAACTTTTTATAGACTTGCACCTTCCCCAAATATAATTACTTGAAATGGATGTCCTTACATGATATCCGCTTAGTGATAAGGTAATAATTAAAGGGCGGCAATTACCATATTTTTTTATATCATATAAGGTAAATTTATATTTTTGATAAAAAAATATAACAAAAATAAAATTAACATTTTTTTATAGGTAAATTACTTAGAAATGGTGCTCTTATATGATATTCGTCAAGTGATAAGGTAATCAAAATAATATTATAAGGCCATTTGACAACTAAGGCCTCTAATAGTTATAGGGTGTCAATTACTATCTTTTTCGATATCCTATAAGGTAAAGTAATTTAGAAAGTGTGTCCTTATGCGATATCCTTTTAATGAATCAATGAATTATTTGTGATTATATTATAATTGGGTGAATTAGGACTAAAAGATCAACTAAATATTAAAAAAATACAGCTACTTTAGATTGAAGTTTCAAAATACGCTTTATGGGATTTCTTCGTGTCTGAAGTCGAGAATTTTGAAAATCTAATTTTAGTCTTTTAAGTGTCACTAATACAAAAGTGATAGTGTAAGTAATCAATGAATTATGTTTTGATTTCATTATAGTTTATTGAATTGGGATTAAAAGATCAAGTATGGACAATATAGTTACATCAATTAAAGTTTCAAAATATATTTTACGTGGTTTCTTGGTGTACGAAGTAGAGCAATTTGTAAATCTGTTTTTTTTTTTTTTTTTTTTTTTTTTTTAAGTTTCACTATAGTACAACTGATATTATAAGCAATTAATGAACTATGTTGTGATCTCATTATAATTCGGTGAATTAGAACGAAAAGTTCAAATAGCTATTAAAAATATAGTTAGTTTAGTTTTAAATTTTAAATTATACTTTACGGGGGGTTCTTGGTGTTCGAATTAGAGTAATTTGTAAATCTAACTTCATGAATATAAAAGTGATACTATAAGTAATCGATGAATTATCTTGTGGTTTCATTATAATTCAGTGAATCATGACTAAAAGATCAACTAAATATTACAAAATATAGTTACTTCAATTTAAAATAATAAAATATGTTTTATGTGGTTTATTGGTGTCCGAAGTAGAGTAATATGTAAATCTTATCTTAGTTTTTTTAGTTTCACTATAATTTTAGTTTTTTAAGGTTTCATTATAATATAAGTGATGTTATAAGCAACGTTTTATAAATGTTGTGAATTCAATATAACTTAGTGAATTAGGACTAACATATCAACCAAATATTAAAAAAGAAATAGTGCTTTAGTTCAAAATTTTAAAATATGTTTTTAGGGATTTCTTGTGTCCAATCTAGAGTAATATGTAAAAATATTTGTATAAGTTTCACTATAATATCGGTGATCTTATCAGCAATTAATCAATTATGTTGTAATTTCATTATAATTAGGTGAATCAGGACTAAAACACCAAGTAACTATTAAAGATATAGTTACTTTAGTTAAACTTTCAAAGTATATTTTACTGGATTTCTTAGTGTCCGAAGTAGAGTAATTTGTAATTCTACTATTATATTTTTTAAGTACTACTAATATAAAAGTGATATTATAAGTAATTAATGAAATATGTTGTGATTTCATTATAATTCCGTGAATTGGAAAATTTTAAATATACTTTACGGGGTATTTTGGTATCTGGAGTCAAGGAATTTGTGATTTTACTATTATATTTTTTAAGTACTACTAATATAAAAGTGATATTATAAGTAATTAATGATTTATGTTGTGATTTCATTATAATTCCATGAATTGAGACTAAAAGATCAACTAAATATTAAAAAATATAGTATTTTAGTCTAAAATTTTAAAATATGTTTTACGGGATATTTTGGTGTCCAGAGTAGAAGAATTTGAAGTTCTACTATTATATTTTCAAGAACTACTAATATAAAAGTGATAATGTGAGCACAAGATCAATTTTATCAAGTGAGGTTAAGTCCAGAACTGGAGTTGGAACTTGAAGAACCGGTCCAGAGAACCGGGTTCAGAGTCAAAGCAGTGAGAAGGGTTAAGAGGAAACTGGGTTTGAGTTGGTTGTAACTGCTGTTTGCAACGGTTTAAATCTGTTGCACCAGAAACCGTTGTGGAAGCCGCGTTCAGCAACTTGCAGCAGTTGGTTTTCAATCTGTTATAACTTCTTCTTCACATGGATTCGAGCTACAACACATATACAGAATTAAATCACTTGTGATTGCGAGAGTGTGAATCAAGTTTTCCCTCTGTAAACATTACACTAGTGAGAGAATTACAGTTCTAGGGTTTATGATCCCAATTCGAATTGTGAATTAGGGATTTGGTAGATTCTTCTTGATTCTTGTAATTGCGCGTGTAGTGAAGTGAATTGAGGTGCATAGAGCCTCCGTGGATGTAGATCATCACTGATCGAACCACGTTAAGCCTTTTGTGTTCATTTTATTCTTTGATTCTGCGTTCACGTTTGTTCGACCCATTTCTGTGTTTTTCGTTCGAACAGGGTTCTTGTTATTTTGTGTGATTCTGATCTTCTCATAATAGATAATATAAGTAATTAATGAATTAAGTTTCAAATTCATTCTAATTTGGTGGATTAGGACTAAATGATTAACTCAATATTTTAAAAAATAGTTACTTTAGTCTAAAATTTTAAAATATGCATTACGGGGTATCTTGGTGTCCAGAGTAAAGTAATTTATAAATTTACTTTTAGTTTTATGTCTCATTATAATATAAGTTATATTGTAAGCAATTAGTGAGAAATAGGTACACGTGTTTATGCATGCATAATAGGTCGAGTTAAGTGTTTATTTAGTAACATTTTCATGTGTAATCGACCGTGTATTGTTCATATTTGCATTATTGGGAAGTTTGACATTGTTTGACTTGTTTTGAAGTTAATCTAGACCAAAAAGTCGAACTAAACTGAAGATGGATGAAGAAACAAGTCTCCCAAGTCTAAAACAAAGCAAAATCAAACCAAACATGAGAAAGCAGTGCTCGGCCGAGACAATCTTTCTCGGCCAAGCTAAAGGAGCAGTGAAAGCCATATTTTGGCTGTGGAATCGGCTCGGCCGAGACACTCATTCTCAACCGAGAACTTTATACATGGCTCTCGACTGAGACAGTCCTTCTCGGGCGAGAAATAAATCGATTAACAACAGGATTTGCTCGAAGATTATCATTTTCAAGACCAATTCAAGCCTAATTCATCTCCACCTATAAAAAGAAGACCCTAAGTCTGAAAATACAAGTTTTACATTGATTTTGGAGCGTGGACTTGGGAATTATAGAGAGCACGAAGAGTCAAGATTCGGCGTCTCGGTTTTTCTAGTTTTATGTTTTTCATTATTAGTTTGTTCTTAGCCATCGCTATGATCGGCTAGCCATCGCTATGATTGGCTAAGTCTTTGTTTTCCGTCTTTAACTATGTTGAATCCTAGGAAGATGTTCTTGTAGTTTCTACGCAAAATTGTTTGATAAAACTGTGTTCTGGAATTATTTATGTTATTTGATTCCTTCATATCTTTTATATGTTTGTTATTTGAATTGATCACACGGGTATTAGGCATATAATTGTTGCTAGGTCGTAATTCATAATTCGTAATTTTTATGAACTTATGTCTAAAAGTGGCAAATAGTGAATTTATTCGCTAGGATAACATAAGCGCGGTCACTTGTACCGAGCCCGCGAGTACAACACAGTACCTATCTCATTACCCTAGGACTTTATCCGTTTAATTAACGGTCTTCTAGCGATCGTATCCTAAGACCACTTAATCGGATAGATTAATTTCTAAGCGTACCTGTGATTAATTACACCTAAGGGGTAACAAGGATTAGCAGAGCGTACTTGTTAATTCTTGGGGTAGGGGTTTCAGAACTAGTTTGTCAAGCAGTTGCATTAATTATAAGAATAATTCGGACTAGGGGGATACTGGGTTAAAGGCGGGAATACCTTTATCATAAGTAAATTCATCTTTAGTTTGTTAGTTATTTGTTATCTGCATTAGTTAATTAATTCTCATCAAAACACTTTTTATTTGATAGCCCTACTTTACAAGCCGAAACCTTTCGATTTAAGCCTTTGGCCCAATTGGACTAAGTGAGTATGAGGGAGGAGGATTGGAAGGTAGTCGGGAATATTTTGGGATCAATATGGGTGAAGTATGAGAATGTTTGAAGAAAGAAAGGGGGATATGAAATGATAGGCAAAGAAATCGAGAATGAATAACCTCTCCTAGTTGTTATGTTGTTTTTAAAGAACCAATTCATCCCACTCTTTTCCCCCACAAACTTTGATTTTCAACCAAGTTTGGGGAGGAGGTGTAAGTGTGACGTATTGGTTAGTTGTTACTAGAAGTCTTTAAAAAAAGGAAGAAAAAACGAAAAAAGAAAAAAAAAGTTGTTGTACATAAGTGTGTTATTATTTTTGTTTAAGGAGAGGTTATGAGACTAAAAGTGCTTGATTGTTTAGCTTGATTAGAGAAATCGGGTAGTCCCAAATTATGGTACCTAAGAAGAAGTGTGAAAAGCATTTAGGTATTGTATGTACTTTTGAGGGGTGAATAAACCTTCTTGCGGGACGGTTTCCTGAAATTTGGAGAGTGAGGATTGAGTGATTGTATTGAGGGGTGGTTGAGTAGGAAAACTCGAGTAATTCAAAGATTAGTCACTTTTACCCAAAATTTCCCACCTTAACTTAAGCCTACATTACAACAAAAAATAAAGACCTTTTTGATCCTCTGTCACACATGTCAAGTACGAGTTTCGATTTAGATGATTGGCAAGCATATGGTAGGCATTGCATATAGTCCAATGTGATACACTTAACCGGTAAGGATCACTTGTTGAAAGTAGCGAATCTCAAAAGTAGTTGATGTTGCTATATCGGATATGCTCGGATTATCATGTTGTCTTACTTTATAAAAATCTGTCTGAAACTATGTTTGCCACTTAAGTCGCCCTTAACACGTGTCATTTTTCTTCTTTATTTTTCATTGCTCAGGATGAGCAAAGGTTTAAGTTTGGGGAATTTTGGTACACATGTTTATGCATGCATAATAGGTCGAGTTAAGTGTTTATTTAGTGACATTTGCATGTGTAATTGACACTGTATTGTTCATATTTGCATTATTGGGCAATTTAACGTTGTTTGACATGTTTTGAAGTTATTTAGGTAAATCTAGATCGAAAAGTCAAACTCGACTGAAGATGCACGAAGAAACAAGTCTCGCAAGTCTAAAATGAAGCAAAATCAAGCCAAGCATGAAAAAGCAGAGCTCGGCTGAGACAACTGTTCTCAACCGAGAGTATGATACATGGCGCTCGGCCGAGACAATCTTTCTCGGCCAAGCTAAAGGAGCAGCAGAAACTATATTTTGGTTGTGGAATCGGCTCGGCCGAGACCTTATACATGGCTCTCGGCCGAGACAGTCCTTCTCGGCCGAACACAAATCAGTTCACAATAGGATTTGCTCGAAGATTGTCCTTTTCGAGCCCAATTCTAGCCTAATTCATCCCCACCTATAAAAAGAAGACCCCAAGTCCGAAAATATAAGTTTTACATTGATTTTGGAGCGTGGACTTAGGAATTCTGGAGAGCACGAAGAATCAAGATTCGGCATCTCGGGTTTTCTAGTTTTAGGTTTTTCATTATTAGTTTTTCTTAGCCATCGCTGTGATCGACTAAGTCTTCGTTTTCCGTCTTTAACTATGTTGAACCCTAAGAAGATGTTCTTGTAGTTTCTACAATAATTGATTGATAAAATTGTGTTCTGGAATTATATATGTTATTTGATTCTTTCATATCTTTTATATGTTTGTTATTTGGAATGATCACCCAGGTATTAGGTATATAATTGTTGCTAGGTCATAATTCATAATCCGTAATTGTTATGAACTTATGTCTAAAAGTAACAAATAGTGAATTTATTCGCTAGGATAACATAAATCGGGTCACTTGTACCGAGCTCGCGAGTACAACACCGTACCTATCCCATTGCCCTAGGCTTTATGCGTTTAATTAACGGTGTTCTAGCATTCATATCCTAGGACCACTTAATCAGATAGATTAATTGCTAGGCGTACATGTCATTAATTACACCTAAGGGGTAACAAGGATTAGCAGAGCGTACTTGTTAATTGGGGTAGGGGTTTCAGAACTAGTTTATCAAGTAGTTGCATTAATTACAAGAATAATTCGGACTAGGGGGATACTGGGTTAAAGGTGGGAATACCTTTATCATAAGTAAATTCATCTTTAGTTTGTTAGTTTATATGTTATCTGCATTAGTTAATTAATTCTCATCAAAACTCGTCCCACACTTTATTATATATTATATAATATTATAATTAGTCGATATAAGTGATATTATAAGCAATTAGTGATAAATGTTGTGATTTGATTATAATTCGGTGAATGATGATTAAGATATGAACTAAAGATTAAAAACATATAGTTACTTTAGTTCAAAATTTCAAAATATACTTTGAGGGTTTTATTGGCATCCGAAGTAGAGTAATATGTAAATCTATTTTTATAAGTTTCAAAGTAATATTGGTGATATTATAAGCAATTAATGAAGTATGTTGCGATTTCAGTATAACTAGGCGAATTAGGACTAAAACATCAAGAAAATATTAAAAATATACTCACTTTAGTTCAAATTTCAAAATATATCTTACTAAATTTCTTGGTGCCCGAAGTAGAAGAATTTAGAATTCTACTGTTATATTTTTTTTAAGTATTACTAATATAAAAGTGATGACCGTTAGGTAAGATGGGAATCGAAGTAATAGTTACGAAATTATAATGCCAATTGGACACCTAATCCTATAATAGTTTCTAGGTGGGAATTACAAACTTCTTCTTAACCATACAAGGTAGTGTGTAATGAAGCCCCAAACAAGCACTATCTCTATTTTTCTCTCCTTTTTTTGTTAATGTATGTGTTTTTGGATAATATCATCGACAAACTATTCGTGTAGTAGCTATGCCTTTAGCAAAAAATACAATAAAAAATTAGTAAAAGTTAAAACTTTATAGGAGGATTACTCCAAGAAGGTCTCCATTTCCAATGTCCGTAGGTTGAAATGTAAATTGATTCGGTAGTTTAAAAATTGGGACAAGTAATCCCACAAGTGTGGCAAAGGGTGTAAAGATAATTAATTGAACTACAAAGACTCTCATTATTTGGAGTTTTTATGGAGTACTATCATTGCAAATTACATTTGGAGAAGTTATCCTTATTTTCCAAAACTCACCTCATTTTCCTTTTGAGTTTTGGAATAATATCATTGCAAATCACTTTTGGAGTAATTTTACTTTTTTACCCAGAAGTAGTATCTCAAAATGAAAAATTAAATTAAAATTTTACAAGCCAACTACTCCGAGGAGGTCTCTTTAAATTTTATACTGTTACATGACATGGGAATTGATATACTAGTTACGCTAATTAGACAAGTAAACCTATATTAGTTGCAAGAGTACAATAAGTAACTTATTCATAACTGTAGAAAGTCATGGTATACTTTTTTGTAGGTAAAAATAAGTAAACAGAAGAAGAATAAACCCAAATCTTGAATCTCGATCTTCGTCCCTTGCATTCCTTGATCTTTGTTCCAAGCCTCCAAGCACTTTTCCAAGTGTAGAATTATGAGACTGTCTCCTATTTTCGAACTTAAGGACCTTTTTTTATTATACGGGAAAAGTTAGGGTGAAGATGGGCCAAAAACCAAAGCCTTCTCACATTAATATTCATAAACCGACTTAAACTATTGCGGCCGCTACCTTAGGTCGCGATCACGTTCACTTCACAACTATTTCAAGATTAACCACAGATCTTTTGCCGTGGCTGCTACAGAGGTGTCGCGGTCTCGTAAGATCGACATATATTTTCATAGCTTTATAGCCTCCTTTTGATGCGGAGGCTACCAAGGTGTAGCGGTCACTGCCGGTTCAAAATCAGTCCAACTCCGGTTCTTCTAGTTGGTTTGCCTCTTAACTTTTTTTTTTTCGTTTTTGTCCCTTCTTGACTTGTGTTTTTTTTCCAAACTTCATCTAAATAGTCTTTTTGGCTTAAAAATACCTGAATAATCCCAAAACAAGCATATGCATGTCAAATGGCACAATGTAACGAATATAAGCAATTTTCGGCTAGATATACATGCAAATGATGTAAAATAAACATCTAAATCGACCTAAATGCATGCATACACAACGTGTATCAAAATCCCCCAAACTTAAACTATTGTTCGGGACATAAAATAATCAAGAACACATATGCTTAGGCGATTAGATGATGAATCTAGTTTCAGTCAGATTTTTTTCAAAAAGCTAGGCAACATAATAAATTGAGCATATTTAACATGGCAATATCAACTACTTTTGAGACTTGAAACTTTCAACTAATAGATCCTCACTGAGTAAATGTATCACTTATCTCCCAAGTGTATAGATCAGGACGTGTTTTCGCTCAAATTAGACCACATGCACCATCTATCATAAGCTTGCTTATTGCCTAAATTAGACCTCATACTCGACATGTGTGACATAGAATAAAAAAGGTCTTTCATAATCTTGCTTATTACCTAAATTAGACCTCACTCTTCAATTTTCATAAAACCATCAAATATGGCTTCTTCACCCCACAAAAGTACTTAACAACCAAGTGTTTTTCATGCTAACTTATTCGAGTACCACATTTTTTGGACTACTTGATTCTTTCAATTAACAAGGCATTTAAGCACTTTTTCTAATCATAACCTTTCCTCAATCATCAAAGTCAAACACGTATTTACAACAATCACTTTCTTTTTCTTTTCTAAGTTTTTTAAATATGTAAATAACAACAAAAATAAACTAACAACACTAGGAGAGGTTATTTTTTCCCAATTTCCACCTACTAATTTTTATCTCTTCCACCAACATCATCCCATTAATCTATCCACTTCAATGCCATATTTTTCCCCATTCGACCTTCCAATTCACCTCCCTCTTACTTAATTAGTCAAAATAAGGTTAAATGCTTAAAGAAATGGTAATTGGCTTGTAATGTAGGGCTTATGAAATCATAAAGCTAAAAGCCTCAAGTGGCTGACTAGGGATTATTTTTCACAAATTTAGTAGAAGGATTACTTTTTAAGAGTAAAAAATAGGCTGAAAATCATGAATGCCTAAAATCACTTTCTAAGTCACAACATGTACTTGACACATTCTTAAAATAGGCTCAAGGCAAGTTTTAGAGACAAATACACATGACCATTTAATCACACCAAAAGAAATACATATTACTCCTAAAATAGGAGTACACTTTAGGCTCAAAATCTCACAAGGATAAAAGTGATCAAAACTTCTAAGTTCAAGCTCAATTTTGTCTCAATATGTTTATCATGCTCTACTATGTGCCAAGTTTGCAAAATATTTCTCAAAATCATCTCATCATCAACACATCATCATCTTATCTTTTCCCTATTTTTTTTCCTATTTCAAATCAACAATCAATGATATGGGGTTTTCAACTTAACAAAAACCTCAACAAAATAAATAAAAATATAAAGCAATAAATAAACAATTAATACCAACATGACAACAAAATTAAATAGCAACGGACACACAGTCCCGACTCAACAATCAACTTTAAAATTTGGTACACAGACCTAATATCTCGTACTTCAATGCCAATGTATGAGAAATAAAGCAAATAAATAGCACGAAAACCAAGCAACAATATTTAAAGAACATAAAACGTAATTAGCGACCAAGACGTCTCACTATACACCCTCTCCCTCAAACTTGGTCGAAGAGCAATGTTTGTGGGAAAAGAATGGTGCGACTTGGTGCTAACTTAAAAACTATGGCTGAGGTGGTGGTGGTGGTTAGAAACCGTGTTAGCTCAAATATTGCTCCACCGTGTTCCATGGCATATTTTGTTGTTGCCGCCATGCATTTTCTTGTTCGTCTCTATCGATAAGAACTTGCAGCAGGCGTTGTTGAGTGTCTGATGATATCCGGAGTTTTTCTCGATAAGATTGCACTTCACCATGATAGAAGTGCACATCATCCCGATACAGGTTCACGTCATCTCTTAGTGACGTAATTAACCCCTCTACATCCTCATAATACTCTAACGATGACTCAACAACTCTCGCTGGTCTTTTCTTTTGAGGTCTCGTGGGTTGACTTCTTTCTCCACCTTGGTCTCTGACTCGCCCAACTTGGTACTTTTGGAGTTCTTCTCTATCCAGCGCTCG
The DNA here is from genome assembly GCA_958295605.1 of Ajuga chamaepitys. Classification (NCBI taxonomy): domain Eukaryota; kingdom Viridiplantae; phylum Streptophyta; class Magnoliopsida; order Lamiales; family Lamiaceae; genus Ajuga; species Ajuga chamaepitys. Next base: position 11,981,876 of record OY282505.1, on the reverse strand, counting down.
AGATACCTCGAGATGAGTTGCAGTGGCCAAAGAAAGGTTTCCGGTGTCTCTAAGGCTGGTGACACGGGTGAGATGAGCCTGGGGTAACTGAAGGAAAGGTCCTATAGGGTACCATCTTGTTCTCGGGTATACAGGGTTCCCCTTCTTTGTAGCCCAAAGTGCTTACCCTCATTCTCTCCAACTCCTCCCAGGTGAGCCTCATCGTACCTTTTTTCCGGCTTCAATCTACAAGAGGTACTCCTAAATGCGACGCAATGGGTTTGATCATACCTCCAATGCATATGTTTCCCTTTTATTTCAGGACAACACGCTCAAATTGATCCAATAAGACTTGGACCACATCCACTTTGCGACGAGTAAGGATATTCCATAGCATTTGCAACTCAGTTTTCCAAACCGCTCCCATCTCCTTGCTAGAACTAGTGTATGAGCAAGCATTTTCTGAAGGTAACGAATTACCAGGCTCCGAATCCAAGACGTTTTAGAAGTCTTGGCATTGTAGCTCTTTTGTTCGATGAGGCCTGGAGCGACTGTCAGTTTTCCCCAAAAATCTTGCACATCAAATAACTCATGTAGGGATGCATCAGAAGCAGTGGGAATCCTGTAAATCTCATCCAAATCACTAAGATTCAGCGTATGCCACTCATTCATGAGCTAGAATATGATGTTGGCAAGGCGATCATGATGAGAACTTGGGCTAGTGATTCCTAGAGTGCTAAAAAAATCTAGGGTGATTCTCTTGAACGTCAATTGAGGCTGTAGTAATTTGAGCGACCCTACTCCATTCAACAGTGCATGGAGATTTTCATGTATCCCCAAGTCCTTAGTTAATTTATCTCGGTTGTACCATGTAGGTACTACTGTGCGATGAACTAACTTTTGGAACCTTGTTCTACGCTCCTCATTCTCCGAAACTATTCCATATAGGACTCGGCTATCAAATGCATCGATTATTTCTCCCGATATGCCTCCCCTAGGGTCCGGAAGAGGTACTTCTTCAACCACCATTTGTTTGTCTTTGCCCTTGCTCATCTTTCTCAGAGGCATGTTTATATCGCACACACAATCCACAATTTTAAACTTTAAATTAAGAATCAACTTAGATTCAACCAATGTTGTTATAATCGGACAGGATCGGAGCCGTCGGTTCAACTGGTTAAATCGGGAACCGGTTGCCAATCCGGTCCCATCAGCAGTGTATAACCAGAAATAGGGTCCAACCGTTAAAATCTGGCCAAAACCGGTTAGAACCGATATAACCGGCCAAAATCGGTATCTGAATAACCAGATAAAACCGGTTCCATGAGCAAAAACAGGAAGAGAGACAGAAAGAAAGGTAGAAATCGGCACTCTAAGAAAAGAATAGAAATTGGAGAAAGACAACCAATTCTGATCCCAAGTTGTCCTCAATCTCTTCCAAGAAGATCTCAATCATTTTCTCTTTAAAAACTCACATATCTGCATCTGTGAAAACTTGAAGGTCCCATGGTGAGTGCTAAAGGAATAGGGTGTGGCTGCTGGAGACAACTTATGAAATAAATCTGAACAGACGATAGAATTTCACATTTGAGGAGCCAAGGAGTCTGGAGTGAGTGGTGGGTGGATGAGGTTTAGACTGAATTTCAAATTTGGGGTTTGAATAAAAAAATAATTTAGATCTGGGTTGAACAAGTTATTCACGTTTTCTAGTGGAGGATAGGTACAATGTATCTCTTTTTTCTTTTTCTTTTTTGAAATAATGTATCTCTTTTTAAGTAGCTTATTATTATTAAAAGTCTACTTAATAAAAAAAACATATCATATATATTATATAATAGTATACAAAATATAATTAACTTTTAAAATAGTACAACTTATATAATATTATAAATAAATAATTAATTTTACGTATACCGGTCGGACCACCGGTTGAACCGATTTGACCGGTTAAACCGTCAATCTGTAGCTAATCTGGTTCACCGTCCAGTCCGGTTATAATAACACCACTTTCAACAATCTAAGTACTTATTCCCTACTAATTAATCAAGTGTAATTGAGCAAATTATCATTATATATGAATTCAACCAAGACTGCCCATATTATATGTTACACAAGAGTATTAGGTAATTCGTGGTTACTAAGATCCCTCGTGTTGCTAAAAAACTTAATCAAAATTCGAAATTAGCTACTATAGGTCCTCTAAATACCTTGCACACAAGGTGTTCGATAAAATACCTCAATGAACCTATGACTTGAAACTTAAAATTGATGCAATATTCACCCTACCAATCAATTCAACACAACAAATTCACAATTCACCCTATCAATTAAACAAGAATGCATATTTAAGCAAAATCGCAATAAAATCAACACTTCAAGTGTTCATATGTAAAACATGCTTACAACTAACATTCTTTATGCAAATTGTCTCTCAATTCCACAACATAACTCGAAATTAAACATAGGAAATCAAGAGTAAGGGTTAGCTTCACTTACCGGATGAATTTAGTCAGAAAGAATTTGAATCAGGTGTTTGCGCCCTTTTTAGATAAGCCGCAAAAGCACCCTTGAATCCGAAAGTGTGCATGAATTCGTGTATATGGGTGTGTGTGTTTGTGAATTAGTGTGTTTTTGTGAGAGGATTTGGAAGTTTTTTGTGGAAATTTTGAGTGCTCGAGTACAAATCGCGAGAGAGAAGAAAAGGAAGGGTTATGAGCATATCTATTGCGACTGTCTTATTTACATGATTTTAATGGATGCAGACGCGTTAGTTTGTGGCAGCTGCGATGGACTGGTAGCTTCAGGAACCAATTCTGGGAACTTTTTTGTTGCGACCACGTCTGACTTATCGCGGTCACGTTATGCTGGCAGGCCTAATAGCCTGTTCTAGGCCAATTTTGATGCAGCCACTTCTAGTAATCTCGGCATCTTGGTCCCCTCACCCCAACATTTATTTTTTTCCGTCTTCTTGACCCCGTTTTCTCGCTATCTCAACCCTGTTCCATTGCTTAGTTGCTCTTGTGTCATGTCAGTTCCTAAAATGTTAAAAATAACTAAAAACAAACATTAAAATATGGGAATAAAGATAAGTACTGAAATTTAAAAAATCAAAACGGTAAATATCGTTTTGCTTCCCGACAAGTACTTTTTTTTACATCTTCAATCGGACGACCTTTTCGGTTCTATTTGACCTCATCCAACCGTACTTCGTGTACGGTCTTCATTCGGTCTGACTTGCAGTATTTCTTGATTCTTTATCCATTCACTAAGAACGAACTTCCATCTTCATTCAACAGTCTAACTACACCAGACGGTCGAGCACTCTTGATGGTAAAGGGCCGGACCACTTCGACTTCAGTTTACCAGGAAAAAGTCTCAAATGAGAATTTAAAAGAAGGACTTGATCATTAGCTTCAAATCTTCGAGCTTTGAGCATCTTATCATGAAATTGCTTTGTACGCGCCTTATAGAGACTCGAATTTTCGAATGCTTGACTCCGGAACTCGTCCAACTCGTTGATCTTGAGGGTGCATGCTAAACCCGCTACTTGGAAGTCAAAATTTAACTTTTTCACAGCCCAATATGCTCGAGGCTCTGACTCAACAGGTAAATGGCAGGATTTGCCAAAAACAAGCTGATATGGTGACATCCCCAATGGAGTCTTGTACACCATTCTATATGCCCATAAGGCACCATTTGCTTGGGGAGGATACATCGTGATCACTCGATGCTTCACTCCATACTTGGCTAATAAAGTTGTTAGCTACTTGTTACAAAAAGTGAGAAACCCCATCGCTAATTAAGGCTCTCAGAGCCCCATACCTTGTGATGATGTTCTTGTGAAGGAATCTCATTACTACCTTTGAATCTTTAGTTTGAGTTGGAATTGTTCCCACTCATCTTGAGACATAATCGACCGCAAGTAGTCTGTATTGAAACCCCTTGGATGAAGGAAACGGCTCCATGAAGTCAATACCCTACACATCAAATAACTCCACTTCAATGATATTTGTGAGAGGCATCTCATGCTTCCTCGAAATTACCCTCGTATGGCAACGATCACACTGAATGATAAAATCATGAAAACTCTTCTAGATTGTCGGCCAATAGAACCCAATTTGTAACACCTTCGTTGTTGTCCTAGCCGAAGCAAAGTGTCCCCCACTTGGAGACGAATGACATTGACTAATTATGTCCCTCACTTCAGTATGCTGAACACATCTCCGAATTATTGTGTCTGCACATCTCCTAGACAAGTGAGGATTATCCCATATGTAGAACTTAACATCATGAAAGAAATTCTTCTTTTGATGGGACCTCAAGTCGAGCGGTTGTATTGCACATGTCAAGAAATTGACTATATCGTTATACCATGGATATCCTCCACTATCAAAATATACTCGTCCGGGAGTGTTTCTTTGATTGCCTCCTTTTGTCTTATTTGTCGGCTTCATTTTATGATCCTTAATAAGTGGTCAGAAACCACATTCTCACATCCCTTCCAGTCTCTAATATCTGTATCAAACTCTTGTAATAAGAGAATCCATCTAATCAACCTCGGCTTCGAGTTCTTCTTATCGAACAAGTATCGAATAGCGGAATGGTCGGTGTAAACTATCAACTTTGCTTGAATTAGATATGACTGAAACTTAACAAAAGCATAAACGACAGTCGACAACTCTTTCTCGGTAGTGGTATAATTGGCTTGAGCTGAGTCGAGGGTCTTGCTAGCATAGTAGATGACTCGGAAGATCTTATCTCTCTTTTGGCTTAAGGCTACCCCTACAGCCATGTCGCTCACATCACATATTAGCTCGAACGGTTGGGACCATTCCGGTGTGAGCAAAATCAGGGCAGACACCAATGCTTTCTTCAAATTCTCAAAGGCCTACAAACATGCATCATCGAAAACAAAAGTAGTATCCTTTTCTAACAAACGAGATAAAGGTTTAGACATTTTGGAAAAATCACGAATGAACCTTCTATAAAATCCCACATGTCCAAGAAAACTTCTTACTCCCTTCTTATTTGATGGAGGCGGTAGTTTTTCTGTGGCGACCACCTTCGCTCTATCTACTTTCAAACCTACTGAAGAAATTCTACCAAGAACTATGCCATCCCTTACCATAAAATGACATTTTTTTCCAGTTTAGAACTAAATTAGTGTCTTCACACTGCTACAAAACTTGAGCAAGGTTATCCAAACAATGGTCAATAGATGACCTAAATACAGAAAAATCGTCCATAAAAACTTCCATAATATTCTCAATCAACCCACTAAATATGGACATCATACAACGTTGCAAAGTAGCAGGACCATTACATAACTCAAACGGCATTCTACGGAAAGCAAAAACACCATAAGGGCATAAAAAACAGTCTTCTCTTGGTCCTCTGGGGCAATAATAATTTAAATGTATCCAGAATACCCATCAAGAAAACAGTAATACTCATAACCGGCTAACCTATCAAGCATTTGATCTAAGAAGGGAAGGGGAAAATGGTCTTTACGAGTGGTTGCATTCAATTTTATGGTCTTTATGAGTGGCTTCATTCAATTTTCTATAGTCAATACAAACTCGCCACTGCGTGATTACCCTAGTAGTTGTCACCTCATCGGCATCACTTTTTACTATTGTCATCCTCCATTTTGTAGGAACCACCTGGTTGGACTAACCCATTTACTATCAGATATAGGAAAAACAATGCCCCCGTCTAACCACTTAAGTACTTCTTTCCTAACCACTTCTTACATCATCGGATTTAGTCTACATTGATTTTGAACACTACGCTTATACTCATCTTCCATCAAAATTTTATGCATGCAAAGAGTTGGGCTAATCCCTTTCAAATTAGCTATTGACCATCCTATAACAGACTTGTATTTCCTCAACACTCTCAACAATTTATCAATTTCAAAATTAGACAAAGATGAAGAGACAATTACCAGATATTTCTTCTCAATATCAAGAAATTCATATCGTAGATGATCCAGTAGTGGCTTCAAATTAGGGCAGTCGTCCCTTCCTTTTGGTTCCTCTCAAACAATTTTCTTCATTATATCCTCCTTCGTAGAACTATTATTTGGTGTCTCCTGCAGAGAATTCATGGCACTAACACTTTCCAAAAGATCAAGATGAGTGGCATCATGATCATTAATAGCAAAAATCGAATCGAATAAACACACTTGTAAAGAGTCATTATCAACGGGTGAGATAAGTCCCCTATGTAGTGTAGCATCTAAACATTGAATAGAACTACACATCTCAAGTTGATTCACTTCCTCACCATCATGATGATTCAAATCTTTATATATAGAAAAGGTTAGCTTCTCATCATTTACTCTCAAAGTGAGTTCTCTCTTTTGCACATCTATCATCGCTCTTCCCGTTGATAGAAATGGGCAACCTAAAATCAAGGGGACCTCCTTATCCTCTAACATATCTAAGACCAAAAAATCTGCCGGAATTATAAAGTTACCAACCTTTAATAAAACATCCTCTACAATACCCCGTGGATAACTCAACGATAGATTGGCCATTTGTAGGACAATTGTAGAGGGTTTTACTATGCCTACTCCTGATTTTTCAACTATAGATAAAAACATAAGATTGATATTAGATCCTAAATCACACAATGCTTTTTCAAATTTCTCATTACCTATTGTGCAAGTAATATTAAAACTACCTGGATCTTTGCGCTTTTGAGGTAACGTCCTTTAAATAAGTGCACTACATTCCTTCGTCAAATTGACTGTCTCATAGTCTTCTAATTTCCTTTTCCTTGCTATCACCTCCTTCAAGAATTTCGCATAGTTCCGTATTTGCTGTAATGCATCAACAAACGGGATGTTTATTTGAATCTTCTTAAGGATCTCCAAGAACTTCACAAATTGTTCGTCGGCTCTCTTCTTTCTTAAAGCTTGTGGGAATGGAATTGGATGGACATATTTCGGGCCTTTTTCTATGATGATTCCCCTTTCTCTTGGCTTCGGAGGCCCTTTCGAATTTGGCTCTTTCTCTTTCTCCTGCGGCGCTCTCTTTTCTTCTAAGTGCTCTTTCTCTATAGCTTTCTCTTGGTCAACCGGTAGCTTTGGTCCTTCATACTCGGTACCGCTTCTCAAACGTAGAGCTTGGTAATTCTCTCTCGAATTTATCACTATGTCACTCGGAAACTGCTCTTTCTTGTGCTATGCCCCTACAATTTGTATAAGTTGACTCATGTGAGCTAACATATCCTTCATATTTGCTCCTTGTTGGTTCACAGTCTTGGTCAATTTTTTCACATCCGCCCCTTGACTAGCCATGTTCTTGTTCAACTCTATGATTTTACTATCCATCTCCTTCTTGAACTGAACTAACTTATCATCATACTTGGTGTACGGTGACTGTGCTAACTCCTCTTGAGTTGGGTTTCATCCATCATTAATCATGCCATTCGTGACGGCAAATTCCAGTGGCGGTCGGAGTGAATTCTTTAAGTTACTGTATGAGAAGTTATGATAGTTCCTATTACCTTTCTGATATTGTCTTTACCACTGCTGATTGCCTTGGAAGTTATAGAAGTTTCTTTCATTGACAAAATTTACATCTTCAACTCCTTCTTGCACGGGTGGCTATTGCGAATTGGGCTCGGTGTGCTGGGCTAAGGTCATCTTAGTTAACATACCTATCTGATTTGTCAAAGCGGCCATTTGAGTAGTGAGTGTCTCAATTGGCTCAGAGTCGATGATGCTAGCCACTCTCCTTGGCTAATTCATTCCGTTCAGCCATTGATAACTAGTTGTGGCTATCTAATCCAACATAGAAAATGAAGCCCTTGTACGCTTTGCCAATATACTGGCCCCCGCTGCTGTGTCTACATGGCCTCTTGCAGGTGTAAGCAGTCCCTTGTAGAGCTTGCAAATTTGTTGTTTCTTAGTGAACCGTGTTGAGGGAAACTCTGGAGAAGATCCATAATCGCTCCCATGCTTCGCCAAATGACTCTCCATCTAACTGCTTAGACTGATTGATTTCATTTTGTAGCTCAAGCATCTTTCTCGGTGGGAAATATTTCGATAAGAATATTTTGCTCAATTCATCCCACGTAGTGACATCCTCTAGCGAATTAAACCATTAAAACGCTTTGCCTTTAAACGAGAATGGAAATAACCTTAACTTGACTTGCTCATGTGGCACATGATTTACCTTTAGCGTTTCAGACACTCTCCTGAACTTGTTCACATGAACATTGGGGTCTTCTTGTACCCCTCCATCAAACTGATTATGCTGGACTATATAAATCAAAGCTAACTTGAGTTTGAAGTTGTTAGCCCGAATCAGCGGCGGTTGGACTCCTCCAGTGTTCTGATTCGGTAAAGGCTGAAGGCAATCACTAATAGATGTGATGTCTTCGTCTTGATCATCCGATGGTGGAAACTATGGTTGTTGATGTTGTTGTTGCTGCTGTTCTTGCAAGACCATCATTCGGTTATCCAAATTACTTATGGCTCCGAACAATCGTGTAATCATCTCCTCTTGCGTCAAATTCTACGAAAGTTCAGCCATCTCGTACTTTTTCTTTATTTTATTTTCTCTAGCAGATGCTTCAATGTCAGGATCAAACGGGACAAGCTGAGATTTCCTTTTCGATCTAATGTGCATGTAGTTCCTGAGAACACAGCCAAATAATTACCACATAACACAAAAATAACAAATTTAAATAAAAACGAATAAATAACGAAAATTAAATTGCAAATTAAATAAATGTTTAGTCTATTATCATTTTATTTATAGAATATAAACTAAACACAATTATCAGTCCCTGTAAATGATGCCAAAATTTTGATGCACTAAATTCTAACCTAGTATTCCGAAAGTATATGACGCAAGTGTAGGTAGTGGCAGTCAAGGTTGATCCCACAGAGACTGATGTTTATATTTAGTTCAGTACCCTAATTGTAATAAAATTACCCTAACTAGACTCTCGATTTGTGAAAGTTGGTGTGATTAACTAAAACCTAATTGCAAGAACAAATAATAAAAAAGGAAAATTCCTATTGGATAACTCAAATAAGATTAAGACGTATTCTAGGAATTTAATTTCAGTTATTATCTCCTATGTTTGATTAGTCTAAAATCCTAGACTTTTATACCGATTTTATCGTTATTAGGCGACACACCGGCACTACTCTAGTTAACCTTCCTCTAGGATGATGTTAATTAACGTGTAGATCAATTATGAACAATTACCCTCTAGGGCTAATTATCACATAAAAGACTCCCAAAGGCTCTTAAAACTAATGCATAGGTAAGACTGCACTCCTCTCGGACGACTATTGGTACCTACGCTAGATTCTTGTATGCCTATTAGAAACTCTCTTCTCTCAGATGGCGAGTTCTTAAACAAGTCAAACTAATCAATTGGCCAGATTAATCAATTGATAAAATAAGGAAAAAGCATATAAATAATGATGAAACGGAGTCTAGAATTAAAATGAATAAATCAAAACATAATCGACAATATCCTACACTCTAACCCTAAACGCAAAGTGTTTAGCTACTCATTTCTAAGACTAAAATCCAACAATATTCATTGACAAACATTGTTTGAAATTAAAAATAAACAGAAAAAGAAGAAACCCGAATCTTGAATCTCAATCTTTGTCCCTTACGTTCCTTGATCTTCATTCCAAGCCTCCAAGCATTTTTCCAAGTGTAGAATTATGAGATTGTCTCTGATTCTCGGACTTGAGGACCTCTTTTTATTATTGGGGACGAGTTGGGATGAACATAGGCTAAAAGCCTATGCCTTCTTGCATTAGGATTCATAAACTGACTTCAACTGTCGTGGCTGCTTAGGTCGCGGTCGCGGTCGCATTCACTTCAGTGATATTTCAAGATTAACCACGCATCTTTTGTCGCGGCCGATACAAAGGTGTCACGGTCACGATGGATCGACTGACATTTTCCCAGCTTTCTAGCCTTCTTTTAACATGGCCGCTACCAAGATGTAGTGGTCACTACCGGTTCAAAATTGGTCCAACTCCGGTTCTTCTCGTCGGTTCATCTCTTAACTTGTTTTCTTCCACTTTTATCCCTTCTTGACTTGTTTTTTTCTTCCAAACTTTGTCTAAATAGATATTTGGCTTAAAAACACCTAAATAACCCCTAAACAAGCGTATACATGTCAAACTGCACAAACTGACGAATACAAGCAATTTTCGGCCAAATATACATGCAAATGATATAAAATAGACATCTAATGATATGTGCATACATAATGTGTATCAACGAGTATGTCTGCTCTATTGTGTTGTCTAGAGGGTTTGGTTAACCACCTGTCCAACTAAAGGTGTCCAGTTTTAATAAATTCAGATTCCTCACGAATCAGAATCACATTCGGTAGGATACATGCTAGGATAGTTTTATTAGGTTATTTTAGTAATCCAGACATTATTTATTCGTCTATTGAGACGTTAGGATTCGTGAAGAGTAAATAGAAGTCTGTCTTGATTTATTTCTTAATCTTTTGTAATTCACAAGTTAGATGATGAGTTATTTCGCCCTGAAGGCATCCACAAGTGATTTAAGGCTTATGGTAAATTTTATTGTGGTTATCTCCTTTATTTCCACCATGTTTAACTCTAGGTTGGGTAAACCTTTTATCTAACCCCTCTTCATTTTGGGTAACGCACACTTTCAGTTGGCACTAGAGCCATCGCTTGACACACTAAGCATGATCCTGGCAGTGTGTTATCATAATCGATACTAACACAGTAACAAGACTACCAGTTTTGGACTGTTCCAATTACGACTATTGGAAGGTTCATTTAAGGAATCCTATCAAGTCGATTGATGTGAGAGCTTGGAAAGTTGTTGTAGAAGGACGTAAGCAGCCCATGGTCACTGATCATGATGGTGAAAGGGTTAAAAAGCTCAAAGACTAATGGATACGAGATAAGGTTGATGCATCCAATTACAACGAACGTGCTCTAAATGAAATAACCATTGCAGTTGACATGAACATGTTCTGGCTGATCAAACAATGTAAAACGACGAAGGTTGCTTGGGATATTCTCCAACATCACGGCGAAGGTGATGACAGTGTGAGAGAGTCACGATTGAGGATGGTCACAAATCGATTTGAGAACCTTCGAATGGAGGAAAATGAGTCCATTCAAAGCTACTTCAACAAGATTCTTCAGCTAATGAAGCCTCGGATTTGGGGGGAGGCCATTAGCAACAAGAACCTTGTTTCTAAATCCATTCGGTCACTTCTTGACCAATTCAGTGTCAAGGTGTCTACTATAGAAAAGGCTCACAATACTGCCACGTTTGTGCTCACTGCTCTTATGAGCATTTTGCAAAATATGAGATGAACATGAATCATCATAAAAGGTTCTATAAAGGGGAAAATGTGGCCTTATGGATTGAAGATGAAGATTCTTCCAAGGAGTCCATAGGCTCAAATGAACAGAAGTGTGGACTCCCGCATGCCCACATATTACTGTTTTTTGCATCAGAAGACAAATAAATTACTGGAAATGATATCGATCGAATTATCTCTGCAAAAATTCTGGATGTTGTTATAAATCTTTATTACTATGCAGCTGTCCAGAATTACATGATGCATGGTCAATGTGGTATTATAAATAAAAAAGTAGCTTGCATGTCATTAAAGTGTTGCACCAAATACTTTCCAAAGGATTATGCCGATGCTACCACTTTTGATAAAAAGAAGGATTTCCAATATACAGAAGAACTGATAGTGGAAGAACTTTTACGAGAAATGGTGTACCACTTGATAATAGATATGTAGTACCACATAATCGTTCTCTATTGCTTAAATATGGTGCATATATCAACATGGAATGGTACAACCAGACTCGGTCGATCAAGTATTTTATGAAGTGTATAAACAAATGAGGTAATCGTGTTACTGCTAAATTTTTATGAAGATGTATTATGATTTTAGGTATGTTTCATCTTGCGAGCCAATGTGGAGGATATCTCCATTTCCTATTCATTATAGACATCCTACAGTCAAACATTTGAGTATCCACCTTCCAGGTCAGCAAAATGTGATATGCCCTGATTCGGATCCAATTGAAGACATTGTTGATCGTCAAAATATCTTGACGAACAAATTCGAGGCTTTGTTCAAGGAAAACAAGAAGTATCCTAAGTTAGCCAATCATCTAACTTATGCATAACTCCATTTTTTTTTTTTTTTGGAAATAAAAAGAATAGAGAACGGGCCCCACGCGAAAAGGATATTGCATTAGAAAGACCATATTGTGTGCCTCCTGGATCAGTTGATGCTTACTATCAAAGATGTTTTATCAATGTCATTACAGGAGCAAGATGTCACGATATGGAGGCCGCACATGGTGTTCAATATGAGACATATCGTGTGGCGTTTATTGAAATTGAGAAGTTATTACATAGGTGTAACTGCAGTCTCAAGCATTTTGATGGTATATCCTTTCCTGAATTTGATGATATTTCCATTTTCAAGAACCAGTTATTTCATGAACTACGGTACGATCGAAATTCTCTAAGTATGGAGCATGAAGAGTTACTCCCTAAGTTGAATGAGGAACAACGTACGACATATGATGCTATTCTTGAGTATGTGCAATTGGATAAAGGAAAGACTTTTCCTTTATGGATGTGGTGGAACGGGATAGACGTTCATTTGGAGAACTTTGTATGTGGCACTTAGACCGAAGGGAGAGATTGTACTTAATGTGGCTTCAAGTGGTATAGCATCTTTACTTTTATGGTGGCAGGACTGCGCATTCTAGGTTTTAAAATACCTCTTAATCCACTTGAAGGTTCAACTTGTGGTGTTAGGTTGTGAGTGGCCTTGATGAACATATTGCAAAAAGTAAGTTAATAATTTGGGACGAGGCTTGGATGATGCACACATTTTGTTTTTAGGCCTTGGAAAAGGACGATGAAAGATGTGATAAAGGTTGTTGACATCAAATGCTTTCAAACCTTTTGCTGGCAACATGGTTATTTTTGGAGGAGATTTTCGTCAAATATAACCAGTAATCCAGAAGGGCCGTATTATTAATGTAAAAGTCAATTCTGCTTTTTTTTTAGAAAGATTTTTAGGTTCTTAAACTCACAAAGAACATGAGGCTGCAAAGGGTTGCCTCCACTGAAGAATGTTCTCAGCTGAAGAAATTTTTAGATTAGATTCCAAGTGTTAGAGATGGTGTAGTTGGTAATGGAGATGATGGATAATCAATTATAGAAATTTATGATGATATGTTGCTTTCTGAAGGTGAAGATCGATTGCAACTATTGTTGAGAGCACCTATCCTTCATTCTCTGAGAGAATTGATGATTCAGAATATCTCCAACAAAGAGCTATCTTAACTCCAACTCTTGATGTTGTTGATTCCGTTAACCAGTACTTAATTGGACCAAATACTGGTAAGAGTCATACATACTATAGTTCTGATAGTGCAAGCAAATCAAATCTAATAGTTGATGTAATGACTAACATACATACACCAGAATTTTTAAATGCAATCAAGTGTTTCAGAATTCCGAATCATGAGTTGGTGCTAAAGGTTGGCACTGCAGTAATGCTTTTGAGAAATATTGATCCCACCCTTGGATTGTGTAATGGTACAAGGCTGATTGTAACTAAGCTTGGTATGCATGTGCTTGAAAGAAAGTTATGACTAGAACTAATGTAGGTACGAAGATCTTAAATCCCCAGATTATCACTTACTCCATCAGATGCCAGAATACAATACCTTTCAAATTTTAGTGTCACAATTTCCTATTACGGTTTTATATGTTATGACAATCAACAAGAGCCAAGGACACTCATTGTCCAATGTAGGGTTCTTCTTGCGCAAACTAGTATTTATTCATGGCCAACTATACGGTGCTTTGTCAAGAGTTACAAATGGATGTGGTTTGAAGATCCTGATATACAAAGGAGAGAGACAATGTGGCAATTCGACTGTCAATGTTGTATATTGAGAGATTTTTCAAAACTTTCAATTTTTAGTCTTTATGTTTTTTTCCCAGTACTTTACTTTATAAAACTTACACGTTCCACTTTGTCATGTAGTTACCTTTACTACTTATAATACTACATGTTATACAATGCATTTCATCAAAACATTCTAATAATAAATTGTACCTTTGTGTGTGTGTGTGTGTATATATAATGTCCAAAAAAATATAATAAAAAGAATTAAATGCACGTGCATCGTACGGGTGGAAATCTAGTAATAATAATAAGAATGTTATTATTAGCCTAGTTTCTAAAATATGACGTGTATCAAAAAGTTGAGATAAAAAGTGACAGTACATAAAAGCACAAAATCTATGAGATATTTTTCTGTATCATATGTTTCGATAAAACTATGATGTACATAAAAATGTCAGATGGGTAATTATGTTTAAAATTAGAGGAATTCTATGGTGCACTTGGGGTACCAGTGCATCTATAGAACTTACCTGCTATAGCAGGTATTATCTAGAATAATTGTGTGGGCTTGGATTTTTGGTTGCAGGGTTTAGATTGTGGGCTATAGATGTTTAATTTGAAATGAATAATTATTTCAATTCATTTATTAAATTACTTTTAAATAGATAAAATTGTAGTAATTTAATAGTAGTTAATTTATAATTGGGAATTACCTAAAATTAGTAATATATCTTAAAATTCAATAATTTTGTAAAATAAAATAAATGTATAAAACATTTATTACTCCTTAATAAAAAAAAAACGATTAAATATATGTAGTTTTAGAATGCAAAATCAACCTAAAATGTGCAATTTAGTTTTTTGTTAAGAAAGAATCAATTTTTATAATAAAAAAACATTCTTAATGTGATTTTTAGCTACAAATAAAATTCTTTCAAGGGCTTAAGATCATTTTGAAAGTTCGACTTCCATCATTAGTTAAGCCTACCCACATTACATGTTGACCCTTGATAGGCTCTAATTCTAACCCGAAAGTACCGCAAGTGTACGTGTGTAGATGTATATAGTGGAAGTGAAGGTCGATCCATAGAGAATAGGTTAACGTAACTTGATACCCTAATTATCTAGGACTATCTTAACTAGACATTGAAAAGTTGTGAAAATTGATTACGTAATAAACTAAACTGCATATAAATGAATAAACCAAATTAATTAATAAAAGTTGAGTTCCAATTAAAGAGAGTGTATCCTAGGATTTTGATTTCACGAATTACGCTAATGATGATTAATCTCTAACTTGTAAACTTTTAAACTAGTTTTACTATCTATTAGGCGTCACTTAATTAACCTAACCATTCTCTTGAAGCGACTAAGTCGTAGATTGATGAAGATAATTACTCTCTCGAGTCAATTAATCCTAACAACTCCTAACATCCCCTTAATCTCTGCTTACACGATCATAGACAATCGCGCTATGTGTTATATTCTATTAAAATTTCCCTTATCTCAAAGCGGAACTATTAAACAAGTAATTTAAATCTAATTGGCCAGATCAAATTCATTATAAAGATGAAATCAAATACATAGATAGATGATAAAAACTGGAGTGTATAAATTAAACAATTAAATCCACATTACTGTAAAACCCTACTTTGTATCCTAGGACACGAGTAATTTACCTACTCATGCCTAATACCAAATCAAAACAATAATTCATCGAAGACATTGGCAAGAAATTGAAAGTAAACAACGAATAATTATACCCGATTGTTTGGCCCTTCGATCTTCGTCATGCTCGCTCTCACGCCTTCTACTCCAAGGTAAAAGTATGAGAAATATGATGTGTTCCTTGATCCTCTAATGATAATATGATGATGATCCTTAAAAATCGAGCTTCTATGTCTTTTTATAGGCTTCGGAACGAGTCTTGGGGTCTCTAGGCTCGATTCCTACTAAAAATAAGAAATCCTCTAAAAAATGGCTTTTAGTCGCGGCCGCGCGCTTTGCCTCTTGCGGTCATGATGCTTTGTGCTCAAAACTGCCTCACGGTCGCACACGTCAGTATTGAATTCATTATCCAGGCCATTTTTGTCACGGCCACGAGGAAGGTCCCTCACGGTCACGTTGCTTCAACAAATTATTTGCTTAATGGCGATGCTTTTATCCCAGCCGTGAGAGTTAAGGACGAACTGTTGGGAAGATAAGATCAAAATCCTACTAAAATTAGAAAATCTTTGTAAAACTAGACTTCTGATGTGGCCGCACACAAGCTATGTCGCAACCGCGACAAGTTGTACCCAAAGTACCTTAAAATGGTCGATTATGAAGTGGTTGCGAAGGCTTTTTGTCACGCGCCAAATGCGTAGGCGAGTTTTCAGGTCTGACTTCTAAGCCATTTTTTAGGGTCTTCTGTTCATTCTTGGGTTTTGTCTCTTTCAAATAAAATTGTCCCTGCTTATGTTGAGCCCTAACAATCTTTATCAATTAACTTAGGTGGATGGATATATCTTTCATGTTCTCTCCCGACTGTTTTATTTCCGCTCCTTGACTAGTCAGTTGCTTGTTTAGCTCAATAAATTTTCCACCCATCTTTCTCTCCATTTGAGCTAACTTCTCGCCATACTTAGCAAATTGTGACTGCATTATCCCCTCTTGTGTCGGTGTTTGGCCATCATGAATCATGTCATTTGTGATGGAAAATTCGGGTGGCGGATTAAGTGAATTCTTCATGTTGCCACAAGAAAAGTTTTGGTTATTTCGGTTGGGTGGATATTGATTGTGTCTCTGCTGATTGTTCTGAGAGTTGTTGAAGTTCCTTTTACGTCGTCAACCTCCTCATGGACCACTAACTATTGCGATGTAGTGTCATTATGTTGTGCTAATGACAGACTAGTTAGCAAACTTACTTGATTACACTACAACATAAATGAGCTAATATAACACCCAAAAAGTGTTACATATATACCAAAATATGTTACTATAGACTTCATGTAACACTTTATTGGTGTTACATTTGCCGGTGCTACCTAAAGTCTAATGTAACACTTTTGATGATCTTTAGTAACACTTTTAATAAGTGTTACATTAGATTTTAAATTGTAACACTTTACGGTAACACTAAAAAAATGTCACACATAACCCCCTTTATGTAACACTTTTAATTGAAGAAAAAAATAAAAAAATTGTCATTGCTGGGTTTCGAACCTAGGTTGCTAGATTGCAGAAGCTTAAGTGCAAAGTCTTAACCACTAGGCTACAATAACATTTTAGTTTCTTTTGTAAGAAAAACAATATATACACAAGATTTTATTGTAACATCAATAAAATACACTCAAAATTAAGTTTTCATCAAACTACAATCTAACTTAATTTTATTTAGATTATTCATATCAATTTGACACAATATTTCCATTTTTTTTTTCATTTTCACCCACTTATATATATATATATATATATATATATATATATATATATATATATATATATATTATTTTATATCACATTAATTTTATACATCTAGTTATTGTATATAAATCTTAAGACATTATCATTAATTTTAATTACCATAATTTTATGTATTAAGACACCTTCATTGTTGTTTTTTTATAGATTTTAAATAAAAAAATAAACTTACAAACATGAAGATACATGACCAAATGTCCCAAATCTAGGTTCTCACACTTAAGAAATGTATTCAAATTCTTAAAGCTACAAGTCTATTTTGTAATTGTTTAGTAAAACCACAAATAAGTCACAAATAAAATTTAATTTATTCTTAACGAATAAGTAAATCTTTAGGTGCTCTAATAGATTGTTATTTTTGTAGGTATGAGTCGATCATTTTCACCACTTATGTTACAGGTATTCTGTTGTGATAATTAAGATGTAACACATGAGACAAATAAAAATAAAAGTCACATAAGAAAAATAATCCACAAATATTTAATTAGTTTAAAATAAAATAAATAATTTTATTATTTACAATTGTTACTTATTTATAAGTGTTACATAAAAGTGTTACTTATTCAAAAGTGTTGCGTAAAAAGTGTTACTTATTTAAAAGTGCTACCTAAATGTGTTCCAATTTAAAAGTGTTACGTTCAAACCGTTACATATTCTAAAAGTGTTACACGAAAGTGTTACATATTCGCAGATGTTACAAAAGTGTTACATAAAAGCGTTACATATTCATAAGTATTACAAAAGTGTTACATAAAAGTCAAAATTTTAAAAGTGTTACAAACGAAATGTTACATAAAGTCATTTATGTTGTAGTGTTAATCAAAACAGACAATTGAGATGTAAGAGTTTCAATCGGCTCATTATTGACAGGCTCTGCTTCTTTGACACTAGCCACTTTTCTTGACTGATTTCTCTCAGTAGGCCACTGATAGCTAGTTCTAGCCATTTCATCCAAGACTGAGAACGCATCCCTCACACTCTTTTCCATCAGGCTACCCCCTGCTGCTGTATCTACCTAGTTCCGTGTTGGACCAAGCAAACCATTATAAAATTTGCACACCTGCTACTTCTTTGAAAATCTATGTTGGGGATAACTCCGGATAAGATCTCGGAATCGTTCCCAAGCCTCGCCGAATAGTTCTTGATCCATCTGCCTAAACTGATTGATCTTATTTTCAAAATCTAACATCTTGCTCAGTGGAAAGTACTTCAATTAAAATTGTGTGCTCAAGTCTTCCCACTCAGTGACATCATCCAATGAATTATACCACTGTAATGCTTTGTTTTTCAGAGAGAATGGGAATAGCCTCATCTTCACTTGCTCGTGTGGCACATCGTTCATCTTTATAGTCTCAGCGAATCTTTGGAACTTGTTCAGATGTACATTGGGGTCTTCTAATGCTCTTCCACCAAACTAATTCTGCTGAACAATATTTATCAGTGCAGGCTTCAACTCAAAACTGTTTGCATTCAGTGGTGGCGATTGCACTCCTCCAATTGGTTGATTTAGCATGGGACGAAGATAATCACTTATGGGTGTGATGTCCTCGTCTTTATCATCGTGCGCAAAAGCTTGCCTCCGATGCTGTGGTGGTTGTTGCTGCTGCAAATTGGTGACCCTGTCATCTAAACTGGCTAAGGCCCCCAGTATTCGAGTCAATGCTTCCTCTTGGGTCAGGTTTTGTGGAATGTTCTCTATCTCGAATGTGGGATTTCTTCTCGTATGGTATCTACGGGCGGTTGCTTCAATTTTAGGGTCCAATTGGACAAGTTGTTCTTTCCCTTTTGACCTAGTTTGTATACGAAAACTTGAAATACCACGAAAGAGCAATACCACGTAATACAAAAATTAAACAAATAAATAAAAACAAAAATTAAATAATGGTATTAAAATTACGGAAATAAAAACCTAGCCTAGTATCCTCCTATTACTCAGGATAATAACTAAGACACTATACTTATTCCCCGTCAACGGCGCCAAAAACATGACAGGCCTAATTTCTAACCCTAAAATACCACAAGTGTACGAGTATAGATGTGTATAGGGAAACTCAAGATCGATCCACAGAGAATTAACATAGTTCGATACCCTAATTGTCTAGGATTATCCTAACTAGATACTCAAAGTGGTAAACAAATTGATTAAAATAAATTGCATAAACTATTAAACTGATTTAACAAACGAGAAGTTCCAATCAACAAGAATGTATCCTAGGATTTCGATTTCAGGAATTACGTTAATGATGATTAATTATTAATTTCTAAACTTTTAAATCAGTTAATTATCTATTAGGCGGCACTTAATTGACCTAACCCTTCTCTCGAAGCGACTAAGTCGTAGATTGATTAAGATAATTACTCTCTCGAGTCAATTGATCCTAACAACTCCTAACAGCCCCTTAACCTTTTGCCTATACGATCATAGACAATCGCACTATATGTTGTTGTCTATTAACAATTCCCTTCTCTTGAAGCGAAATCATTAAACAACTAAATTAAACCTAATTGGACAGATTAAATTCAATTATGGGATTAAACCAAACACATAGATAGATAAAAACAATTGGAGTCTATAAACTAAAAATTAAATCAACATCATTGTAAAACCCTACTTTCTAATCCTATCTTGTCTACTAACAAATCTAAACAAGAATTCAAAGAAAACATTGTCAAGAAATTGAAATAAACAAGGAATAATTAAACCCGATTGTCGGCTCGTCGATCTTCGTTTTCTAGCTGTCACGCTTCTACTTTGATGTAAAAATATGAGATGTATGTTGTTCTCCAATGTGTATTTCCCAATGTGTATTGTGTCTCTCTAAGTCTTCTCGCTCTCACACTTTTACTTTGATGCACAAGTTAGAGATTAAGTTAATCCAATGTGTCTGTCTGAGTCTTCTCCTCCTATAAAACTCGAGCTTGGGGTCCTTTTTATAGAGTTGGGGACGAATCTTTGGGAAGATAGGATCAAAATCCTACTAAAATTAGGAAATCTTCGTAAAACTGGACTTCTGATGCGGCCGCGCACAAGCTATGTCGCGACCGCGACAAGTTGTACCCAAAAATACCTTAAAACAATTGATTTTGACGCGGTCGCGAAGGTTTTTGTTGCGTCTGCGGGCTAAATGCGCAGGCTAGTTTTCAAGTCTGACTTCCAAGCCATTTGTTAGGGTCTTCCGTTCATTTTTGGGTTTTGTCTCTTCCAGATAAAATTGTATTCCTTTAGATCAGCTTTCCAATGCCACCAATTGTAACTCAATCAGAGTTGTAGATCTCAAGATATGACCAAAATACTTGAGGTATGTCAAGCTGACATAAAACTTCACTTTCGGGACACTTTTTGGCCCGGCCGCTTTGCATGTTTTGTGCGACCGCGTTACTTTGAGCCTAAAAAAGCTTTAAAACAACACTTTTGGCGCGGCCGCTTTGCTTGTTTGACGCAGCCACATTGCTTGATCAGTGGTGATCTTCTTTCCAAGACTTTTTCATCACCTTCATGTGTCGCGGTCGCGTTAGTTCATCTCCGAACCATTTCGGACCGTAGGTTGGTTTTTCCTTTCCTTCGACTTGTTCTTTCATCCGATAGTCGTAAAGTACGAATTTTGACCCTGAAATGCTCAAAATACATTAAAACAAGTCAAACACGTTAAATGGTCCAAATATAATAAATCCACACAACTCTCGAGCAAATATGCATGTAAATGTGATACACGTTAATTATGCATGTAATTCGATCGATTAAGGATAGTATTTTATAGGAATTATGTGCATATTTGGTCAAGAATTGGATAAAGAAATATAAATTGGACCATTTAACGTGTTTGGCTTGTTTTAAGGTACTTTTGAGCAATTTCTGGACTAAAAGTCGTGATTTATGACTATCGGACGAAAGAACAAGTCAAAGGGAAGTCTAAACCGGACAAAACCGGTGAAACCCGATCCAAACCGGCCAAAAATCGGTCTAGACCGGCTCAGACAGGTCTGAACCGGTCTAGAAGGCAAACCAGAGGAGAACCGGCACGGCCGCGTCAAAACATGTGCGAAAAAAGGATTCTATATTGTTGCTACAACGCGGCCGTGTTTAACATGTGACACGGCCGCGTCAAATTGTTGCAGTTTGATGAAGTTTCCAGCTTAAAGCGATGCGGCCGCGTCAAACATCCAACACGGCCGCGTCAAAACTTCGATTGGGAAGCAAAATCCTGTCCTAAGTAGGAACTGATTCCTAACTCCCCCAAGACTTTTCTGAAGCTTATAAAAAGACAAGGAGAGTTCTTTTTTCATCCATCAATCAATCATCACTGACACTCCATAATCGCACATACACTTAGAAGAAGAAGTAGAAGACTTGGAGGTCGAAGAAGACAAAGATCGACAAGACGATTCATTCGGGTTTAGTTAATTCTTTTCTAGTTTTGTTCTTTATGATGTTTACCATGGAATATTGTATCGCATTGATGCTAGGCATGAGTAGCTAAGCTATTCGTGTCATAGGGATAGAAAGTAAGGATTTTTACAACAATGTTTGAATGATGTTTTAATTTATAGACTCCGATTTATGTGTTTGTGTTTCTAACTGAATTTAGATTGGCCATCTAGGTTTAGTAATCTCGTTTAACAATTTCGCTTTGAGAGGAGGGAATTATTATCAGACGTACGACTGTCTATGACTATGTAGGCATTAGTTTATGAGCTTTTGGGAGTTGTTAGCATTAATTAGCTCGAGAGGATAATTATCTTAATTGATCTACGATTTAGTCACTTCGAGAGAAGGGCTACGTTATTTGAGTGCCGCCTAATAAATACTAGAATCTGGTTTAAAGGTCTATAAGTTGAGCAAATTTATTGTTGAAGTAAGTCTTGAAATCGAATCCCTAGGATACTTTCTTGTTAATTGGAATCCCTTTTGTCTGATAAGTCATAGTTAAGTAGTTAAGTAGTTTAAGTTCTTTAGTTTTGTTAAAACCAGGCTTGTAATCTTAGTATCTAGTTAGGATAATCCTAGATAATCGGGGTATCGAACTACCTAACCTATTCCTTGTAGGATCGACCTTGACTACCACTACTACACCTACACCCGTACACTTGCGGTAATTAGGGGTTAGAAAATAGGCCTGCCAAGTTTTTGGCGCCGTTGTCGGGAAATAGGCTTAGCGTCTTAGTTTTTATCTTGAGTAATAGGAGGATACTAGACTAGATTTTACTTTTCGTAAATCTTTTTCTTTCATTTTTTTAGTATTACGAGGTATTTCTTGTTCGTGGTGTTTTCAGATTTCGCATGCAAACCAGATCAAAAGGGAAAGAAAATCTTGTCCCTTTCAATCCTGAAATTGAAGCAACAACCCTCAGATACCGCACGAGAAGAAACCCCACATTTGAGATGGAGAACGTACCACAGCAGCCGAATCAGGATGAAGCTCTTAATAGAGTACTAACAACTCTGGCACGCTTGGATGACCGAGTCACCAATATTCAGCAGCAGTTACCTCCATAGCAGCCACAGCTGCAACAGCATCAGGAACAAGTTCAGGAAGAACCAGATGAAGTAGATGAGGATGACACTCCCATCAGTGATTGTCTACGACCTAACCCAAATCAGCAGACAGGAGGAGGACAACCTCCACCATTGAATGCCAGCAGTTTTGAGCTGAAGCCTGCACTAATCAATATAGTGCAGCAAAACCAGTTTGGGGGAAGTGCTCTCAAAGATCTGAATGTGCACCTGATTAAATTTCGCAGGCTGGCAGACACAATAAAGATCAAGCATGTCCTACACGAGCAGGTCAAGATGAGGTTGCTCCCATTCTCCCTGAAAGACAGAGACTTACAATGGTTCAACTCGTTGGAAGACATCGCAGATTGGGAGGATTTGAGCACTTCTTTTCTTCTGAAATATTTTCTGCCGAGCAAGATGTTAGACCTACAGAATCAGATAAACCAGTTCAAACAAATGGTCCAAGAGCCGTTTGGTGAAGCTTGGGAGCGATTCCGGGATCTTATCCGGAGTTTCCCTCAACGTGGTTTTACAAAGAAGCAACAGGTTTGCAAGTCCTACAATAGGCTACTTGCTCCAACAAGGAATCAGGTAGATGCAGCTGCAGGAGGGAGTCTGATGGAGAAATCAGTGAGGATTGCATTCTCAATTATGGATGCTGTGGCCAGAACGAGCTATCAGTGGCCAAATGAGAGAAATCAGCCGAGAAGAGTGGCGAGTGTCCAAGAAGTCAAGCCAATCAATAATATGAGCCACATGAAAAGCTCACATCGCAGTTAACAGCATTGACGAGCCAGGTGAATTTGCTAACTAGTCTGACGTTAGCACAACACACAGACACTCCGGCACAACAGCTAGGGGGTCAGGAAGAAGTTAAAGATGTAAATTTTGTGAATCGGAGGAACTTCAACAACTACCAGAACAATCAACTAAGGTACAATCAGTACCCTCAGAATTGGAACCACCAGAAATTCTCTTATGGAAACTCAAAGAATACACTCAATCCGCCACCCGAATTTGCTGTTACAAATGGCATGATCCATGACGGTAAGAAGCCAACACAAGAGGAGGTTGTTCAGTCACAGTTTGCTAAGTATGATGAGAAACTAGCTCAGCTGGAGAAAAAGGTGGATGGTAAGTTTATTAAGCTAAACAAGAATATGACTGGACAGGGAGCTAACATAAAGAGGCTCGAGAATACCATGACTCAAACACAAGCAAGCATTGGTGAGTTATTTTCAAATATGAGTCAACTGATAAAGATTGTTGGAGCCCAACATAAGCAGGGGCAATTCCCGAGTGATACAGTGGTGAATCCGAGAGAACAATGCCAAGCCATTCAGCTGAGGAGTGGTACTGAGTACGAAGGACCAAAGCTTCTGTTGACAAAGAAAAGGTGGTGGAGAAGGAACAATTGGTAGAGAAAGCAAGGAAGCAGAAAGAGGTCGTGAAATCAAGTGAGGAGCAAGAAATCAAAGCAGACATACCACCATATGTCCCTCCTGTCCCGTTCCCACGAGCCTTGAGGAAGAAGAAGATTGATGAACAGTTCGCAAAGTTCTTGGATTTGCTGAAAAAGATCCAGATAAATATCCCATTCGTTGAAGCACTACAGTAGATGCCTAACTATGCGAATTTCTTGAAGGAAGTGATATGAAAGAAGAGGAAGTGGGAACAGTACGAGACAGTGAATCTGACTGAAGAGTGCAGTGCAGTGATCCAGAGGAAGCTACCACTAAAGCGCAAAGATCCAGGTAGTTTTACTCTTGAATGCAAAATATGTAACATAACTTTTGATAAAGCACTGTGTGATCTAAGGGCTAGTATCAACTTAATGCCATTGTCTATTTATGAAAAATTAGGTATAGGCACAATGAAACCCACTATAATTCCCTAAAAATGGTCGATCATTCTATGACTTGGCCAAGGGGGATTGTAGAGGACGTTTTGTTAAAAGTTGGTAAATTTATAATTCCTGCTGATTTCGTAGTCCTAGATATGATAGAACACAACGATGTTCCCCTAATCTTAGGTCGCCTGTTTTTAGCAACGGGTAAAGCACTCATTGATGTACAAAAGGGGGAGTTGACTTTAAGGGTAGATAAAGAGAAGGTCACATTTTCGATTTATAAGAATCTTCAGCATCATGATAGTGAGGAGGTAGTTCAAGTTGAAACATGTAGTCCTATTCATTCAGTAGATGTTGCAATGTGTAGAAAACTAGTCTCACCAAGTGATAACGATACCCTTGAAACTTGTCTGGTCAATTCTGTTTATAGTACTGATTTCCATGACCCTACTGATCTTGATCTTTTGGAAAGTGTTAGTGCGCTGAATTCTTTGCAGGAAGCTACCAAGGGAAGCTCAATCCAAGAGGACATCAACAAGAAAGCGGTAGAGGAAGTACCAAAAAGAGGTGAGGGATGCCCAGAACTTAAGCCATTACCAGATCATCTGTGGTACGAATTTTTAGATAGCGAACACAAATATCCGGTAATAATTTCTTCCTCGTTGACTGATGTTGAAACTGATAAACTATTGCGAGTGCTGAGAACTTATAAGTCTGCGATAGGTTGGTCAATAGCTGATTTGAAGGGAATTAGTCCCACAATGTGCATACATAAGATATTGATGGAGGATGAGTATAAACCCTCAGTTCAAAATCAACGTAGGCTTAATCCCATGATGCAGGAAGTAGTTAGGAAAAGGTTCTTAAATGGTTAGATGCAGGAATAGTCTTTCCGATTTCAGATAGTAAGTGGGTGAGTCCAACCCAAGTAGTGCCTAAGAAAGGGGGGATGATTGTAGTGAAGGGTGATCTAGATGAGGTCATAACCACTGGGGTAATTACGGGATGACGTGTGTGCATAGACTATAGGAAACTCAATGCAACTAACCGAAAAGACCATTTTTCCCTCCCATTCCTAGATCAGATGCTTGATAGGTTAGCAGGGTATTCGTATTACTGTTTCCTCGATGGTTATTCGGGATACAATCAAATTATGATTGCCCCAGAAGATCAAGAGAAAACTATTTTTTTGTATGTCCTTATGGTGTCTTTGCTTTTCGTTGAATGCCATTTGGGCTTTGTAATGTTCCTGCTACTTTTCAGCGTTGCATGATGGCCATCTTTGGGGGTTTGATAGAGAACATTATGGAGGTGTTTATGGATGATTTCTCTATTTTTAAGTCATCTTTTGATACTTGCTTACATAACTTAGCTCAGGTTCTGAAAAGGTGTGAAGACACCAATTTAGTCTTATATTAGGAGAAGTGTCACTTCATGGTTAAGGATGGCATAGTCCTTGGCCATAAAACTTCGTCTGCAGGGCTAGAAGTTGATAGAGCTAAGGTAGTGGCCATAGAGAAATTACCACCGCCTAGGAATGAAAAAGGGGTTAGAAGTTTCCCAGGACATGCGGGATTCTATAGAAGGTTTATAAAGGATCTTTCAAAAATTTCTAAATCTTTATCTTGTTTACTAGAAAAAGATACTCCTTTTATGTTCGATGATGTATGCGTGCAAGCTTTTGAGACACTGAAGAAGGCATTGATCACTGCTCCAGTACTAATCACACCTGATTGGTCTCAACCCTTTGAGATAATGTGTGATGCAAGCGAAATGGTTGTGGAAGCGGCGTTGGGCCAGAAGAGGGGAAAGCTTTTTAGAGTCATCTACTATGCCAGCAAGACTCTTGATCCGGCCCAAGCAAATTACATGAACACAGAGAAGGAATTGTTAGCTGTTGTTTATGCTTGTGATAAATTTCGTTCATATCTTATACAGGCAAAAACAATAGTTTATATTGACCATGCTTCTCTTAAGTACTTGTTTGCCAAACAAAATTCGAAGCTTAGACTGATCAGATGGATATTGTTGTTACAAGAGTTTGATTTGGAGATCCTGTATAGAAAATGTTGCGAGAACGTGGTAGCAGACCACTTGTCCAGGATTGAGAATGAAGCAGATGCAAAGGGCCAACAGACAGCCATAAGCGACATGTTTCCGTACGAGCATGAGATGGTTGTGGAGAATGGTCCATGGTACAGTGACATCGCGAATTACATCGCGAATGGGATTACACCGGATTTGTCACCTCATAAGAAGAGGAAGTTCTTCCAGATGTGAAGTTCTACATATGGGATGACCCCTATCTCTATAGAAGATGTGCAGACACAATCATCCGAAGGTGTGTCCCTTATTCTGAAGTAAGGGACATCATTGCTCACTGCCATTCTTCCCTAACTGGGGGACATTTTGCATCAGCAAGGCCAGCCGCAAAGGTGCTTCATAGTGGCTTTTATTGGCCAACAATCCATAAAGACTGTCATGAATTTATCTTGCAATGTGACCGGTGCCAAAGAACAGGAGGAATAACACAGAAGCACGAGATGCCCCTTACTACAATCCTTGAAGTTGAACTGTTTGATGTGTGGGGCATAGACTTCATGGGACCTTTCCCATCTTCGAATGGGTTCTAATACATCTTGGTCACAGTAGAGTGTGTTTCTAGATGGGTGGAAGTTGTTCTGACCCAAACAAATGATGCCAAGGTGGTGCTGAAATTCCTCCAAAAGAACATTCTTACAAGGTATGGTACTCCAAGAGCTTTGATAAGTGATGGAGGGTCGCATTTTTGTAACAAGTGGATGTCAGCTTTGTTGTCTAAATATGGGGTGAAGCATCGTGTGACAACGCCGTATCATCCTCAAGCCAATGGTCAAGTGGAGCTAGCTAATCCAGAAATTAAGCAAATCTTGGAGAAACTGATGAATGGAAATCGGAAAGATTGGTCGATGAGGTTAGATGACGCACTATGGGCGTATAGGACAGCTTATAAAACCTCGTTAGGACTTTTGCCATATTAGCTAGTTTTTGGGAAAGCTTGTCATCTGTCAGTGGAGTTGGAGCATCGAGCTTATTGGGCGGTCAAAAAGTTAAAGTTCAACTTTGAGGCTGTTGGAAAAGAAAGAATTTTAAGCTCAATGAATTAGAGGAGTTTAGAAATCAAGCATTCGAGAATTCCAGTTTGTATAAGGAGCGCGTCAAACGGTTTCATGACCAAATGATAAAGAATCGAACCTTTGAAGCTGGTGCACAAGTCTTATTGTTCAACTCTTGATTAAGGTTATTTCTAGGAAAGTTGAAGTCAAGACGGTCGGGTCCGTTCACTATAAAAACTGTTCGAGCTTCTAGGTAGTAGAACTACTAAATCAAGATGGGAGCACATTTCTCGTCAATGGACAACAGATAAAGAAATACTAAAAAAGACCAAATTCAAACCGTGCATGAAGTGCGATTGAAAGAACTTAATTAGAACTTAAAAGATCGTCCAGCTTAAGCCGTAAAACGAAGCGCTTGTCGGGAGGCAACCCGATGTTTACCGTTTTTATTTCATAAAATTTTTTTCTTTTAGTTTTATGTTTTTACTTGTGTTTTTAGTGTTTTATGTTTTCAGGAACCAACATGGACGGGTGTTGCAAGAAACGGGGGTCGAAGAGACGGCAAACTCGAGCTAAGGGAGAAGGAATCAACATGATTGTGTCATATGCATAACACGGTCGCGTCACAAACGTGCTAGAATGTATTTCGGCACTGTGGGCCCAACACGGCCGCGGCACATTGGACGTGGCCACGTAAAAATACCAGCCCAACGCCAATTTTTGAGCCCAAAGCAACACGGCCGCGTCACACTTTGAACGCGGCCTCGTCAAATTCTCCCTGCATTCACAATCAGCACTGAACCGGCGACACGGCCGCGTCATAGAAGCAACGCGGCTGCGTCACAATCGCATGCAATAACCCAGTTTTCAGTTCAAAAGCAACGCGGCCGTGTCACTCATATAACACGGCTGCGTCAATATCTTCAGCAGAATAAAATGTGATTTTCAGGTTATATCATTCCTTTCCTCTTCTTTCTTGCACACACGAAGAAAAACACATACTCACACACACGTTGCAAATCACGCACAAACACACTCAAAATCACCCACTTTCAATCACAAACACAACCACATACACTTATTCACTCATTGCACCAACAAATTCAAAAATTTGGACCCAAATCGACGGAATTAGGGCACACTCCGAGTCTCACCTTTTGTCGACTAAACTTCTCCGGTAAGTGAAGCTAACCCGAATTGTTATACTTCCAATTGATTTCTTATGCTTAATTTGTATTGGAGAAAGTTTATTTTTGAATTGTGAGAACAGTG
Organism: Ajuga chamaepitys; assembly: GCA_958295605.1. NCBI lineage: Eukaryota > Viridiplantae > Streptophyta > Magnoliopsida > Lamiales > Lamiaceae > Ajuga > Ajuga chamaepitys. Next base: position 11,952,784 of record OY282505.1, on the reverse strand, counting down.
TAATGCATACTTGAGGAATATTGTTATTGGTAGTATGAACTTGCTAAAAATTCGATTGGGTCTTGAGTTGTGAATTAATGTGTGTTGATTGTAGTTGGAACTGAAGTGAAATTTGTGGTTGGAATGAAATAAGAACAGCGAGATTGAATTCCATATGTTTTCGTCATTGGGGAATTTTATCAAACATATTGTGTGTGGAATGAGAGTTTTTCCTAGTTGATACCTCTTGTTGTGTTTTCTTATGTGATAAAAAGATGAATTAAGTTAAGATGCATGCCTTAAGTTGAAGGATTCAACGGTTCACTGTCTAATTAATTTCAATTGATGAGTTTAGGAATTGAGCATGAAATACGGGGTACACAATGTGCAAGTTGCTCAGTTGTTGCTAGCATATGATTATCTTATTGATTAACTAGGAATTCATTATTTCTAGACATTATTTGTGATGAATTGATGATTGTGTGATTTTTGATTTGTGTGTTGTTGGGTTGTGTGTATAGGTTCACTAAAATGGCGCCACCAAAAGGTAGCTCTAGTCGAAGCAAGGGAAAGCGAGAAATGGTAGAGGAAACCCCGGCTGTAAATCCAAATGAAGCTCTTTTTGGGTTTTCATTAGCACGAGATGAACACAAGATTCGATTTGATGAGCTCCGTCATTGCACGATTGTACCGACTAGATTCGACAGTGACGCCCTAACTCGGGCAATGAGCATCCATGCTAATGTCCATGCTTTGCTGACCCGAGCTGGTTACTTTGATTTATGAGTGTTCCGCAGACGTACAGGAGGATCACCATTGAGTTTTTGAGCACCTTTGGCATCACAATAGCCAGTTCCCTGGATTCACGCCGACTGGATGGCATCACTTTCCAGTTGATGGGGAGACCTCGGTCTTTGACATATAGTTAGCTGGACCAGATTTATGGCTTTCCGAAAGCCGCTAGGGAGGAGCCATCGGAGCTATTCAACCCACAAACATTCTGGGGTCTACTAACAGCTGCTCCCCCACTTGTGGCAGCACAACACTATGTATCCAAGTCTGCAAAAGCTTCATGGATTCGTAATCCAGTTATGAGATACATACAGTTGATGCTCGCCTATACCTTGTGAGGAAGTGTTCAATCTCATCAAGTGAGCTATATTTTGAAATAGGATGTGTCTAGAATGTGGAACCGGGATCATGAAGTGAAGAACCGGGTGGATAGACCGGGTTTTAGCTTGTAGAAGTGAGTCTGGGCAGAATAAACCGGGTTCAGGGTTGTTGGAGGATAACCGTCAGTTGTGACGAGTTTGTTACAGTTTGTGACGGAATAAACCGTCACATTTGTCCGGTAGCAGCAGTCATCTTCAATCAGTTAGAACTTTTCCATCAGTTACATTCGAGCTACAAGACCTATATCATTGAAAAGCTCTCTTCAAGGAGAACAACACTACGTCGAGCAATTTCCAGTTTTCATAGATTACAGAGAGAATTTGAGAGTGATAGTTTTCTGCCCTAATTTGTTCCAGAATTGGGCATATTCATTTCTGAGTGTAATTTCTGTAATTGATTGGATATCTTAGTGGATTGAGGTGTGCCTTGCCTCTGTGGATGTAGTTCATCTTGAACGAACCACGTAAAATCGATTGTGTGATTCATTTATTTTCAGTTCTGCGCGAAGCTCACTTCGGCCACAACTCTGGCCGAACAGTTGTGTATTTTTCAGAAGTTTCATTTTCGAACTCGTTCCAGTTTCTTAGTGTTGTGTGATTAGGAGTTGATTTGTCTAACATACCTTGTTTGCACGGCGTGAAGTAGGTTCCATGAGACAAAATGAACTCCACATGTTTTGGAACATCCTCCACGGGTGCAAAGTTGATTATGCCAAGATTCTGATGGAGCACTTCGCAGGGGTCATCCGGAAGCAGAAAGATAGCATCATGATTGGAGGTTTGATTACTCCAATCGCAGCAGCATTTGATGATATTGATTTAGCTAATATGGTGCCGGTAAAGCGCGAGGTCCAATTTACATGGGACTTGTTAGAAGCTACGCAAGTCGTGGTCCTAGGTGAAAATGGGACGGTTCCTTATGTATATTAAAATGTTGGGCCTTACCTTCGTCTTCCGTTTGAGCTCGGGACAGCTAGAACTAGTGCCACTGATACAGCAAATCTTTCATTATCTACTGAAGAGGATCTTCAACTGTCCCAACCACCAGATTATGAGGTTTTTCAGTCCGGCCCACCAGCCGAAGGCAGTAGCCAAGCCCCAAGACAACCCCGGAAGAAACGAGCAGCAGTAGCAGTTGCCTCCGAGTCCGAATTGAATGAGGACATGGTCGGCATCATTACTTTTCTCCGGGATGATGTGCGCACTTGTAAAGAATTGGTACAATCAGAAAGGCAGGGAATGGAAGTCCAGGGAGCACTTCAAACGATTCACACTAAATTAAGTGATCAAAGAGGAATAGTGAACACACTCCTTCAAAGGAGTAATGAAGAGCGAGAGTGGAGACAGCAGTAGAGGACCCAATGGGAGGCCATGACACAATTTTGGAGACAGTATGGGTTCCAACCACCACCGCCTCCACAGTGATTTGTAAGTTAGCACCAAGGCATACCACTTTTTTCCTCCAAACATTAGCTTTCAGCCAAGTTTGGGGAAGGGGGTATACCGTGGAACGTCTTGGCAGTTATATTTATAGTTTTGTTGTTGTTTATACTTCTAGTTGGTCATTTTGTTGTTTAGTTGATCATTTGATTTGTCTGCTATTTTGGTAATTGTGGTTAAGTATCGGGTCTGTGAGCCCAATTGCATAGTTATGGCTTCGAGTAATTGTCGGGTGTGTGTACCCATTGTGCTGATTTTTACTTGCTTTGATTTGGAGTATCGGGTCTGTGAGCCATTTGCCTATTTTGATTGGTGTTGTTGGATCTGTGAACCCACTTTTGATTATGTTTAGTTTCCATGTTGAGTCTTAGGAGTCTAGAGTCTTATTATTGTTTTAGTATTTAGAGTCATAAGAAGAATTAAACCCGAAGAAAAAATAACAAGTGAAAAGAAAAAGAAAAAATAGGGAAAGATGGATGGTGAATAGTTAACGATGAGACGATTTTGAGAAATAGATGAGAAAAAGGCACATAATAGAGCATGAGAAGTGAGTTGAGACGAAATTGAGCTTGAACTTAGAGTATTCAATAAAAAAACTACCTTGGTGAGAATTTGAGCCTAAATTGTACTCCTATTTTCGGAGTAATATATTTTCTTTCGGTGTGAATTAGATTGAATACATGCATTAGTCTCTAGAACTTGCCTTGAGTCTTCACTAAGAATGTGTCAAATTTGTGGTGGGATTTAGGAAGTGATCTTAGGCATTTTTGTTTTAAGACCATTTACTTGAACTATGAAAAATTGCCTTTGTACCATAATGTCAAGAAATTATCCCTAGTTAGCCCACTTGAGTTGTAAAGCCTTATTCTTTCATAGCCTAACAATATCAGCCGAACCCTTTCGATTTAACTCTTTTTGGCCTTCATTGGATAAATCAAGTTAGAGGGAGGAGAATCGAAAAGAATTTTGGGTGAACAATTTGTGGGAAGGAATGAGAAAAGTAGATATAATTTCAAAGATGAAGGAAATGAGAGAAAAGTGATATGTGAAAAAACGAAGAATAGCCTCTCCTAGCAAAAAAATAAAAAAAAACAGTTGTCAATAAATTGCTAAGTATGGTGAGGAGAGGCTAAGAAATTGTAGAAATGCTTAGCTTGTTGAGTTGATTAGCATAGTCGGGTAGTCCCAAAAAAATGTGGTACCCGTGTATTGATTATGAATTGGAAAGCACTTTGTTGTAAAGGTTTAGAAAAGGTGAAGAAGTAATCTCTCATGGGGTGGGTTGCTGAAAATTGAAGAGTGAGGTTGAGTGATGCTATTGAGGGGTAGTCGGGTTAGATATGATTTGATTAGTCCAAATATAGTCACTTTTAGCCAAATATATCCCACCTTACCTTAAGCCAACATTACAACCAAGAAAAGACATTTTTTATCCTTTTTCACACATATTAAGTACGAAGTCTAGTTTAGAATATTGGCAAGCATATGGTAGGCTTTGCATGTAATTCAATATGAGTGAAATTAGCCTAAACACTTGAGAAATGAGTGAAATACATAACTAGTGAGGATTGAATAACTCGAAAGTTCAAAGTCTCGAGAATAGTTGATTTTCATGATATCGCATATGCTCAAGTACATTGTGTTGCCTAAATTTTGCAGAAAGAAAATCGGTCTGAAACCGAATCATCATCCAATCTCCCTAAACCATTACATAATTCACTTGTATTCTTGTCTTTTGTTATGTTGTTCGGGACGAACAACAGTTTAAGTTTGGGGGGTTTTGATACACATTTATTATGCATGTAATTAGGTCAATTTAGGATAGTATTTTATGGGAATTATGTGCATATATGGTCAAGAATTGGATAAAGTAATATAAATTGGACCATTTAACATGTTTGACTTGTTTTAAGGTATTTTGAGCAATTTCAAGGCTAAAAGTCATGATTTACGACTACCAGACGAAAGAACAAGTCAAAGGAAAGTCTAAACCAGACAAAACCAGCAAAAATTGATTCGAACCGGCCAAAAATCGATCTAGACCGGCTCAGACCTGTCTGAACCGGTCCAGAAGGAAAACCAGAGGAGAACCGACACGGCCGTGTCAAAAGCTCAACACAGCCGTGTCAAAACATGTACGAAAAAGGATTCTACAAAGTTGCCACAATGCGGCCGCGTCAAATTGTTGCAAGTTGATGAAGTTTCCAGCTTAAAGCGACGCGGCCGCATCAATCATCCCCCACGTCCGCGTCAAAAGGTCGATTGTGAAGCAAAATCCTGTCCTAAGTAGGAACTGATTCCTAACTCCCCCAGGACTTTTCAAAAGCTTATAAAAGGACAAGGAGAGTTCATTTTTCATCCATCAATCAATCATCACTGGCACTCCATAATCGCACATACACTTCGAAGAAGAAGTAAAAGACTTGGAGGACGAAGAAGACAAAGATCGACAAGACGATTCATTCGGGTTTAGTTAACTCTTTTCTAGTTTTGTTCTTTATGATGTTTTCCATGGAATATTGTATCGACTTGATGCTAATCATGAGTAGCTAAGCTATTTGTGTCCTAAAGTAGGAATTTTTACAACAATGTTTGAATGATGTTTTAATTTATAGACTCCGATTTATGTGTTTATCTTTGTGTTTGTGTTTCTAACTGAATTTAGACTGGCCATCTAGGTTTAGTAATCTCTGTTAGTGAACTCAACTCTTAAACACACAACTATACAGAATCTGGAATTCGCACAAAGATCAATTTGAAAACACACATGCAGTTCGGCCAAAGATGTAGCCGAATTGAACTCACGCAGACCAGGAACTGAAAATGAATCACACACAGATTTTACGTGGTTCGTTTAAGATGAACTACATCCACGGAGGCAAGACACACCCCAATCCACTAAGAAAACCAATCAATTACAGAGAATACACACAAGAAACGAAATGCCCAATTCTGTTGACAAATTAGGGCAGAAACGTTCAATCTCAAAATACTCTCTCTAATCTAAGAAACAAGGAAATTGCTCGACGTAGTGATCTTCTCCTTAATAAGAGCTTTACAATGATATAAGTATTGGAGCTCGAATGTAACTGTACAGAAAGTTCTAACTGAATGAAGTTGAGCTCAGCTACCGGACAAAAACGACGGTTTTCTTCGTCACAATTCTGAAACTGCTTCGTCACAAATGACGGTTATCCTCAACTGCCTCGAACCCGGTTTATTCTGAACAGCTTGTCTTCTTGATGCTCAAACCCGGTTCAAACCTCCGGTTCTTCACTTCCTGATTCCGGTTCCACATTCCCAACACACCATATTACAAAGTATAGCTCACTTGATGAGATTGAACACCACCTCACAAATCTCCACCTCAATGAATCAAGTGTGCCTCTTCCTGCCTCATCACTGCCTTTCTGTTAATGCTCTTCATGACATTGCTCAAGCTGCAGCAAGCTCGAACAATGCTCCACTTTGTTCCCAGGTACACCCTTAGTAAGAAAATCAGCAGGGTTATGCAATGTGTGTACCTTCTTCACTTCCACAGAACCAGAATCAATGATATCTCTAGCAAAATGCAACCTAACATCAATGTGTTTTGACCTTTCATGAAATGCTTGGTGTTTCACAAGGTGTAGAGCACTTTGATTATCACAGTAGATTGCCACACACTTCTGCTTGATGTCCAAATCCCTCAAAATCCCTTTAAGCCAGATTGCTTCTTTGATAGCTTCAGTGAGAGAGATATATTCTGCTTCTGTTGTTGACAGTGCTACAACTGATTGTTGTACACTTCTCCAGCTGATGGCTGTTCCAAATAAGGTAAACACAAATCCAGAAATAGATTTCCTTGTGTCTATGTTTGCTGCAAAATCAGAATCAGCAAACCCCTCCAATGCAACAGTGCTTCCATCCACTTTCTTTTCAAACTTCAGTGACAAGTTCACTGATCCCTTCAAATACCTCATCACATGTTTCAAAGCTTCCCAATGCTCAACTCCTGGGTTTGACATGAACCTGCTTACTAAGGACACAGCATAGGCCAAGTCAGGCCTACTTCAAATCATTCCATACATAAGACTTCCAACTCCACTTGCATAAGGGATATTGCTCGTATGTATGATTTCCTCTTCAGTCTTTGGGCATTGTTCTTTGGAGAGTTTCTTCTGTAGATTAATTGGAGTGGAGAGAGGTTTGGCTTCATGCATATGAAACCTCTCCAAAACCTTCTGTAGATATTGCTTCTGAGATAACTAAAGCACTCCAGCTTCTCTGTTTCTTAGAATGTTCATGCCCAAAATCTTCTTGGCCTCTCCCAGATCTTTCATGTCAAATTCAGTGTTAAGTCTATCCTTCAACCATTGCACCCTTTTCTTTTTCCTGCTGGCAATTAGCATATCATCCACATACAATAGAAGGAAGACTTTATCTTGCTTTGAACCTTTGTTGAAGTAAACACAACTATCATAAAGACTTCTTACAAAGCCAACACTGATCATGAAGTCATTGAACCTCTTATTCCACTGTCTTGGACTTTGTTTGAGTCCATATAGTGACTTCTTCAGCAAACAAACTTTGTCTTCTTGTTTAGGAAGAACAAAGCCTTCTGGCTGTTTCATATATATCTTCTCATTGAGTTCTCCATGTAAGAATGCTGTCTTTACATCCAGTTGTTGTAATTCCATGTCCTCTTGTGTAACTTTTGATAAAAGCAACCTGATTGAGCAATGCTTTACCACTGGAGAGAAAACTTCATTAAAATCAATTCCTTCTCTTTGTGTAAAGCCCCTAGCCACCAATCTTGCTTTAAACCTTACCTGTTTGGATCCTGCTGTCTCTAGTTTCTTCTTGTATATCCATTTAGAGCTTACAAGTTTCTGACCTCTTGGTTTATCCACCAATATCCAGGTCTCATTCTTTTCCAGGGACTCCATCTCTTCAATCATTGCCTGAATCCAGTGTTCACCTTCATCACAGTCTAGTGCTTCTTTAAAACTACTAGGCTCTTGTGATTCCAGGTCTTCAGCAACATTTAAGGCATAGTAAACACTCCCTGCTTGGCCATAGAAATCAGGTCTATTGATTGTTCTTCTAGGCCTGTCCCTTCCAATGTTGTATTCTCTAACATTTTGTGAAGGTCCAGTTTGTTCTTCTTCTTCAGATGATGTATCACTATCTTGTAGATTTTCTTGTGGTTGAGGTGTGTGATCATCTTCAGCAGGATGCTCCACCTGAATTGATATCTCTTCTGTCTCTTTAGCACCATCAAATTCTTCCTTAGAGCCTGTAGAAGTGTAAGCCATCACATTCTCATTAAACTTTACATCTCTACTTGTGATTATCTTCTGATTTCCTTTCTCTAGACACCACAATCTGTATCCCTTTATTCCATCTGAATATCCAAGAAATACACATCTTAGAGCTCTTGCATCTAACTTGTCTTGCTTGACATGGACAAAAGCAAGACAACCAAACACCCTTAAACCTTCATAACTTGGTTTATGTCCACTCCACACCTCTTCAGGTGTTTTGAACCCAATCACTGATGAGGGTGACCTGTTAATGAGATAACATGCTGTAGCAATGGTTTCACCCCAAAATACCTTTGGCAACCCAGCATCCAACAGTATACACCTAACTCTTTCAAGAAGAGTCCTATTAAGCCTCTCAGCAACTCCATTCTGTTGAGGATTCATTGGAACAGTCCTGTGTCTCTTGATTCCTCTTTCTTCACAGAAGTTTGTAAACTCAGTAGAGAGATATTCCAGTCCATTATCAGTCCTAAGGTGCTTCAGCTTCTTCCCTTTGACATTTTCCAGTTGAATCAACCATGTTTTGAACTTATGAAAAGCATCACTCTTATTCTTCATCAACATGATCCACACCTTTCTGCTGTAATCATCAATCAAGGACATGAAATACCTTGCACCACCATGAGACTCTGTCCTTGCAGGACCCCATATGTCAGAGTGAACATAATCTAATGGCTCTTGAGTTGTGTGAACACCCTTTCCATAGGGCAGCTTCTTGGATTTGCCCAAAGCACACTGATCACAGAACTCCAGATCTTGATTTCCCATGTTTCCAATTACTCCACTTCTTGACAGTTCCTTCAACCCTTTCTCTCCTATGTGTCCAAGCCTCTTGTGCCATTTAACAAGCTCAGAACTGCTCAAGACCATATCCACACTCCCAACAACAGGTGAACCAATCAAGATAAACAACCCATTATGCTGTCTACCTTTTATCACCATTTTTCCATGTTTAGTGATATGCAAGAAGCCATCTACTGAGCTAAACTGACACCCACTAGTTACTAAAGAACCAAGAGATAGAAGATTTCTTTTAAGGCCAGGAACATATCTTACATTTGAGATGACTCTGACCACTCCATCAAACATCCTTATTGCTCACTGATCCAACTCCTTTGACCTTACATGATTGGTCATTTCCCAGGAGAACATTTCCACCATCTTCTCTTTTCAGTTCATCAAACCATGACTGGTGTGGACACATATGAAAGGAACAGCCTGTGTCCAAGACCCATTCCTTTACCATTCTTGATTCATTAACATTTAATACCTCTGGAGGATCTTCTTGATGATCAATGGCAGCAGCTTCTGCCCCTTGATTTCCACCTTTCTTATTTTTCTTAGGACAATCCTTCTTCAGGTGACCAGGCTGCTTGCACTTGAAGCATTTCCTCTTCTCAACCCATTCATTCCCCTTCTTAGGATTAGAGTCTCCTGCCTTTGGATCCTTAGCATTCTGTCCCTTCTTGCCTTGCCAAGGTTTCTTGAATTTGACATTCAAACCTTCTCCAGATTGCACCATGCCTTTATCACCTTGAGTCTGGAAACATTTAGACCTCAAAGCCTTCACTATTCCATCATAAGATAGCTGCTCATCTCTCCCATACATCAAGGCATCCTTAAAGCTTTCCATGGATTTTGGAAGAATGTTTAACACCATCAATGCTTTGTCATCCTCCTCCAATTTCACATCCAGGTCTTCCAATTCTTCAACCATCTTAATGAACTCATCAAGTTGATCAGAAATTACCTTATCTTCAGTGATCTTGAAGGCCAACATCTTCTGCTTCAAGAACAGCTTGTTGGAAACTGACTTAGATTGATACAGATCTTCCAATCTCTTCCATGCTTCTGAGGAACTCTTGCATCTTGAGACCTCTCTCAAAGGTTTATCACCCAAACACAGAAAGATAAGACTGAGGGCCTTCTTATCCACTGATGCAAACTTGGGTTTCTCACTTTCTTCCCACGAATCCAGAGGTATCAATGCAAGATCAAGGCCATTGTGAACCAGTACTGCATTCATCTTGATTTTCCACTGTGTGAAATCATTTCTTCCTGTAAACTTCTCAAAATCCATCTTCATACCAGCCATTCCTTATCTTCTTCAAGCTGTGAGAGTTGTTTCCCACAGACGGCGCCACTTGTTAGTGAACTCAACTCTTAAACACACAACTATACAGAATCTGGAATTCGCACAAAGATCAATTTGAAAACACACATGCAGTTCGGCCAAAGATGTAGCCGAATTGAACTCACGCAGACCAGGAACTGAAAATGAATCACACACAGCTTTTACGTGGTTCGTTTAAGATGAACTACATCCACGGAGGCAAGACACACCCCAATCCACTAAGAAAACCAATCAATTACAGAGAATACACACAAGAAACGAAATGCCCAATTCTGTTGACAAATTAGGGCAGAAACGTTCAATCTCAAAATACTCTCTCTAATCTAAGAAACAAGGAAATTGCTCGACGTAGTGATCTTCTCCTTGATAAGAGCTTTACAATGATATAAGTATTGGAGCTCGAATGTAACTGTACAGAAAGTTCTAACTGAATGAAGTTGAGCTCAGCTACCGGACAAAAACGACGGTTTTCTTCGTCACAATTCTGAAACTGCTTCGTCACAAATGACGGTTATCCTCAACTGCCTCGAACCCGGTTTATTCTGAACAGCTTGTCTTCTTGATGCTCAAACCCCGTTCAAACCTCCGGTTCTTCACTTCCTGATTCCGGTTCCACATTCCCAAAACACCATATTACAAAGTATAGCTCACTTGATGAGATTGAACACCACCTCACAATCTCGTTTAACAATTCCGCTTCAAGAGGAGGGAATTGTTATCAGACGTACGACATAGAATGCAATTGTCTATGACTGTGTAGGCATTGGTTTATGAGCTTTTAGGAGTTGTTAGGATTAATTGACTCGAGAAGGTAATTATCTTAATTAATCTACGATTTAGTCGCTTCGAGAGAAGGGCTAGGTTATTTGAGTGCCACCTAATAAACACTAGAATCTGGTTTAAAGATCTATAAGTTGAGCAAATTCATCGTTGAAGTAAGTTCTGAAATCGAATCCCTAGGATACTTTCTTGTTAATTGGAATCCCTTCTTGTCTGATAAGTCATAGTTAAGTAGTTTAGTAGTTTAAGTTCTTTAGTTTAGTTAAAAACAACCTTGCAATCTTAGTATCTAGTTAGGATAATCCTAGATAATCGGGGTATATATCGAACTACATAACCTATTCCTTGCGGGATCAATCTTGACTGCCACGACTACACCTACACCCCTACACTTGCGGTAATTAGGGGTTAGAAAATAGGCCTGTCAAAATGCTATCAAATATAATCATAAATCGACCTAATACATGCTTTATTAACGTGTATCACGCTCAAAACTGCCTTAAAAAAACATTTTATCGCGGCCACGATTCATGTCTGTCGCGGTGGCGATGCTCTCACAGTATCGATTTCAATTTCCAGCCTCTTTTCGTTGTGGCCATCACCTTCTTGTGTTACGGTCGCGACGGTTCACTACCCGTTCATCTCCAGACCGATTCAGACCAGTTTAGATCGATTTTTCCTTTTCTTTGACTTGTTCTTTCGTCCGATAGTCGTAAAATACGACTTTTGACCCTGAAATACTCAAAAATATCTTCAAAACAAGTCTAACACATCAAATGGTCCAAATATAACACATTTACGCAACTCTCAACCAAATATGCATGTAAATGCTATCAAATATAATCCTAAATCGACCTAAATACATGCATAATTAACGTGTATCAACTCGCCAACATATTTTGGTAAAAGAAGTTACTTTAAGTATAACTTAAAAGTTCATTATTTTGACCAAAAAATCAATCTATTAAAGTAAAGATAAATGCACTCACCCTAAAAGTTAATAATTTTTAGTTAATCGATGAATTTATAAGTTTTTAAGTAATAGATTATGTGTGATCCCGATGTTATTAATTTATATAGGTTTTGATGAATATATAAGTCTTTTAAGTAATAGATTCTGCATGATCCGAATGTTATTAATTTATAGTCTTTTTTTTAAGAAAAATACGTAATTTATACAAATTTCATTACTGGTAGGTAAGGCCCAAGTTGCCTAAGGTCGCAGGCCGGCCCAAGTTGTTTATAGTTGGAAGCCCAAGAATTGGCCCAAATATAGATTTGATAATTGGGTTGCAACGGCAGCGCAAGAGGCCTCAATTGCGTGGCCCACGATTTCCTCCTAATCACGAAGGCAAGTTTCGTGGCCTTAATTGCAGGAGTATAGTTAGGGGCCTCAATTGTAGGAATATAGTTAGGGCTGTAATTTGAATGATATAAATAGTAGAATTAGAGAGAGAAGAGGGGTTGGAACTTTTGAAAAGAGGGAACGCTTGTAAACAATAACAAAGAAAGAGAAAGAAAAGGAGCCCGGTAGGGACGTTATTTTCCCGTGGACGTAGATCTCCGGATCGAACCACGTAAACCTTGTGTCTTATTGCTTGGTTATTTTCTTGTTTAGTATTTTTCGTAAATATTCTGGTGATAGCGGATTGCGCTTTATCAATTGGCGCCGTCTGTGGGAACGTAGAGACGATTGGATTTTTAATATTGATATTGCACTTGAAACCATGGTAACTACTCGCTTGAATCACTCTCGCCAAGGTGATCAAGTCAATCAAGATCCACCCGTGGATCAAACCTTACCAACGAGGCAATCGATAATACGGGATGCATCTCACCACCAGGGCAACCAAGACCCGGCTGTGAATCCAGGTGACGGATTATTACCTCTACCTCCACAAGATGTACAAAATCCTGGTCCTGCTACTACACAACCACAGGTTAATATCCAGATGACTCCGGAACTACTTCAGGCCTTCCTACAAGAACATGCTCATGTTCTCCAAGACTGGGCAATCAACCGGTTAAACCCTGATGGCCCTGCTGGACATAACATCAACCCCGTAGTGCAACCCCCTCGTCAGAATCTGCCCAACCAACAAAATCCAGTGCACCATGAGAGACAGGATCGCCGACGAGAACGACCCGGTCCTCCCGAGGACCATGGGAGTTCTAACGGATCGAGACAGCACAATGACGAACTTGTTGATGTTGATCGTCGCCGTCCGCTTAACGCAACTAAGAAAGCTCGTTATACCGATCCCTATACTCCAGATCTTCATGAGTATGAGAGAGTACAGCGGAATGCTGAATTAGACAGAATTTTAGGCGTTGACGCCAATGGAGACATTATCACCCCATTCTCCCAAGAAATTCTGGCTACGCCTCTCCCTGAAGGGTTCAAAAGGCCCGCCATTCCACCTTATGATGGCACTGGAGATCCGGCCAATTTTCTTGGGGCTTTTAGGCATAACATGCTCAGTCGAGATCACACCGCATCTTTTCACTATTGCAAGATCTTCCCTGAGTACCTCCAGGATGAGGCACGAGTTTGGTTTGACTCTCTTCCCCGCAATAGCATATCCTCTTTCCGAGAACTTGCTGAACACTTTTGGTCACGTTTTGAAGCACGTGCAAAGCCTATGTCCACTTTGGCCGACCTGATGAACGTGGAACAAAAAGAAGGAGAAACCATCTCTCAATTCCTGGAACGTTTTACGACTGAAAGTTTGAAGGTAGGCAATCAGCCAGATAATATCATTGTCACAGCTTTCATGAACGGATTACGGGCCGGACCACTATACACCGAGCTAGTCCGTAATACTCCCGTCACTACCCGAGCTCTTTATCATGTGGTTGGGCGGTTTGCTAAGGCAGACGAGCAGACCCGACGTAAGAGGGAAAAATCTGTTTCCAAGAGACAATCAGATAAAGGACCATCTGGGTCCAATACCCGTACCAGTGCCTTCAACCGACTGGGCGGAGGTCGACCCGATACTCGTCACGATCTGCCCCAACTAACACCTTTAAATCGGTCCCGAACCGAAATACATGCCATCCACAAGGCTGATCTAAAACCTTGTCCTCGTATGACAGCCCCGGCTGACAAACGAAACCGTACCAAGTGGTGTGAATACCATTATGACCACGGGCATGATACTGAAGAATGCCGAGAACTCAGCAAAGAAATCGAAGAGTGTATAAAGCAGGGGTATTTTCGTCAATATGTTGCTCAATCAGACAATAGACCACAGCCCCGAGGTGGAAACCAACACCAGAACCGAGCTGGCAATAACAATCATAGCTTCCAACAAGGTCGGTCACAATGGCCGAATAACCGATCCGGGAATAACCATTACCCAAAACAAGATCAGGGAAGCAGACGCAGTGCTCAACAGCAACAACCTCGCTTATTGCCTGCTCCTCCTCCCCAAGAAGAAGGGACCAATCCCTCAGCTCGTGTTGTGAATAGTGATATCCACATGATCTATGGTACACAGCCAGCAGGAGTGTCCCGCAAAGCTCTTATTGCAGAAGCTCGCAGACCTCCTCCCGAGGAACCCCGTCACAAACGTTTCCACAATACTGAGACAGTAAGTTTTACTGAGGACGACCCCGTACCCGAACGCACGCCTCACACTGATGCTATAATCATTGATATGACTGTGGCGAATATTATAATCAAACGGGTATACGTTGATAATGGTGCAGCTGTAAGTGTTATTTTCTCAGATTGTTTCCAAAAAATGGGCATATCTCGAGATTTGCTTCGGCCTGCTCCAGGACCTTTGCAGACATTTACACAAGGGGAAGTTCGCGGAAGGGATTATTAATCTACCAGCCTCGGTAGGTACTCATCCTGCAATCAAAACAGTTTTTGTCGACTTTTATGTGGTGTCATCTACGTCTCCTTATAATATGATTCTTGGACGGGACTGGCTTACTCCTGCCCAAGCCATATGTTCCACATTTCATTTAACGATGAAATGTCCTTCACCTTACGGAACCATAGCCATCCGTGGCGATCAGAAGATGGCTAAGCAATGTATGCTTGTTGCACTCAAACCACGAACTGCACAGACAGTTCAACCACAGTTTCAAATAGATACCCCCGGGCTTGAATCAATACCAATTCAACCTCTTGGTGATGAGGTAGTAGAAGTCCCTCTTGATCCAAATGTGCCCGAGCGAACTGTTAAGGTCGGTGCTATACATCTACCCCTACTTCACAGTGCCATCGTTCAAGTATTGCGAGAATACTCCGAGGTCTTTGCCTGGTCACCTTTAGACATGCCCGGTGTATCACCAGATTTGATTACTCACAGATTGAACATTGACCCAGCAGTCAAACCAGTACAGCAGAAGCGCAGACAATTTGCTTCCGATAGAAAAGCTGCTATTCGCACAGAAGTTGAAGCATTGGTAAAGGCAGATATCCTTTTCGAAGTCCATTATCCGACCTGGTTGGCAAATCCTGTTCTAGTCCTGAAGTTTGATAATACGTGGAGAATGTGCGTGGATTTTACTGATCTGAATAAATATTGTCCGAAGGATTGTTATCCGTTACCTTCTATCGACCAGAAGGCTGAAGCCATTACTGGACATCCCGCGCTCTGTTTCTTGGACTTATATAAGGGATACCACCAAATTCACATGGATAAGAATGACGCGATCAAGACAGCATTTATAACGGACTTCGGAATCTTCGCATACAAAAAGATGCCCTTCGGGCTCAAGAATGCTGGAGCCACTTATCAAAGGTTGATGGATCATGTCTTTCAGAACCAAGTTGGCCGAAATGTGGAGGTCTATGTCGATGATCTAGTCATCAAGAGTCGAACTTTTGATGCATGTGTTCGGGATATTGCTGAAACACTGGAAGTACTTCGACGTCATAATCTTCGCTTAAATCCAGCGAAATGCACCTTCGGGGTCGGTTCAGGTAAGTTTTTAGGATACATGGTCTCTCCTCAGGGACTACAAGCTAACCCCTCCAAAATTAGGGATATCCTCGATCTCAAAACACCCCAGAAAGAAAAGGATGTTCAACGCCTTACTGGACGATTAGCCGCGTTAAACAGGTTCCTATCTAAAGCGGCTGAACGACAACTTCCTTTCTTTAAGGTGTTACGACAGATTAAGAAGTTCGAGTGGACTCCCCAATGTGAGGAAGCTTTGACGGCCTTAAAGCAACACATCCGTCAACTTCCCATTATTTCTGCCCCGATTGCTGGAGAACCCCTGTATCTATATTTGTCCACCTCTGATGAAGCCATTAGCGCGGCTCTTGTCCGTGATGACCATGGGACTCAGAAGGTTGTATATTTTGCCAGCCGGGCTTTACAAGGAGCAGAAATCCGATACTCAGTCATTGAAAAGACCATATTGGCATTGGTCATGGCGGCCCGCCGCCTCCGTCCCTATTTTCAGGGACATGTTATTAACGTTCGTACAAACCTACCAATCCGTCAAATCCGGAGTAAGCCCGATCATTCCGGTCGACTTGTCAAATGGGCAATAGAGTTGGGAGAGCACGACATTCAATTTCTTCCTCGTCACGCTATTAAAGGCCAAGCCCTGGCTGATTTTCTAGCCGAAGCTACTTATGAGTGTCCGAACTCCGACGCACATCCTGAACACATTTCCCCTACTGATCCCGGTGTTGAAACCGAACGATGGCATGTTCATGTAGACGGTGCCTCCGCTACACGGGGAAGTGGTGCCGGGGTCATCATCAATGGACCTGACAATGTTGAAGTCAAGTATGTTTTGCGCTTCAACTTCAAGGTCACGAATAATGAAGCTGAATATGAAGCGATTCTTGCGGGTCTTCGTCTTGCAAAGACTTTAGGAGCTACACATATTCGACCATACACTGATTCCGAGGTGGTTTCCAGTCAGATCAATGGCTTATATATAGCAAAGGAGGAAACCATGAAACGGTATTTGGTTTTAGCTCAAAGTCTCCTGCACACATTTACCTCTGCCCACATTCACAAGATTCCCCGAGAAGAGAATACAAAAGCTGACGCTCTTAGCAAACTGGCCTCCGCGGCTCCCTCAAGTATACCTTCTGATGTACTTGTAGAAGAGATGTCTCATCAGTCAATCCACGAACAGCCTATCTCGGTAATCACTGATTCCCAAATTACTTGGATGACACCCATTGTCCAATATTTACAGGATGGAACCCTACCCAATGACAAGTTACAAGCCCGACAGGTGATCTTGAAAGCACCAAAATACACTTTACATGACGGAGTTTTGTACAGGCAATCTTATCTTCAGCCCAGTCTTCGGTGCCTTGGCCCGGTTCAGGCTCATTACATCCTTAACGAATTACATGAAGGCTCATGCGCAAACCATATTGGTTCCCGGACTCTTGCTAAAAAAGCACTCCGATGGGGATATTATTGGCCTACTCTTTTTAATGATGCGCATGAGCTAGTGTCAAAGTGCGAGAATTGTCAGCGGCATTCACGGATTAAACACTTACCTCAAACTGAACTGACAGGCATACAGAGTGCGTGGCCTTTTATTCAATGGGGCATAGACATCGTGGGCCCTTTTCCTTTAGCTCCAGGTGGTCTTAAATTCTTAGTGGTCGCGGTGGATTACTTTACCAAGTGGATCGAGGCTGAACCACTCACTACCATTACTGGAAGGAAGATTCTTAATTTTGTTTGGAAGAACATTGTCTGCCGATTCGGTATTCCTAGCACCATTGTTTCTGACAATGGGAAACAGTTCGCGAATGACCCTTTCCGTTCTTGGTGCGACGAGTTACATATTAAACAGGCATTCACTTCGATGGCCCACCCCCAGGCTAACGGCCAAGTCGAGGTGACAAACCGAACACTTGTTGAAGGCATTAAGAAGCGCCTAGGTGAATCTAAAGGACTTTGGGCTGATGAACTCCCTCAGGTATTATGGGCTTATCTCACTACACCACATTCTGCTACTGGCGAAACTCCTTTTAGCCTAACCTACGGCTCCGAAGCTGTCATCCCAGCGGAAATCGGTGTAGCCAGTCCTAGGGTGCTGAATTTCAATCCAGAACAGAACGAGGATGCTCTCCGTACCAACCTTGACGAAGTAGAATATCGTCGAGAACAAGCTTTTATCAGACAGGCCAAAAATAAACAGCAGACAGCGAGGTATTATAATGCTCGAGTTCGGAATACACAGTTTAAGGTTGGTGATCTTGTGCTCCGGCGCAACTCCACCAGTAAGGCCCAGCCCGAAGGAAATCTCCATGCAGCATGGGAAGGACCATATCGTGTGGTCACTGTTCACTCCCTTGGCAGTTATCAGCTTGCACGTGTTGATGGTACCCCAGTACCTCGGACTTGGCATGCTACTAATCTTCGAAAGTTTTTTCTCTAAACACTGTTAGTTTTACTTCGATTTCCTATCTCTTGCATAATTTATTTTTATTATGATAAGTTTGCTTGGTTAATCGTACTATTCTGGTCTGGCTATTACGTGTTTGTGATACCGTGGGGACGCCCCGGTATCTTTATATTACATGTTTCCGAACACTTATTTTCGATCCGTCGTATATAATACATGTCTCCAGACTCCATTACTCAATTCCTAAAATCGGTAGAAGTTACATATTTAAACCTCAGGGTTCTATTCAAATTCTATCTCATTCGATCAGAGATTACAAGGCGCTATTGATTTGTCTCCGGACTTCAACTCATTTTCTTTACACACTCTTGATAATCTATTTAAGTGTCTGTTTTTCAAAAAAAAAAAAGAATAAACAAGCAACATTTTTTAACTAGTCATATATAAGTTACAACAGACTAATTACTCTTTCACTACATTAACTTTGGTTGGGTATTAGCTGTGCTACTACCTACGGACGTCGCTCGGAGCCCTCTCCGAACCAGTACGCAAAATCGCGTCGCCTTGTCTCTGATCGAGCATTCCTAGTCCCCCGGGATGCTTCTTGCGTGTTCCGACGATGCTCTACTTCGCTTCGGTTACGGACTCCGGTCTCATACCTATAACTTGTCCCTTGGGGACTCCGGTCATCTGCAGTGTGTCCGGATCTTATCCTTGGCCCTGACATATTGATCCATTCTGCATGGCCCCATTCTAGTGGCGCTAATGGATCCATCACCTCGGGGGTTTTAGTTATGCCTTCCCCGGTTTTCTGACGAGGAGGCTCTGGTGACTTCCGAGGCACTGGGTTTATTCTCCGTTCCCTCCCCGGAGTGTTCGCCCATGTACATCATCCCACTCCTCAACAGACATCTCATCAATCTCCTTGGCCAACGCTACAACTGTTGGTCCACTGGCCTCCGGCTCCACCACGTGTGTTTCTTCCGACAACATCTTATCTTGGATATCGGCCTTTGTTTTCTTGCCCTGACGCTTTTTCTTGCGGCTGTGTTCTTGTTCTTCTTACTCTGCAATGTTCAAAGCTTCGTTCCGGGCCTCCACTTTCTTTTGCAGCTCTACCAGAAATCCTAATATCAACCGGTTCTTTATGACTTCAGGATCATTGGCATCACCTTGCTCGCTCCGCTGCTGGACGTCTCCCCGGATTTCGGCTCTCCGGGCTTGAATCTCTTGAATTGATAATCGTCCGCCGTCAACAAGCAAATGCTCACACTCTTGTTGGTTTATACGGAGTTGCTCTAACTCCAAATCTTTTAACACACATTGCGCTTTGTACTGCCTCATTTGTTGTTTAGATTCTTTCCATGAGCTCTCCGCTTCTACGCATCTCTTCTCCACTAATGATAAATTCCTTGATAACCGTGGGACTTCATGCAACATCAACATATCTCGGTCTTTCTGTAGCCAAACTATTGATGATTGAAGCTGCTTTATTACTTCATATGGGTTTTCAATATTTTCCTGGCAAAGGAGACACCTCGGTTTTTAGACCTTACAAATACATGTACATTGTTCGGATAGGAAAATAGCAACATTCGATATCCATAAAAATGTTTCAACATTGTTTATTTCTCCGGAAATACAAAGTTGTTCATTACAAAGCAAGAAAATACAACAGAATCCTTTTTACAGATCATCTACCCTAAATTCTGCTCATGAGTTGGAAGGTCACTGACCTCTCCGGGGGTGGGGTTGGTTTCTTTTCCTCCCGAGGCCTCTACAACGTCACTCGCTACCTCTGCTGCCTTGCTAGGGCCTTCGATCATGACGGCAGGCCTAACAGCTTCTTTGCGGGGAATAGGAGCTCGATTCCTTAACTCCCGTACATAAAAACCGTTGCGAAAACCCAAGAAGTCCTTATCCTGGTCTTCATTACACCGTTTAATGATTTCGGGAGTGAGGATTGTGTTCTTCTTAGCTAAGGCCTCGATCAATGGCCACTTCGGAGCTTTCATCAATGCCTCAAAATATGCACCATCTTCGTTCCCTACTGCATCATAGTTATACCCGAAGTCTTCATCATAAACAATGACCTCCGGGTATTTATCATATACGGTTTCCAACAGCTCGCTTTTTGTGGCCGTGTCACCTGCAGCCACGAACGTGCTCAGAAACTTCAGGAATGTCTCTGTTTGCATCAATTTTTCGGCGAAAGTCTCTAGTACAGCTCCCTGACCCACGATCGCCTTGTTCAGCTCCTCCCGCGCCGCAATTAGGTCGCCTCTCATCACAGCAACCTCGACGGCCTGTTCACGTAGCCTGGACGCTTCTCTCTCGGCAAGTACTGCCCTGTCTCGAGCTGCTCTAGCACTCTTCTGAGCCTCCACGAATCCAGCCCGTAATTTGGCAACCTCGGCCTCTAGCTCGGTTACTTTGTCTTGGGTAGATTCTTTCTCCAATCTTCCCACTAGTCCGCGGATTGGCTCCAGCAGTTTTTCAAGCTCGGCTCCGGCCGCTGTTATCTCCACTCCTTGCCCCTTACTATTATGATGGGCGTGTGCGAGGTATAATAACACTATTTATGATGATACCTCGTGAGCCGGGGTCATATGCGCCTTTTTGGGAGGCGGTGGTGTTGTTGGAGAAGTGATCCTCCTCTTGGTACTTGGCGTCAACCCGGAGAGTGGAATGTTGTCTTCGGGATCAACTCCGTGACTACCTCCACCTGCTGTTCTTTGTAGCTCCGGGGTTTTAGACCTATCATCTCGTCCCCCGGAGCTGGCTTCTGTACTCTTCCTAGCGGCACTCTTGAACTTACCCACTGCACATGACAAACCATTATTCAGAGAATTGACAAGTTTATCTTACACAATTTATACAGGAATAAAAGCCCTACCCTCTACTTCTGCCCTGGTTTTCGTTCTCTCCCCCTCAGATATGCTCGGTGTCCTGTCAGAATCAGTCCCGGGTGGGGTACTTTTCTCTTGGGAATCCGAAGTCCCAGCAACCCATCTGGAATAATACGGGCTCAACCCAGCTTTGTCTAGGACTTCTTCTGGAAATCTGGACTCCAGTACACCGGCTTTCTTCAAAACATCCACACCCCTAGGTTCCCCTGCAGGGGCACTATCTACTACCTCTAACATTTGCCACTTGGGCAGCACTGTTGTCTGCCTAACATAAATAAACTTCCCTCTCCATCCTTCAATTTTACTCGGATTCTTAACCTTAAATCTTTTTCCCGGCCTGGGGTTAAGGTAATACCAACCTTTATTTTTCCCCATCGTTTTCAATTGAAAGAAATGCCTAAATAAACTAATACTAGGCACCAATCCCCCCTTACTACACTCCACTAAAAAACCTACCACCTGCCTTACAGCATTGGGCCCTAATTGTCCTAAAGCTATTCCATAATAATCCAACAATTTTATTAAGAAATCCCACAGAGGAAACCTCAATCCTACAGCCAGTTGATCTATGTACACGGATATGAATCATTTGGGAGGGCAACAGGCTTTGTCATTATCTTCGGGAATGATGAATTCCAAGTCAAAGGGTAAGAAAAAATTTGGCACCCATCGCCTAATTTGAGTCTCAGTTACAGTGGGCCTTACCCCTGCTACCTCGAATCCCTCTATTTCCTCCTCACACCGGGGAAAACTTACTGCCTCCACTCTTATTTCACTAAGATCACCTCGATGGATTTGTCTACTTTCGCTGTTCACGGGAAAGATCACTCGGATAGGAGGTGCTCTAAAAGGCACCCCTTCTGTGCCTACCTCCTCCACCCTAGATGAAGACGAAGATGAGATAGACATACTTACTTGTTTTCTTTGGTTGGTTGGTGAGAGATATTCTATCGTCACAAGTTGGCACAATGGCGGATTTCTCTGATGCACGATTCAGATAACTGCAAGAGAAGAAGGTGAAGGGTTTCGATTTCCCTCCTTTTCTTATACATTCAGCAACGGTAACGATTCGATGGTTTAAAATCAACGGTCCTGATTTTCACGTGCCACACACGCGCCTCCTTTTCTTATACATTCAGCAACGGTAACGATTCGATGGTTTAAAATCAACGGTCCTGATTTTCACGTGCCACACACGCGCCTCGAAACCAGCAATATGCGCCGTTTCACACGCGCTTACTCGAATACTGTGTACAACTGTCAGTCACGCGCCTCAGTTGTGCTCATCACTCGTGTTGAAGAAGTTTCTCAACTTCGGTTGAAGGACCTCGGGGTTTACTTTTTCACAACCCCGGTTGAAGGACCTCGGGGTTTTACTTTTTCTCAACCCCAGTTGAAGGACCCCGGGGTTTACTTTTTCTCAACCCCGGTTGAAGGACCCCGGGGTTTACTTTTTCTCAACCTCGTTTGAGGGACTTCAGGGCTTACTTTTCTCAACTCCGGCACTCCTGGCTTATCTTATTTACTTTACAAAGCCGAATCCTTCTGCTTCGGCTTCTTTGGGGGAGGGGCATCTGGTAGGTAAGGCCCAAGTTGCCTAAGGTCGCAGGCCGGCCCAAGTTGTTTATAGTTGGAAGCCCAAGAATTGGCCCAAATATAGATTTGATAATTGGGTTGCAACGGCAGCGCAAGAGGCCTCAATTGCGTGGCCCACGATTTCCTCCTAATCACGAAGGCAAGTTTCGTGGCCTTAATTGCAGGAGTATAGTTAGGGGCCTCAATTGTAGGAATATAGTTAGGGCTGTAATTTGAATGATATAAATAGTAGAATTAGAGAGAGAAGAGGGGTTGGAACTTTTGAAAAGAGAGAACGCTTGTAAACAATAACAAAGAAAGAGAAAGAAAAGGAGCCCGGTAGGGACGTTACTTTCCCGTGGACGTAGATCTCCGGATCGAACCACGTAAACCTTGTGTCTTATTGCTTGGTTATTTTCTTGTTTAGTATTTTTCGTAAATATTCTGGTGATAGCGGATTGCGCTTTATCAATTACTATATATAATTGTATTGTGAAAAAGATCGTCCCCAAATTAAATTTAGTGCAACTCATCCCTAAAAATCAAATTTATTCGTCTATTATTATTTTTGACATGTGGAGGAAGAGAATAGAAGTAGTAGGAGAAGATAGTAATTTTAGCTGATTGAATTAGTTTTGACAATTCAAATTTTCATAATTCATAATATATATATATATATATATATATATATGTATGTGTGTGTGTGTGTCTCTATATAAAATAACATAAACTATTTAAAAAAATATTAGAATATTTATACAAAAGAAAAATAATTTGATAAGTTGTATAGGGAGGGAGGGGAGTCGATAGGGGGTAGTTGGGGGAAGGGGGGGAGGGGGGTCCGGTGGGGATAAGGGAGATTACTTTTCTTTTAATGCTAAGCTTTTTTGTTGATACCCTGTTATTCAGGTAGCGGGTTTCTAAGTTAATGGTTATCTTTGATAGTTAAAAATTGGCTTAGTAACGTAAAAATACACGACCTTTTGGTCAACTATGAAATACAGGAGGACCTTTAAAATTTAACATATAAGTACATCACCTTTTAATTTTTTTTCAATATAATACATGGGGACTAATTTTAGACTCCAATAGTTTTTACATGAAGCTCGAATCGAAATTATAGGCCATAACTTTTTTTTTTACAAGAAGGTATATGTTTTATTTTTTTATAACCCATAATTTGGTGGAATGACATCACATATAAATTAACAATAGGGATTCAGTATGGACTCTTGTTCTCAAAAGCAACTCGTGTTCTCCTCGAATGAATTTTCTTGCGTTGCAGATACCCTCGAATTTCCTCTTCTTTTTGTTCTTTGTCTCATCCTCATCTCCAATGTTAGAAATGTCGGTGACTTCTGTGACGCACGGTGTGACTATAGCGGCTCTGCGGTCTATCCTTTAGAGAGTTAAATAGGTTTGGAGCACTCCAATGGTGAATCCGAATGAATACTAATTGTGGTTGTAAGAGAAATTAAGTCGATTTTCCTTCTACACCAAGTGAACGATGCTTGTCACCGCTGCTTTGGTGAAAATTATGTCCGAAAGCTCGTGTAATTAAGTACGCAAATCATACAATTGGTTCATTTTTATTTGCAGTAGCAATTACAAAGAAGAAAAAAAAATAGAAGTAAACATACTCGTCTTCCATTAAAAATGAGTGTGCGACCACAATCCTTTGTCTATAGAATATCACAAAAAATATTTAGCTTACGAGATTCTTATTTTGCTATGGGCTTTAGGTTTACAGAATTTCTTTACCGGATTAACTAGAATTGTTTAAAAAGAAAAAAAAAAATCACGTCAGAATATTTATGGCCTAAAATTCGAATTTTAGGCTCCATGTCAGCAATTGAAACTCAAAACTAGCCACTATGTATTAAATTGAAAAAAAGTTAAAATGTTGTGTTTTTATACATTAAATTTAAAAGATCGTGTTGCATTTGATAATTCACCAAAATGTCGTATATTTTTACGTTATTAAGCCTTAAAAGTTTGATATTTGAAATGCATTGGGATACCGGTAGACCCGATGTACCACAAAAGCCCTCTTAAAATTATTCTTTTCCTAAAAAATTGTTATTTGTTTTGCTGTCTCTCAGTGCTTCTGGGAAGTTTGATACTCCAAGTAAAATTAAGTCTTATTTTATTTTCGAAGATGTATCATTTTTTTGGGAGAAGTTATATTTTTACACAATCTCAAGGTAAAATAGTATTACAGAAGGTTTGTGAATATGTATACAAGGATTATTTTTTCTAAATAAAGGGTTGCAGACTGGAGAAAAAATAAATTCTTTCTTTTTCACAAATTTTTTTGGTCATGAGAAAAAATGTTGTACTCGCTGATGGTCTAGCAGCTTGCAAATTTTGTAGCCACATAGTTAATATTTAGGCATTTTCCACATAAGACTAGTAAAACTTCTCCAACTCTTTTGGATCTAAGTAGAATGAATAAGTCTAAAGTCAAAGTAACAAAATTCAACTTATAATAACCTACCTTTCCATTTAAAGAGACATAATTTTCTTTTGATAGATAATAAAAGAAAGGGAAGATTTGCAGGAATGGGCTGATCCGGTTTTGGCACCCCACTAATATTTTAACACTTTTAGCCCCTATGTTAGAAACTTACCCAAATTAAATGATATTTCGTTAAGTATTTAATAATAAATTTATTTTTACGTTTTCTTTATGTTTTTAGTTTTTTCTATTTTATATTTTTTAACAAATATAAAAGTTATATAAAACATAAAAATATAATTTTAATAAAGAAAACAAAATTAAAAATTACCCAAGGCTTCCCTGATATTTAGATGTGCTGGATTATAAAAATCTTGACCCGACTGACACGACCCGATGGGTCAAAAGCTCAACGAATAGTGGACCGTCCCTAAACTTATTATAAGGGGTTAGGCTGGCGTCGGCCCGACCAGACCCGGCTACCTAAACTGCCACATCTACCCCCTCCCCCTCCCCCCCCCCCTCCCCCCACCCCTCAAATTTTTTTTTTTAAATTTCTTTTAATACACACACATTATCCACCCCACCACCCCGCTCCTCGGTCCATTTATTTTTTCAGTTTTTTTTTAAGTTTTTCCTCTTAATACCCCCACCCCGTCCAAGACGCCTAACCTCATTCCTCGAGTCAATTTTTTTTATTTTAGTTTATTTTTTTCAATTTTCTTTTAATAATGTCGCCACCATCCAAATCCACGCACACCCCACCTCGTACCAACAAACCCCATCAACCGGGTCACCCAAACTTGATCACTTTTTTTTGCTTCAATTTCTTTTACATCATACCTTGTTAAGTGGGGGCATTAAAAACCTAATAATGTAATGATAATGTTACTTTATATATATATAATGTAAATTAGTACATGATTGTGTAACGATGAGAGAACATGTAATATAATTTATAGTAGTCGTCAAAGTTGCAAATAAAGTTAATGAGGCAGCCTAGTTAGCAAAGCAACAATTTTAGAAATTGGGATGTAATTGACAAATATGTAAGCAAGTGAAAGTTTTCCTACTTCCTACCAACCAATGAGTATCGTCTCCACTTTGTTGATACTTGATAGTGACATAAATGGATCCGCGTTTCGCACATGAAATTAGATTGTTCCAACTTCAATCCCCTTCGGGTGTAAATGGACGGATCATATTTAACCGGACATATCTAAAATGTCTATCACAATGTGAATAGTATAGTATCATATTGTATTCAAATCGTTTGGATCTTCTATCTTAATCGTGTCTCACTTCAAAATCGAATAATACAAATAAACTATGAATCATTCAATCATGAATAATGAACCATGAATCGTGAAATTATAAGTCTATAATAGCAAATGTACCATACTCCAAAATAATCGAACTCTAGATTTTAAATATGGAATCTAAATATGAATCATAAATCCTGAACATAAATCATAAACTTTAAATTCACAAATCACAAAAAAGTAATTATAATTAATTAATTTTTTGGAGTCAAACACGGTTGAGATAGGGTAAAGATTGTGGTATCGAGATGTAATAGGATATGACATACATTGTATATGCCAACTTAATAAGTATGATTGAGTAATAATAATAACTAAAATCTTGTCAGGATTAGTGTGTAATAATTAAAAAGTAGTTGGGATCGTTAAGTTTATATATTATGAAAATTGATATATGTAACTGCTAGTCAATTGATAAGATTTACAAAAATTATTAGAATATGTAAAGGAAAATATGGTTATGAATGTGGGTGGATGATATTGAGTCGATCTCTATTTACATCCTATAAACAAACGTACTTTCGACTAGACTTATCCATCATTTTATGACTTTCCTTGCTTCTATGTCCCCTAACCCTTTTGTATGGTTTTGGGGGAGTTTCCATTTTTGCCTTTACATCTTGTATGTGTTGTCCGATGATGTGAGGATTGGTGATGTCTCACCCTCACTCGAACACTTTGTACTAGTGGATACTGTTTTGACGTAATGAAATTTTAATTTTCAGTCTTAAAAAAAAAAAAAAAAAAAAAAAAAAAAAGACTTTTTCTAATCAATAAGTTACAAGCTTCTTAATATTTAATAGAAAAAACAGTGAGAACTACTCTACCAAATACCAACTCCCAAAATAATATGCATAGATGTATATATTTTTATTTGCCACATAAACAAAGGTAAAATCTTCTGAAAAAAGCTTCCACACGTGCCAATCTTTTTATTTGCTGAGTTGAATTACTCAAGCACATGTAATTGATTTCTGACCTTTATATGTATATTTTTATTCCAAAATAAGACTAGATATTTTCGAAATATGGCTCTTCTTAAACATTTATTGGTGATAAATTTGATTTATGTCTAATCATTTATGAACTTTCTCATCGTGCGATGCATAATTTTACTCAAATTTATTTGTGAGAACTGAATTAAATAATTAAATGAAATAAATTTAATAATTCAATTTAAAATATATATATATATATATATATATATAAAATCTAAAATTATCTAATAACTTTTGTATTTCATAAAGACTAGCAATTAACACGTGTGTAGCACGTGCTTTGTAACATTTTTTAAAATATAATATTAAAGTAGCGTAGGTATTTAATTTTTAATTAATTTAATTAATTATTTAATTTTATATTATTTAACTATAACAAAAATATTTTACTTACATATTATTGTAGATATTGATTTTTTTAATTTTTTCCAATGGTGTAATATATATATATATATATATATATATATATATATATACACACACAACAGTTATATTAGTGTAATATAAATCTCTAACTCTTAAGTTAAATGACCTTTTACTATTTGTAATACAATACACAAAATTAATCTTCTTTCAATTTTTTTATTTTATCATATCATATGAAATATTTACAAACTTTTCAATTATATGTCATAAGCATATATAAATAAAGATGATAATTTATTTAATGATTCTAACATGAAATCATACGAAATGGAGTTATTATTTATTACTTTTATCTATAAGTGTTGGTTTAAAGTGATAGAGGATTAAAGGGGGTGAATAAACTCTTTTCCACATTTCTTTAGAAAAAAGTACGCATGTATTGTTGTCAGTTGTAAGAAACTTTAGAACAGTAAGTTTATCTTCAATAGTGATGATAACACATTACTTATGCATGTATTTAGGTCGATTTAGGATCATATTTTATATCATTTAAGTGCATATTTGACCGGCATTTATTTATATTCATAATATTTAGGTCATTTGACGTGCTTCGACTTTTTTTGAAGTTAATTAGGTATTTGTGACATTTGGATGAAGTTCGAAGAGGAAACAAGTCAAATAGGGTTAAAACGGATGAAAAGAGAGTTAAAGGAGTCAAAGGGCCAACACGGCCGCGTCAAATATGGACACGACCGTGTCAAAAGTGGCCTAGAACATGTAAAAATGCACTGCCAACCAACATGGCCGCGTCAATAACCAACACAGCCGCGTCAGAAGTGAGCCAAAACTAAAGTTGAGGGTCAGCTTGACACACCTCTAGTATTTTGGCCATATCTTGAGATCTACAACTCCGATTGAGGTGCAATTGGTGCCGTTAGGAAGCTGATTCAAAGGGCTACAACTTTACGTGAAATAGACAAATCCCAAACATGACCGGAAGACCCTAAAAAATGGCTTGGAAGTCAGACTTGAAAATCTGTCTGGGCGAAACCGACGCGGCCGCCTCACAAGGTCAACACGGCCGTGTCAAAAAGGCTTTCCTACGAGAATTTCCTAATTATAATAGGATTTTGATCCTATCTTCCCAAAAATTCGTCCCCAACTCTATAACAAGGACCCCAAGCTTTAGAAATTAGGGGAATCAGATAGAAAACATCAAGAACATCAATTACATCATCATTCTACCTAGAAGAAGTCTTGGAGGACAAACAAGACGAAGATCATCGAGACGGATTCATCCGGGTTTAGTCGTTCTTTCATAGTTTAATCTTTTATAATGTTTTTCGTAGACTTTTGTATTGGATTATTGCTAGGCATGAGTAGCTAAGCTATTCGTGTCATAGGGTTAGAGAGTAGGGATTATTATGATAATATTTTGATTATGATTTAATCTATTAATTCTTTTCTTTATATGTTTATCTCTATGTTTGTGCTTATAACTAGATTTAGCTTGATCACATAGATTTAGTAATTTAGTTTAGCAATTCCGCTTCGAGAGGAGAGAATCGTTATCAGACTTATTACATAGAGTGCAGTTGTCTATGACTGTGTAGGTCGTGGCTTAGGATCGTTTGGGAGTTATTAGGTTTAATTGACTCGAGAGGGTAATTAGCTTAATTAATCAACGGTCTAATCGCTTCGAGAGAAGGGTTAGATTATTATCGTGCCGCCTAATAAACACTAGAATTGGTAAATCTATAGGTTAATCATATTCAACATTGAAGTAATATCCTGAAATCGAGGCCCTAGGATACCCTTTCTCATGATTGTTAGTTCTTTTTGTTTGCCAAGTCATAAGTAACATAATTATTCGTTAAATTCCTTAGTTTTTGTTAAAATAAATCTTTTACAACCTAGTATCTAGTTAGGACAATCCTAGAGTATTGAGGTATCGAACTACCTAAAACTATTCCTTGTGGGATCGACCTTGATAATCGTTACTACACCTACATCCGTACACTTGCGTAACACTAGGTTAGAAACCGACGTGTCAAGTAATCTTTCAGCTAGTTGTTAACTTTGAAACGTATAGGCAAAAATGATTTATGAGTTGTGCAATGGAAGCACATTATGATTTTTTATTTAAACAATGTGGTAAGTTACGATAAGCAAGTAAATTTGCAGAAATAATAAAGCAATAAGTACGCAAATAGCTTTATAGTAGTCCAAAAGTGGGAGCAATCATTCTACGTCCACTTTACTCTCACTCATAAAATAATTCACTAAACTTGCTCACACAGTACAAATTCAGGACACCCAACACAAGTCTCAACTTGCTACCTGTTGGATCGATCAATCAGAGGATAATAATTGTTGATATATTGCTTCAATAATTATGACTAAATTAAGAGTGCAATTATATTCTTTTGGTGGAATAGAATATAAATAATAAATTAATATGATAAGTCAAGAGTTGACCGGGTCATAAATAATTTATTAGAGCTTGATTTAATTGGGTCCGATCAGGTCCCTTCGGTGGCTCAATATGAACTAGAATAAATTATAGAGATTATAATTTATCATTGCAATACAATAAATATATTCGATATTGGATATTGATAGATAGATAGAAGATGGAGATATCCAGGATCTCCCATATCTATCAGGATATGTTGCTTGTTGGAAAAGAATAATGGGATATATATATATATATATATATATATATATATATATATATTCCATACAACAATATTCCAAGGAGGTGTCCACACATCGTGTATTGCAACATAATTCACCGGAGAAGACTTGGAGGTTTGAAGCTACACGCTACAAAGGTATTAATTTAATCTTTCTAGCGTAAATTAATTTATTGTAGAAAATAAAATAAATCGGACGATCCTACAACGATGTATCCGATCTTTAATATTCAATATTGTGGATCGGATAGGAATCGTAGTTCTAACAATTGGTATCAGAGCGTAGGTTTTGATTTTATTATATGTTCTCTATTAATTAATTTAATTATGCATATAGTGTTGAGTGGTGTTTAGGTTTACAATTTATTATTGTTATGGATGGATATTTTAATTTTTATTGAACGATTTATGGCCTAGTTTTGATTGGTACAAATTTGTATTTTGTATTTTCGAGTTGTACACAAGGGGGTGGATTACGACTCCATGTTTTCCCCTTGTTAGATTTTGAAATAGGGTACAAAATATGTAATTTTAGTTGTATTTTTCAGATTTGGGGCGTTTTTGTATTCTGCTCCAACTTTTAGGGTCAAAACTGAAGAAGTCATAAGTTATTAAAAAAAGATGGGGACTCATGTGCGTCTTCCCGGAAAGTTTGAGGGCTTTTCTGCAAATACTCCCTAAACCTCCATTGAAGCATCTGAAACTTCCAGAAATAAGCCAGATCGATCGTCAGGCTCTACGGCCGCGACGGGATAACGACGCCAGCCTGACCTGTAACTCCGGCACAGCAGGTTAACGGAGAGAGGGACAGCGGCGTCGCGACCCATTTCGCGGACGATCAACGAGGCGGCATCAGTCCGTCGTTTGGAGACGATGTGCAGTTTTTCGACGATAGGCCACGAGCAGGGACTGGACGGTGAGAGGTGGCTGTCCGATAGCCTCCAATGGTGGCGGTGAGCATCCAATTTTTCCGGCAGCTTCGTTTTGACGGCGGCGGCTGAAAAGGGTAGAGGGCTATGGTTCAAACACGGGCCTGGATCTGTTGGTCCGGGTCGGGTCGGGTTTGTGGGACTAGACCGCATCTAGTCTAGGGTTTAGGAAATGGGCTGATTTTCTTAAATTGGGCCCAATTCACTAAATTATGTTGGGCCATTCTTCAACTAAATAAATTATTGGGCCAGTAATTATATTTTGGGCTGATGATTTATTTAATTGTTGGACCAGTCACTCGGGCTGCTGGAAATTTACAAATTAATTCATCTGGGCTAAGAAAAATTGCAGATGGATCGTGAAAAATTTGGCCGGATAGTGGTTCAATTAAATTTCATTTTTCTGTAAATTTTGAGTCTAGGATGGCCATAAATTTGTTCTTGTTTAATTATTGCTTATTGTTGTTTTGATTATGCATGAAATTAATTGTCATTCACATAACATGTCATATAGAATTGTATGAACACCGCTCTAGGTACTAATCTATCATGCATATTCTTTATTTATTTTCTTTCCTAATTTAGAATTAGATCTGAGAATTAATAAAGTAATTAATATTTAATTATTTTGAGAGTCAAAATAATTTGAAAAATATTAATTGGATAAAACCCAAATTAGTTTTATAAAATATTAAGTGTGTGAGGGTTAATTAAATCCATGACCTCCTTTATTAGCTCATAAGTAAGAATGTACGTATGCCGAGTACTAACTCAATTAGTCTCCCTATAAGAGGGCTACATTGTTTTCGGTTACTTGATTAGTCCCAATTATGGTAGTAAATTTTAATTTTAAATTAATTATGTTTATCCTATAGATACCATAATTATTTGATAGTTTTAAAACTTATTAAAATAAAGGTTATACACTTAAATCAAAATTTTGTAAGGACTTCCTATAGAATATTCAAGCAATATTATTGAGGGTCAAATAGATGTGATACTAAGTCAATATACCATGAGATGCGGGATATTTGATTTAGTGGGAGATCCCAACCTAATTTTAAATCAACATTTACCACTTCTATAGAGGGGTATGCCTTGATTTTGGGGTTTTAGGTAATCACATAATAATGTAGTTTATGGGTCTACTTATTACAAGTTTTATTTCATGTGTTAAACATGCATTCTTTTCATTCTATGCAAACTCATATATGTTGTTTTTCATAAAAATGTCTTCTAGCGCATTATCTGTGATATTGACTAAAAATCAACTAGTGGGAGATAACTACATTGATTGGAAACTCTATTGATTGTTCTCACTGCTGAGAAGTTGAAATTTGTGCAAACTGAACCTTGTCCCAATGACCATGGAATCTAGTGACAAGGAACGTGAGGCTCATGACAAGTGGATTCATGCCAATGACATGACTCGTTGTTACATTTTGGGTTCTATCTCAAATGTGTTCCAACAGAGGCATGGAGACATGGAGACATCCGCTGAGATCATGGAGAGTCTTAAAGAGATGTTCTCTCATCAAGGAAGCCAAGCACGTTAGGCTGCTATTAGAGACATTGTGCCTGAGCGTATGAAGCCCGGGACGCCCGTTAGAGATCATATGCTAAATTTGATCGGAATGTTTAATGTGGCTGAGGCTTTAGGGGCTAAAATTAGTTCGGATACTCAGGTAGACATGGCACTGGAGACTCTCCCTGAGATGTTCTCCCAGTTCAAGGTCAGCTAGAATATGAATAAGCTGAAAATGTCTCTGAATGAACTAATGAAAGAGCTCCAAAATGCTGAAAGCATTCTTAAGGCTCAAAATGGTGATGCTTTTACTATTGCTTCTGTTGGACAATCCTCATTCAAGCCGAAAGGTAAGGGTGAAAAAAGGAAGAAGTCTAATAAGAACGGCCCACAACAATCAGCAAAGAAGGCCAAAACGGATGAGAAGCCTAAGGAAAAGTGTTTTGGATCCAGCGAGAAGGGCCATTGGAAAAGAAATTGCCCGGTTCTCATATCTAAGAAGGAAGCTAAGGGTGAGTAATCCTTTATTGAGTCTTTTTTAGTGGTTGATTCTATGGATACTTGGATAGTAGATTCTGGAGCCACTAACCATATTTGCAATACTTTGCAGGGGTTCCAAGTAACTCGACAACTTAATGAAGGGGAGCATACTCTGAGGGTTGGCACAGGAGCTGTGGTTCTGCAAAAGCTGTCGGAGTTATTTATCTTTATTTTTCAAATAGGAAGTATTTATTTTTAAGTGATTGTTGTTATGCCCCGGATATTACTAGAAATTTAATTTATGTTGCTTTATTATTTAAACAAGGATATTGTGTTCATTTTTCATTAATGGCAGTCGATATTTCTTTTAATAAAGCGATTGTTTGTAAGGGGCATATGGATAATGATTTATATATCTTAAAACCAACCGACAGCTCATTACATCACACAGCAAAGCGTATAAAACTGTCTCCTACTAATGAAACTTACTTATGGCACTTAAGACTTAGTCACGTTAATCTTAATAGGATTCATAGACTAGTAAGGGATGGTCTTTAAGTAACTTGAAGGTGGAATCCCTGCCTGTATGTGAATCTTGTTTAGAGGGTAAAATGACTAAGAGGTCTTTTAAATCTAAGGGATTAAGGGTCAAAGAAGTTTTATAATTATACACTCTGATGTATGTGGACCAATAAATGTTCCAGCTAGAGGTGGATATGAGTATTTCATCACTTTCATAGATGACTATTGAAGATATGGTTATGTTTATCTAATGATCCGCAAATCTAAAGCACTTGAGAAATTCAAGGAATTCAGATTGGAGGAGGAAAAAAAATTAGGTAAGAACATAAAAACACTTCAATTAGATCGAGGTGGGGAGTATCTATCCGATGACTTTAGGACATACTTGACAGAGAATGGGATTTTATCCCAATTGAGTGCACCAAGGACCCCACAACAAAATGGTGTCTCAGAAAAGAGAAACGGGACCTTGTTCGACATGGTCAGGTCTATGCTAAGCTTCTCAACTCTCAAAACTTCTTTTTGGGGATATTCCCTACAAACAACAATATACTTACTAAATTTGGTTCCTTCTAAGTCTGTACCTAAGACACCCTTGGAGTTGTGGAATGGGCGTAAGCCTAATCTAAGACATCTTCGGACATGGGGTTGTCCAGCACATATGCTGAAGAGTAAGACGGAAAAGATGGAATCAAGATCAGAATATTGTGTATTTATAGGATATCCGAGAGGAACAAGAGGGTACTATTTTACAGTCCTCAGGATAAGAAGGTTTTTGTAAGCACAAATGGAACTTTCTTAGAGGACAAGTATATAGAAGAACGTGAATCCAAGAACAAGATTCTTTTGGAGGAGATAAAGGAAATTATTCCTAGATCATCTGCTCCAACTGAACCTGTTCATGAATTCACGACTCTACCATCTGGTGTTGAATCCAGTGGGAGATATATGGCGACTCCGCCAAGAATGTCTATGAGAGAATCAACACCTGAAATGGTAAAAATCATGTCCCTAATGTTCAATCACCCCTAGGTGATGAGATGGACATTGAGGAACATGAGAAAAGAGAACCCTCTCCGATTGTAAACGAACCTATAGCGACCAGACGTGCGAAGAGGGTCATTCGACCACCTTCCAGACTTGTTCTTTATGGAGAGTCTCTTGAGGCGGTCTCTGTTGAACAAGAGGAAGATCCTGCATCATTTAGAGAGGCTATGGAAGATAAAGACATTGATCATTGGAGAAATGCTATGGATTCAGAAATGAATTTCATGTACATTAACTTTGTCTGGGATCTTGTAGACAAACCTGATGGGGTAAAACCTATTGGGTGCAAATGGGTGTAACGTCCCGTTTTCGGAAAGAAGTAACATCGGGGAAAGGGCACTACACAATTTGTTTGAGGATATATTTTCATTTTTCTTTTGTAAATAATAAGTTTTGAATAGAGATTCGAGTTATAAAAATAACTTCATATTGTTAGATAAATATCAACAACAAAATATACTTTGGTGCGGAAGTTCTTTTCTTAAGAAACAGAAGTTCACTTTCAAACTTTAGAGGAAAATCCTCAAGTACTTTTACATCAACTAAATATATCTTCGTTCAAATAAATAAACAGTTAAAATATCACCTTTGAGAAACTATTATGATTGAAAATAAACTTTTACTTTGATTTTCCGTAAGTTGGAGTGGTGCAGGGCCATGCTATCCGTGTCAGTCCTCCACATCGACTTTGGTACCTGAAATGTTATGGGGTGAGTGTTTGGAAAACACCCCGTGGGGTTCACTCGGTTGCCCACTTAGATGTCATACAAAGAATTGCAATAACGGACACTTACATAAATAATGCATGTACCATCACGCATAAAACACATTTGAAAACATATTGGACTCTAAATTAAAATAAATATACACATATATACATACTATATAGATACACATAGGAGCACATAGGTGGGGCACGTGTTGCCCCGCTCGAGCAGCATAGCATATTCGGGAGCGACCCGAGGGTCATCTTACGATCCATAACATGTACGCTGTTACCCGTAGAGCATAATCATATACGGTTTTACCCGTAAGCATAATCATATACGGTTTTACCCGTAAGCATAACCGTGTACGGTTTTACCCGTAAGCATAATCGTGTACGGTTTTACCCGAAAAGCATAGCATATACGGTTTTACCCGTAAGGTTTTTGAAAAGCATGGCATGTACAGTTTTACCCGAAGGTTTCTTTTTGAAAAGCATACCATGTACGGTTTTACCCATAAGGTTTTCGAAAAGCGTAGCATGTACGATTTTACCCGTACGATTTTTGAAGAGCATAGCATATACGGTTTTACCCGTAAATTTTTTTAAAAGCATAGCATGTACGGTTTTACCCGTAAGGTTTTTGAAAAGCGTAGCATGTACGGTTTTACCCGTACGATTTTTGAAAAGCGTAGCATGTACGGCTTTACCCGTATAATTTTTGAAAAGCATAGCATATACGGTTTTACCCGTAAAGTTTTTGAAAAGCGTAGCATGTACGGTTTTACACGTACGATTTTTAAAAAGCATAGCATATACGGTTTTACCCGTAAAGTTTTTGAAAAGCATAGCATGTACGGTTTTACCCGTAAGGTTTTTGAAAAGCATGGCATGTACGGTTTTACCCGAAGGTTTAGGTTTCTTTTTGAAAAGCATACCATGTACGGTTTTACCCGTAAGATTTTGAAAAGCGTAGCATGTACGGTTTTACCCGTACGATTTTTGAAGAGCATAGCATATACGGTTTTACCCGTAAGTTTTTTAAAAGCATAGCATGTACGGTTTTACCCGTAAGGTTTTTGAAAAGCGTAGCATGTACGGTTTTACCCGTACGATTTTTGAAAAGCGTAGCATGTACGGTTTTACCCGTATGCTTTTTGAAAAGCATAGCATATACGATTTTACCCGTAAAGTTTTTGAAAAGCGTAGCATGTACGGTTTTACCCGTACGATTTTTGAAAAGTATAGCATATACGGTTTTACCCGTAAAGTTTTTGAAAAGCATAGCATGTACGGTTTTACCCGTAAGGTTTTTGAAAAGCATAGCATATTCGGGAGCGACCCCAGGATTTGTACGGTGTTATCCGCAGTCCTAACATAGCTAATACGGTATTATCCGTATACAATACAAATAATATGGTTTGCCCATGACTTCACATAAATTTCACACAAGTTTCACATAAATTTCAGATACACGTCACATAAACATAGGCATAAGCAACATTCATGTAAAAACCATTATAACAATAATTTGCATGAAAAACAAGTAGACAACATAAAATAGCCACATAGAGTTACCCCACCTAGAAGTGTGTTCTGCTAGTTGCTCGTATAGTCCTTCTCTAGACATGAGTCCTCTTCTACTTCAACTTCTCTAGTCCTACAATATAGAATATTTTTCTTAGCATAGGTAGGTAGTAGGCTTTAAACATAAATTGAAGATTTGAGGCAAGAATGTGATTTTATAAAAGGTGAGGGACCATTTTGTAATTTCATAAAATATTTTAGATTCATATTCTTTATGTTAAACTACAGATTTTGGAATTTGGGTTCTTTGAAAATTGGTTTGAGCCGAATCGAATTAAAAACGAGCATTTTATGACACTTTGAAAGTCTAGTGGCATTGTTGTAATTTCTAGAAAAAGAGTGGCAATTTTGTAAAAAATGAATTTTCGTAAATACATGGATTGCTTGACTTTCAAAAAGACTAACTTTGACTAGGGGCAGAATTGAAAACTCGAAAATTACATTTAGCCCCTAAAGAATATCTAATTTTCAAAAGATGGTACATGAACTTCTGTAGCAACTTTGACCAAACTTTTCCGGCGACTCGGTCGTCGGAATTTCAATTGGGACATGGCTATGGAAATCTCTCGTCAAGAGCTTTCTATAATGACCAGCCACAATAGAATCGGACTTCGTAACAGAAAGTTATGACTCCTTGAAGATGGTTTGATCATATGTGTTTCGCCTAAACTTTGACCGGCCATAACCGGAGTTCTAGAGCTCCGATTGCGATTCTGAAAATTGTTCCGGAATTCTCTCGCCGAGCCCTATCATATTTTAAAATAAAATATGGGTTTTGATAAAGGGGCGAAAATAAAAATGGGGCAGTAGCTGATCCGACGAGCCTAAAAAGTTGTCGGATCAGTTTTCCGGCGATTTCGCCGGATTTTGGTGGCTGGGGATGGAAAATTTGAGAGGGAAAAAGAGAAGACTTACCAACTATGCTTTATGGGAGAAGAAATGAAGACTTCAAGCTATGTTTTGGTGGGAGGAGGTGATGGAATGAAGGCTTTCTTTTACCTCTATTTATAAGACCTACCAAGCACAAGACCATGGGAATAAAACCGTGGTATCGGCTACTAGTTTTGATTATATTGTGGGCATAAAACCATGGATTTTAGCCATTGGTTTTGGGAAATATTGTGGGCATAAAACTATGAGATTTAGACATTGGTTTTGAGCAACATTGTGGGCATAAAACCATGGGATTTGGCCATTGGTTTTGAGCAATATTATGGGCATAAAACCATGTGATTTAGCCATTGGTTTTGGGTTAGTAATACCATGGAGAGGGCTTACCATAAAAAATGTAGTCTTCTCTTATATCTTTGGGTAATATAATGTCTAAGTGTTGTCTAATTAAACTCTTGTTATCCCGACCCATTCATACAATTAATTATGAAAAATGATAATTTATGCAAGTGTAAGAAAATGACTAAAAAAGTAAAAATGCACAGAAAAAAATAATGCAACTCATGTAGTTTCGCATAAATCAAATAAGATGATGCAACTAGAAATTCTGGTTATTACAATGGGTCTACAAGAGAAAGAAAGGAATAGATGGAAAGGTAGAAACCTTTAAAGCAAGATTGGTTGCCAAGGGTTATACCCAAAGAAAAGGAATCTGTTACGAAGAAACCTCCTCGCCGGTAGCTATGCTTAAATCGATTCGGATTCTCTTGTCTATTGCGGCACATTTCGATTACAAAGTGTGGCAAATGGATGTCAAGACTGCATTTCTTAATGGAAATCTTGACAAGAGCATTTATATGATGCAACCAGATGGTTTTATCCAAAAGGATCAAGAGCATAAAGTATGCAAGTTGAAAAGGTCCATTTATGGACTAAAACAAGCATCTAGATCTTGGAATATCAGATTCGATCAAGCTGTGAAATCTTATAGTTTTGATCAGAATCCGGATAAATCTTGTGTCTATAAAAAGAAAGAAGACAAAAGAGTAGTTTTTCTCGTGCTGTATGTGGATGACATCCTATTGATTGGAAATCATGTCGGAATGTTAACATCGGCAAAACACTGGTTGGCGCAACAGTTTGATATGGACTTGGATGAAGCAAACTATGTTTTGGGAATACGGATCTTACGAGATAGGAAAAACAGAAGGATTGCTTTGTCCCAAGCTTCATATATCGATAAGATATTGGTGAGATTTGCTATGCAAGATTCCAAGAAAGGCCAAACGCCTTTCAGACATAGAATTCACTTATCACGGGAGCAATCACCTAAGACTCCTAAAGAAGTGGAATACATGAAACGGGTTCCTTACGCTTCAGCAGTAGGAAGTCTCATGTATGCTATGTTGTGTACTCGACTAGATATCTATCATGTTGTTGGGATAGTCAGTAGATATCAGTCGGACCCAGGGCCCGAACACTGGATTGCTGTTAAACATATTCTCAAGTATCTTCGAAGAACTAGAGATTATATGTTGGTTTATTCAGCATCAGACTTGGTGCCTGCGGGATACACTGATTCTGATTTTCAAGCTGATAGAGACTCTCGAAAGTCTACGTCAGGGTCAATATTCATACTTGGTGGCGGTGTTGTTGTTGGAGGAGCATAAAACAGTCTTGTATTGCTGATTCCACCATGGAAGCTGAGTATGTGGCAGCTTGTGAAGCAGTCAAAGAAGCTGTTTGGCTTAAGAATTTTTTTCAGAGCCTAGAGGTGGTTCCTTCCGCGTCACAAAGTATTCTTTTATTTTGTGACAATAGTGGAGCTGTGCCAAATGCAAAAGAACCTAGAAACCATCAACATGGGAAACACTTTGCTCATAAGTATCACCTCATAAGGGATATTGTTCAGAGAGGAGATGTGACGCTGTGTAAGATTGCTTCTGCAGAAAATCTTGTTGACCCCTTCACAAAGGGTTTACCGGCTGGTGTATTTGAGGGTCATATTAAAAATATGGGTATACTAGACATGTCTCATTTACTCTAGGGCAAGTGGGAGAAAATGTTTGATAGTATGAGTGAAATAAATTTATAAGTTGTCTTTTGATTAGTTCTTTATGAGCTTGCATGTGTTCATGGATGGTAGATATATTTAAATCGACTGTTTGAGTTGTTCAACACAGAAAGATTCGATTTCTTATTCGATCCGTAAATAATTTTCGTCCACGATCAGTAAATACTTTTGGAAATTTTATTTTGATAAGATTGTCTCAATTTCATTAAGCTTGTCTTTGACTTGGTAATGAAATAGAGGATACATGTATGGTGTATTGGATAGGACCACATGAAATTTAAATTATGTTTTGACCATACAATTTAAAATTCATTGATTGACGTATGTATTATCTTACTCTTGAGTGAATAATGTACCTTTATTACCAACTGAACATTATTTGAGACACCAAAGAGTGAGATTATTATATTGATCAATATCTCAGTGTTTTGGGAATTAAAGTGAAGTGATAAAGAACATATATTTAAAATATTAGAATCCTTTACTATTTAATAGGCATGATCAGGATCTCACGGGTTCTTCTATGAACAGTAAATCTGAGCTCAGTATTCGACATTTGTTCTCGAATCACATTGTGTGACGTAGTAGTCACACAGGACTGTGAGATAGAAGATGAGTGTTGAGATTGACAAGTGTTTGAACATAGGCTTATTGGTCATGGTAGCCTATTGCAAATACTTTAGTTGATCGAGGGGGGCAATATGTTGGATCGATCGATCAGAGGATAATAATTGTTGATATATTGCTTCAATAATTTCGATTAAATTAAGAGTGCAATTATATTCTTTTAGTGGAATAGAATATAATTAATAAATTAATATGATAAGTCAAGAGTTGACCGGGTCATAATTAATTTATTAGAGCTTGATTTAATTGGGTCCGATCGGGTCCCTTCGGTAGCTCAATATGAACTAGAATAAATTATAGAGATTATAATTTGTCATTGCAATACAATAAATATATTGGATATTGGATATTGATAGATATAGAAGATGGAGATATCCAGGATCTCCTATATCTATCGGGATATGTTGCTTGTGGGAAAAGAATAATGGGATATTTTATATATATATATATATATGTATATAAAAACTCACGCCATTATTCTTCCTCTCCTCAATAATCACGCATACAACAATATTCTAAGGAGGTGTCCACACATCGTGTATTGCAGCACAGTTCGTGAGAACACCAGAGAAGACTTGAAGGTTTGAAGCTACATACTACAAAGGTATTAATTTAATCCTTCTAGCGTAAATTAATTAATTGTAGAACATAAAAATAAATTGGTCGATCCTACAATGATATATCCGATCTTCAATATTCAATATTGTGGATCGGATAGGAATCGTGGTTCTAACACTACCTACAACTAACTGTCACATATCCTCACAAGGCACATCTTTATCTAGCAATTAACATGTGCATTACACGTAGCTCGGTAAGTTGTTTTAAATAAAATATTAACGATATAGATATTTAGTTTAAAATAAATTTAATTAAGTATTTTTTCTACGCTATTTCCTAATTATAATTTTTTTATCTGCATATACTGCAATGTAGATACTTATTTTTTTAATGTTTTTAGATATTTTTCTAATGGTGTTGTATATACCCATTAAATTAGTGTAATATAGATGTATCTGACTCTATTGTTTTTTTGTATCCTCTTTTGTTAAGTTTAATAATATATTCTTTGTAAACGCTTAAGTATACTCAATATTTTAATAAAATTATATTATTTAAGTTGTATAAATAAAATCATCAGTGTTTCTGACATTGACATCCCAGTTAAATGTTTAGCTTTGACTATAATTAGATATAAATTACATCATTAAGGACTTATGACCTCAAAGTTCATCTTTTCTATTGTTCATGTTTGTACTTCTTCAATAGATTCATTTTCTTTGTAATAATAGCTAATGAGAGTTTTTAAAGTATATTAGAATTTAGAACCTAACATACACTTTTCTAGCATGCCTCATGTATTATCTTAAGAATTAATTTTGAATACAATCTTGATGATTCCAGACAAAATCCATTATATTCTTCTAGCATGGTTTTAGTATTTGCTTTAAAATTACATTATAATAAAGTTGACGTGGTTATTCAATAAATTATAGTTGCATTATATTTAATAACATTTCATTGTTTGCTAACTTTTGAATTTAATATTTTATACATTGCTCAAATATCTTATATTCATAGTACTAGATATTTTTTATCAGTTTTATACGACTCATGTTTTCTTCAAAGTTGGATGGTACATGTGGTAGTGCACACACTTTTAGGTCAATTTAAGTGCCTTTTTTATGGACTTTTATGTGCAAATTCACGTGTGTTTTGTGCGTTTATTAATTTCTCATTGGGCAATTTGACGTGTTTAGTTCGTTTTCATGTCAAAACAGGTGAATTAAGGCCGAAAAACAGGTTCGAAGATCTCAAATTGACAATTCAAGCTCAAAGGAAAAAGAAAACAAGGAAAAACAGGGGACCACGCTCGAGTTGCTGATGCCACGCCCGTGGAATAAGCCACGGCCGAGGCTGACTAGCCCATGGTCGTGGTAAATCCTCCAGAAGATGGTCAATTTACTGCCTT
Organism: Ajuga chamaepitys; assembly: GCA_958295605.1. Classification (NCBI taxonomy): domain Eukaryota; kingdom Viridiplantae; phylum Streptophyta; class Magnoliopsida; order Lamiales; family Lamiaceae; genus Ajuga; species Ajuga chamaepitys. Next base: position 11,909,936 of record OY282505.1, on the reverse strand, counting down.
ACCTGCCTCGGTCGAGGCAATCTCACACCACGCCCGTGGCGGGCCAAGGCCCACGGCCGCGGTCAGCATTAGCCTCGGTCGTGGCTAAAGATCCAGAAGAAGGGGCAAATCCAGCCCAACCAAGACCACAGCCGAGGCGATGACTAGACCGCGGCCGCAGCCCTGAGTTGGGCTCAAACCCTTGTTTTCACCACGCCCACGGCCAATTGTGAGCCACGGACGCGGCGGGGCCCTCTGTTTTAAAAACCCAAACACGTTTTTGTCTAATTTGGTACAAGCACTTACTCCTCTATATATATAACCACCAATTCGAAAATGACCTATCCTAGAACACATTTTCAGTCATTTTTTAACCACCAAGGAGGGATATTGGGCAAGAGATTGAAAAATCATCTTCTCCAATTGACATCTTTGGTTTCATCCATCTTAGTATCATATATGTTTTCTTGCTTTTCTACTTATTTTCTGTTTGTTTTAGCTTACATGGGTGAGTAGCACCCTTATTTCTACCCTTGATCAAATGTAAAACTTTAAGTGACAATGTTTACATGATTATTGCTAGTTGATGTTACCTTTTGATTGCAATTTCAAGTGTTCTACACTATTTGCTGTTATTGACTCGTATTTATATGTTTTTTCTTGGTTTGATCACCCTCTAGGAAGTGTATGAATATGTTGCTAGAATTGGAAATTACTATCCGTAGTTGTAGGATTTTCGATTTCCCTAGTAGCAAACAACGAGTGATTTCGTTGGTGATAGTGTAGAGTTCGACCTCTAAACCCGAGCTTTTGAGGTTTATCTCGAATCTATTTCATTATCTTGGAGCTTTTATCATTCGATTGCCAAATTGAAAAGAGCTTATTCGACATTTTGGTTTAATTGGATAGGGTTAGTCGAAGAGCTTATTTCGATTAGCTAGAATTAAGAGATAAAACGGTTGCTAGAGCTTGTTAGTAGCTGTGAAATAGGGACTTGAAATGCTTTCAATTGGGCATCAACAATAGTTGTGTAATTCATTTGAAACTAAAGGTATACTAGGTCAAGGGTAGATACCTTAATCATATTTTAAAAAACCAAAAATAAATCTACTTATCTTGTCATCTTTTGTTAATTGAATCTTAGAGTTTATTTGATAATTAGTTTAATAGTTGTTCTTGGTAATCACTAGTAGTTTATAGTTGGATAATCACAATCAAACCCCCCTTTTTCCTAATGTTTTTGTTATTTATTTACTTTTCCTATTTCGAGGTCCTTAGTGCTTGATACATATTTAATACTATTCCTCCGTTTCTTGTGGATTCGGCCTGCACTTACCACTTTACCTTGTAAGGTGAGATGTTCGGAAACTTTACAAAATACAAATTAATTTGGTACCGTCCAACGACCCGTGCCATTAGACATTAATATTTCAATCATGGTTGCAGAAGGCGGAAAGCAGAGGCGGAGCGATTTCTGGCCGCCTAGGTGCCGACCAGGAATTATTATTATTATTATTTTACATTTTTTATTATTTATTTAATTCAAAAAATTATATATATATATATATATATATATATATATATATAGAGAGAGAGAGAGAGAGAGAGAGAGAGAGAGAGAGAGGAGATAATCATCATATAGCACTACAATCAATTTGTTTAATATTTTAAAAAAGCTTCTAAATTTTTTGCTACGAAGGATTTGTATTAAAAAAGAAATTCAAATTCATAAACTTTATTATAAGAAGCCGACATAAAATTAAATAAAAAGAGGTCAACATAAGTCAATTACTAAGTCCAAAACAATTAAACAAGACAATAATGTCGGTAAGACATAACAATAAGTCAATAACATAATAAACTAAATGGAAATGACGTCCTTTCGAGCCTTTTTTAAAATAAAAAATAAAAAAAATTTGAAAAACGCCTAGACCGCCTAGGCCGCCTCGGCGGCGCCCAAGTCAAAAAACGTCCAGAGCAACCGCCCAGGCCTTAATCGGGGCGGCCAGGGTCACCTAGCGCCTAGGCGGCCGCCTAGACCGCCTTTTGCATCCGTGAGTTTAATCATTTAAAAAATAAGGAGATCTCTGTAAATTACGAATTTTCTTATAATATAGATTATATTGAAGTGTTACATTGTTTAAATAAATAATAATATTTTAAATCATTCTCGTCCTTTTAAAAAATATATATAATATATATAGCACGCGGTGACCAAATATTTATCTTTTTTCTTTTGAAAACTAATATGTCTTTTTTTTTTTAAGAAACATGCATGATATCTTTATCATTTTTTTTTTTCTTTTCAAACATTTTATATAAAGAAAAAGTATCTGGTACTATGTAGAAGACAACAACTAAAACATATTAAATCGTCAAAAATTAAGTAATATTAAAGAATAGAACTAGTTGTAAATTTTTCGTTTGTAATGAACCTATACTAAAAGCTTATTTAGAAAATATTTAAAAAGGATCTAACTTCCACTAAAACAAAAATAATATAATATCAAATAAAGTTCTATTGAATTATCATAAATATGAGTTCCTATATCGCATTTATTTTACTCATTGCAGTACATCTTATTTCAGTAATTTTAATTTTATATAACAATATGTCGAGTCTTGAATTTTATATATTTTTATTTTATTTTAATGTTCAAGAGTATTTATAGAGTTGAGGAAGATTTCAATACTTTGATCTCTATGAAAATTGTGTTTAATACTAAAATTAAAATATCTAAATTAATGTAAATTGATCAAAATGAAATTAACACCTATATATTTGAGATTATACATAATAATAATTTGGCAACATTTATATAGTTTTTTTTTTCTCTAATTTCCTTGTTTTCCTTAAGAGAAAATCTAACAATAATACCGACTAAAATATTTTTAAACTATTTTTTAAGAAATCATGTTTGAGCTAGTCCGCAACTTTCTTTTTCTTATGCTCTCGTTCAAATTCCTAATAATTCTCAAAATAATCAAATTTTAAATTATAATAATACCAATATTTGTAATTATTTATTTTTATCTATTTAAAAAAAATCTTCATGAAACTCATAACATACTGAAGAACGAAAAAAATCTTCACTTTAAATTTGATAATTTTTCCTTTTATTTTCCTCTTAGTTATAGACATAGTTAACTCATTTAGAAAACAAAATAAAAGAAAAACATTCATTTTTTTCACCTCTATACATTTTTTGTTATATACTGTAATATTATATTTTGTGTAACACTTATAGTACAAATATTACAATTATAGTTATTTTCATTTTTCATAATTTCATACTTTAAAAGTATCTAATATGTTTTTTTCTTATATATTTTCTTAAATATCAGTGAAAAACTCTTTATATCAATGTGTATATTATCAAATTAGATTTATTCAAAAGTTTATAGAGTTACTAATAGTAATTATGTAATATTGTCTAACATTAACAATCTTTATTTATCTTTGATTTGATAATTTTGTCTTTCTTTCTACATTGAGTTAAAAAAAAAAAACAAAAAAGGAAAAAGAAAAGGTTCAAGAATCATAATTTTTTGCATTGTATTCTAAATGTAAATATTATTTGATCTAACTTTGTTTAGTACAATTTTTGGTTGGTGTGGGGATTGGATCTATGGTCTATTGATGCTCTATCAACTGAGCTACAAGAACATGTCTCATTTGATTTAACTTTGAAACTTTTATATCTAATAATATAAAAATTTCTTCCACATGAGTAATATTTATAATACAAACATTTTAGTTATAGATAATGTAACATCCCAGCCCCACAAGCAGGTGAAGGGTTGACACTAAAGCATACTTCTACTTTTAAAACATTTATCAGCGGAAGACCTTTTGATAAAAATACGAGTTAGAAGATTTTCTTAATTAATTAAACTATTATTTACATAAAAACTAACTCGTATAAACCCACATTTTTTATTCAAAATCATAATAACTTTTACCATATCTTAAGTAGTAGGAACTTCTATTTAAAAGGATAAACACTTGTAACTTTAGCATAAAGTATATAATTTGAAAACTAGTTCTACTTTAATAATTTAGAATATATCTATCTATATATATATATATATATATATATATATATATATATAATAAGCCAAGTCAGCCAAATTTAGTAAGCTGAACTTTTTCCCGCCCATTTTATAAGTTACCATTAATAGACGAATTTTTTTAATTTTAAACTTTAACTATCCGATTTAATTTCCTATAATGCGACTATTCAAAACTATTTTTTGTCGAAAAATGTGGAAAATCAAATATGTACTAGATCGTCCAACATAATACGTTTAATTTTTTTTTAATTTTGAATTTTGAAATAATTTTTATCTGATTATATAATTTAATCTATAAACATACACATTAATTTATCTTCATTTTATGTGATTCATATTTATGGCTACGTATTTCTATCATTTCTTTGTTTCGTAATTATTCCGTGTCAATTTCGATAAGCACATTACAATGGATGCTCCAAAATACCTGAAAATGACGATACGAATAAATCAACTACACAGAAGGTTGATTCCGGAAAAAACTATTATGATGGTTGCAGAATCCAAATTTATCTACCATCAACGTTTTCTACGGTAATACATAATCGTATAAAGAATTATTTATTCAAGTTTTGTTATGTGACTGCTTTAACATAAAAATTGGTTTCTATCATGTATACAGTCTATCCAGACAGAATATTAACAAAAGATTAGAGATAATCAAGTCATTCGAGAATCAGCTGAGTTTGAAGGCTAATTGTCAACAAATTGTAATTTCAAAAAAATTTGGATTTTGGATTGTAGTAGATTTTCATTTTCCATTTTCTATTATCAAAAGTTCATGTATCTAATTTAAATTGAAATTGAATTTTGTTGTGTCTTTTTTTTTTCTTTTTTTTTTTTGCTATTACAAGTTAAGATTAAAATTAAACATTGACAAAAGTCCAAGATTTTGAATATCAAGAAGACATTTTCTAATTTATAAAATTAAAAGAATTTGAGTAATACATGATATATTGTATGATGTATCATCAGTTCGGAAAAAATAACAACCACATGCAATTCTGGGCCAAATATAAAGATTTATAAAATATTACTAAATATATTTAAGAAAAAATACCGCATATAACAAATATTATGAAATAAGGTCAAATTGATAATTTGTTCTATTATAGAAAAATACCTAAAAAATAAAGTTATATGTAAAAGCAATATCAAATATACAGATTGATTAATTATCATTATTATATCATTATACAATGAGATCACCCATAAATTGAGAACGAATAGATATTAAGAATGAATAGAAAAATCAATATTCGATATATTCGAATTTGAGAACAATCACAAATTGTGAACAAACAGAATTGACAGAGTAAGATCATATATATAGATTGATTAATCATTATTATATTCGATATTCTGATATATTCTATTGTATTACCTAGATTATCCTGTTGTTTTCGAGTTTCCAATATAAATCATAAATATAATTTGTCTATAAATATAATGATTGTTTATTATTTCTATTGCATATATATTAAAACAAAAAGTCTGTATGATAGTTTGATCAAATAAACATAAACTTCTATATAATGATTGAGTTATCATTATATTCCGTACATAAATCATGAATTATAATGTGCATATGAATATTCTTTTGCATATCTTTACCAAAAATAATACAAGTTTTCAATTTTTTTTTAAAATACAACAATAAGGAATCTTCTATTGAAGATATTTGATAATAAAATAGCCAAATCATATCGAATCTTTCAGATATAATTTATGATTTGTTATACTGCCTATAAAAACTGCATCTACGTAACAAATTGTAGAATTATAACTCGCGACTGTTATATATATATTAAGCGAAGTCAGCCAATTTTAGTAAGGTTTATTTTTCCCGCCCATTCCATAAGTTACTATTTTCGTAAGAGATTTGAATGTTTGAAATCGTACTTATCCAATTCTTTCTGTTATATTTTGAAATTATGAATTAATATTGTTCCTATCATGATGGTGCGTTTTGAAAGTTTGAATAAAGAAATCTTATCGGATCCATTTTTATCTCTCATGGAAATCTGATATATAACGATTGTGTTATGATTAAATTAAAAAAACCTATAAAAATGCATTACAATTAGGAGTAAACAATGTAATTTAAATTCAAATGTTTAAAATAACATCTGTATTCACATCTATATATAGATACATCCCTTTTTTCCGATCGTCATTTTGCACTCTATTAATCATATGTTGCTTACAATGGAAGATCCAAGAAATGTATCTGCAAATGATGATCAAAGTAAATCAGCCACGGTGCAACATCATGGACTTGGAAAAGAGATACAAGGAAGCTGTAGTATCTAAATTTACCTGCCATCAACCTTTTGTACGGTAATACATTATTTACAACATGTTTCTTTAATTATTCAAAGTTACAACATGTTTCCTCTGAAGAAGCCACCATCAGGAAACTGTTTCATATATCTTTGAATTCCATCATATAACTGAAAATAGCATCATTGTGAACAACTTGAGGCATCATTTTGCAATAAACTCTCATAACCATTCTAATTCAGGAGAAAACACGCTGAAACCATCCAACACAATGAGATGCATGGGATGGTAATCCGGAACACTGTCATTCTCGTAGCAGTGTTCATAAAATCAGTGGGGAAAAAACTGATGCTAATGTACTAAAGGATGAGTGTACTTGATGTTAAACCAACATAATTATTATTGGACGGATATATTTCGAAAAAAAATTCCGATACTATTCAGAATTTTTAAAATATTATCTAGATAAATTTAAGGTATATTCAAATTTAAGTTTAGCCAGTTCATAATAAACACACCATATTTTATCACTTAACCTATAACCATATAAATCTGAACTATATGTACAATGATCTGTTTGGTTGAAAACTTAGATTAGGTGTATCTACTAATATAGTAGATAAATGAGATCTCCTAAATATTAGGAGATAGTATCTATACACATGAATCTCACTAATATTTGACAGACAAAGTGTCCTAAATACAAGGAGTCAAAATCCTTTCAATCATATCAATTGATATAACATCAGATTAGTCCTATAAATAATAAGACATCATGGATACTATTTCACAACTCAACACAGTGGCAACCTAAAATATTAAACCTCTATTGTATACATATCAGAAAGATATGATGCAACATTCATGAAGTAATCTACATCCAATCATCCACGCACAACAATCATAATGGTGGCGGGAAAACTCATTATCAAAATAACAATAAGAATGATGGGTAAATACTCACTCAGAAAATGCATCTACTTAGAAGACTGAAAGAGCAAACAAAACTGGGAACTACCGTGCAAAAGGTCAGAAATACTTACTTGCGAATTTGTTAAAGAAAAAACAATATGTTTCATTTTTTATTTTTATTTTTATTTTTGCAAACCAAATATTCATATCTTGCACATGGTTAGTTTAAGTTGTAATATCAATGAGTTGTATTTATGCATTACAAATAGAACTAATTTTGTACTAATGAGAGATTATCCTTTATTCAAAAAAATTATGGAGGAGCATCAGAAAGCTTAATATCTCAAAATAACAAAAATACTTGGAACACAGATAATAGGCAGAATTAGATTCAAACCAACTATAGCTTTTGTTGCATTGATCATCAAGTCCAATAAATGGTTATAAGCATACAATTATATAATGAATGGATAAGACATGAACTAAATCCTTTTATCTATTTCACTCTAAAATATTGAAAATTATATTCCCAGTTTGAATTTGAACCAATTTTTTTAGTTAATAACTAAACCACATTGTCGTGAATTCATATTACAGTTCTAATTCAATGACATATCAATCACATTTTTCAGATTTAAATAGAATCTTTGGAAATCAGAAAACGAGTGATCAAAGTTCAACGTACTTAGCGTTTTAGTTTGTTCTCAAAATAACAATCAATAAAAACAATAACAAATAATTTTCCATCAACACTTAATTAAGACACTTTGCTTCAGTTCAAGAGCAACTATAATGAGTGAAGAGCATACGGAATGCTAAAGACTAATAAGTAAATTTTGACGTTTAAGAATGGAGTAATAATCGGCAATAGCCACCATCATGTATTGCATAGTAAACAACATACAACTATACAAGGATATACCTAATGAAATCAAACAAAGTAAATGGGGCCTATTATAGTGTAACAATAAATCCTATTGCAGAAATATGTGGGCATGTTTTAAGATGTAAAAGCTAAAGAATGAAAGAAAGTTTGATAGCATTGTGGGAATCATGGGTCTTATTTCTAACCCCAACAAAAAATATTCACACATCTGAGATTATAATCATAATGATCAATCCAACTTCAGCAAAATAATAAATTAAAGGAAGAATGTGAGGTAGACTAATAGGGTGTTTGTGATTGCTTTTACTTTTGGAAAAGTGATTAAGATTAGAGATTCTATAAAAATTACTTATGTAAAAAGTAGGTAGTGTTTGAAAAAAAAAAAGTGATTTCTAATAAAAGTAGAAGTTGGAGTATTAGGTATAAATCCACTTATGTCTTTAAAAAGTATCATATTATTTACAGAATTGCCATTGAGCAGAGAAAAAACATTAAAATTTTGTTTTTAGCTTTTATATTGAAAGCACTTCTTTTAAAGCAGAAGTTAACTTTGCAAGCACTACAAAATAGTTTTTCTCAAGCTATAAGCTAAAAATCACTTTAAAAAAAACAAATGCAAACACTCCCTTCTTATTCAGATGAGGACGGATAGTCGTCTAATTAGTGATTCGCTGCAAAAGATCCAACAGCTAGCTGCCTAGCTCTTTGATCATTCCAAACCAACAATCAATAATAAAGAAATACTAAAATGGTTTGATGAAACCACATCTTGATGGAATCCAATGAAACAGTTACATTTGATGCCATTACTAGGATAAACCTCGAGGGCAGTCTTTTCACTATCCAAAACCGTTTATTGATTAATAAATCAAGAGATATATTTAGGGAGATCACCATAGCAGCATCATACACATAAAGTTTCTCTCCAGTGGGAATGTGCACCGTCTTCACACCAACTTCCCCATTTAACAACTTATTCATAGGCCGAATGTTAGCAAAAGTCCATGTCGCCATTATTTCATCATTACCCCGCCGACTTTCATAGGAATTGAAATTCCTGCGATTGACACCACCTTCTATGAGAATTTTGGCAGCTGGACTATCGTTTTGAATACCAAAAAAAAATAAAAATAGAAGGAAACATAACAAAAAAAAATTATACATTTGTTACTATAAACCCACGAGTTCGATGGAGATCTCAAATCGGGGGAGATATTCTTTTTGCATATCCTTAGAAGGATGCAAAAATATGAAAGCACCATTCGATCGACGGGTCTGCTCTTTGCATGTCACCGATTTATTTTTTATTTTCTGAGAGAAAAAATGTGGGGAGGTGATTCAAGATATTCGAATCGAAACTGGGGAAAAATGTTAAATGAGTTGAGATCAGAATCTGTAGAGAGATAGAGACAAGATAAATCGTCAAGAGCTTGAGAGATAGCTATTGGGTCGCAGAAGCTGTATAGAGAGACAGAGATTACACTCGAAGAATCTGGACGTTCATTAAAAAGATTGATGTAAAAAAACGAGCTTTAGAGACGGAAAGAAAGATGATCTTCGATCTATATAAGGAGCGAGAGAAGGATCTGTAGAGAAATGTAAGAGACACCTTCCATCTTGACACAGAGAGAGAGAGAGAGAGAGAGAGATGTTGAGAAGAGAACATATATTGTATCAAATCATGGGAGAAAGAGAGAGCTTTAATTGGTTCTTCTTAGAGATGTCAAAATTGGCCCGGCCCTAAAAATACAAGGGCTAGGCCTTAGTTTCATAGGCCCTTATAACTTCAGGGTTTTTGGCCCGGCCCTACTTGGCCCTCGGGCTTATTAGGGCATCCCCAATGGAGAGGGAGATGCTGACATGGATTGCTCTAAAAACCTGAAGTGGGGTATTTCTTCAATGGGGGGGTGATTTTTGGGTAGGGGTATAGTTGCTGGGGTGGGAAAACACTTCCTGGGAATATGTGGGCTTGGTGAGAGTGAGGAAAGCCGGCTGTGAGAGGGACTCGCGCAGGGGGAGGCTGCTGCCTGGCGCGTGGCCCCCACGCGCGGCGTGGGGCCCGCGCCTGCAGGCTGTCCCCCCCCCCCCTTAATTTATTTTTTTTTTTTTTTTCGTTTCTTTTCAGCTTTTGTTTTTGCTTTTCTTTTTGCTTTTCTTTGCTTTGAATTTAGGAGACAATATATCCGTTGCAAACGGCTTTTTCTTCCCTTTTTTTTTTTATTATAATTTTTTAAAATCTAGCAATTATTTTCAGTATTATTTTTGAAAAAAAATAATTTTTTCCTATAAATATATGTTCAATAATCACCATTTTCTTCATCCTCTACTACTCTTAAAATTTCAATCTTCTATCAAAATTTTACATTTCTTCTCTGAAAAAATGGACAAAGATTCATGGAATCAATGGGGCAATTCTTCAAATTATGGAGAAAATGCAACGCCTCCAGGAATCAATTTTCGTCCTCCAAACACCAACTACCGTCCTGATAATCCAAATTTTCAAACCCAAAATTATCCAGCCCATTTTCCATATTTTCCAGATTTTTCGGAAGGTGGAAACACTCAATTCAATCCGCTCAATTCATCAGGTGCATCATACTACGGGCATCCAGATCAAAGTCCCTATAGGCCAGTTCCGCAATATGGGTTTACGTTTTATATGAATAACAAATTTATTAATCATTTTATGGGAATTTTTTTTTTCCGAAATATAATGAAATATAAAAAAATCCAATAGTCGGAATATTAATCACTTATTATTTATCCGAAAATTAAATAATTAATTTAGTTGATAAATTAATAAATAAAAAGATAAATAGGATATTTAAGTGGGGCCCCCACATATTCCTGCTTTTTGGGTATATTGTTGGGGAGGAGTTTTGTTTTGAGGTATAGGTATTTTAACTTTTGAGGTGGCGCTGACGTGGCGAACATATTCCTGCTTTTGGGTATTTATCATTGGGGATGCTCTTAGGGCTTGGGCCGAGCTAGGGCAAGGCAGGCCCCAAGGGCCTTATATTTTTATTTTTATATTATATAATATATACATATATATATATGTATATATATACATATGTATATATTATTTATATAGTATCACATAATTATATAGATAAACCCAAGGTTTTGTCTAAAACGACTTTTCAGTTTTCACTTTTGACATCTGGAGACTCTCCAGCGGCTTCTCAGGTCTTCTCACGTTCTCTTACTCTTTCCTCCCCGTCGCCAGCAATTTTCTGCTCTTCTCAAAAGTAAGTTTGATATCTTTTTTAATAAATATATGTTATAGTTTTTCAATATATTGTGTTCAATATGGTGAATTGTTGATGTTCCAAAAGATACACTTATATATATATATATATATATATATATATAGACGGAGAAAGATCAACAGAAAGTTAGAACTTTTATTTAAATATTGTATGTAATTTTTCAGTGTTGATTCCCCTATATAGATCATGGAATCATTTAAAACACACACACATGACACAACCATGTAATGTTATATATAAACCATTAGATTAAGATGAATCATTGGGGCTGGGGTACGTCGGGGTGCGGGATTGTAGACAGGGGCTGGTAATGGTATAGTGAATTAGTGGTATGTATATTTGTGTATATAACTATATATATTCATAGTGTTAGCACATAACAAGTTAACAGTGATGATGATAAAAAAAAATTAGAGAACACCCCTGAAGCTCAGAACATTATTTAATTTCTTACACATCTAAATATCTAATCAACACAACTATATGGCTCACCAGAAACATATAAAGTTGGAACTGTTATAAAATTTCAATGTTTTATTAATATCTTGTATTCGAATTATTTGTTTATGATTTTGTATTTTGTGATTTAGGTCATTGGTGATAATGTTGAGACAGAAGAAATGGCCGCAAATCGGAATATTGATAATGCCAATTTACCAGCTGAAATTGGTGGTGAAAGTGCACCACAAGTTGGTGAGAACAATGTTTCTCGTGAGAGGAATGACGAACCACCTGATAAAAAAGGTAAACTTCTGAAGTTTGGGATGTTTTTGAAAGAAACAAAGAGCCATAACCAGATGGAACATGGAAGTGTGTGTGTACTAAGTGTAAGCATGTATTTACATGTGGAGGAACCTATGGAACTTCACACTTGAAGCGTCACATGAAGAACTCATGTACTAATGTGTGTTATTCAGATGTGGGTCAAATGCTAATTGATCAGGAAGGCAAAACAAGGGCTAGGAAAGTTAGTAAGGAAATTCTTCGTGAAATGCTTGCAGAAGCTGTAATAGAGCATGATTTACCATTTGCTTTTGTTGAATATGAGAAGATTCGGGCTGTTATGAATTATGCTAATCCAGATGTGACAATGCCTTGTAGAAATTCAATTGTAGCTACCTTTGTGAAAAAAATATGAGATGGAGAAAGAGAAGCTTAACGTATCAATGTCTAAACTTCCAAATAGAGTGTGTTTAACTTCTGATGTTTGGACAGCATGCACAACTGAGGGCTATATATGTTTGACAGCCCACTTTGTTGATGAGAATTGGAAATTAAATAGCAAAATCTTGAACTATTTTCGTATGGTGCCTCCACACTCAGGGGTTGAATTAGCTAAAATGGTGTATGATTGTTTGAAAGAATGGGGATTGGAAAGAAAGTTTTTTTCTCTTACATTGGACAATGCTTCAGCTAATGACAATATGCAAGAAAATTTGAAAGTAAAATTTTGTTTACATGATTGTTTATTGGCTAATGGTAAATATTTTCATGTTCGTTGCTCTGCACATATTCTGAATATTATTGTCCAAGAAGGGTTAAAAATTGCAAATGTAGCACTACATAAAATCAGAGAAAGTGTGAAGTATGTAAGAGGATCTGATGGGAGGATACAAAAGTTTGATGAATGCATTCAAGATGTAGGAGGGTTGATACAAGTATTGGATTGCGGTTGGATGTTAGCACATGACGGAACTCTACTTATTTTGATGCTAGTGAGTGCACTAAAATATAAGAAGGTGTTTGCAAGTCTCCAATTGCTAGACAAGGCTTTTAAGACTTGTTCAACAATTAAGGAATGGAACAAGGCTGAAACTATTTCCGAATTTTTACGTCCTTTTTTATGATACCACTAATCTTATTTCAGGGTCCTCTTACCCAACATCTAACTTGTATTTTATGCAAGTTTGGAAGATTGAGTGTGTGTTAAAGGGAAACTTGGAGAAGGAAGATGAGTTGATTAGGGACATGGCTAAGAGAATGTTAGGGAAGTTTGAGAAATATTGGCATGAGTATAGTGAAATACTTAGATTTGGTTGCATTCTTGATCCACGGATGAAGATTTCTTTCTTAAATTTTTGTTACTCGAAGGCTGATGTAGCTAGTGCTAATGCTAGTGATAAAGTGAAAGATATGAATCGGAAGCTGAAGAGGTTATTTAAGGAATATGTCATAAAATTTGGTGATTCAAGATCCTCTCACTCTAATATTTCTAATCCTGTTGCAACTAACAGTGGTGAAGGGACAAGTGCATCATACAATGACAAGATATTTGAGGTATTTTTTTAAAGTTTTCACCTAGTTGATCCTTATGTTACATTAGAATATAAGTTTATCTGCTTTTATTTACTTTCTTTGCCTTGTGTGTATAGGAATTCTTGATGTTTCAAACTCAATCAGCCCATACTACGGGCAAAACAGAGTCGGAACTCTATTTAGAGGATCCACAACTTCCTCTTAGTCAATTTGGTAATATGGATGTATTGCAATTTTAGAAGGATAATAGAAACAGGTATCCAATTTTATCTGTCGTGGCTCGTGATGTGTTGAGCATTCCCATAACCACTGTAGCATCAAAATCTGCGTTTAGCATTGGTTCTCGTGTTTTGAACAAGTATCGGAGTAGAATTCTCCATGAAAAGGTTCAGATGCTCATTTGTACTAGGAATTGGCTACGTGGCTTTGTTTCTGAAGCTAATGGTACAAAATTAACTTTTATTTTTTTTCATTTGATTAACATGTACGTAGTTATAATTTGATACGCTAATTGTTTCTGTTTATTTATGCATTACAGATGAAGAAGAAGAAAACAAGTTGATAGCTACGGCTTCTGGGGGAGAATCAGATATTGCAACCCAAGATGAAGCAATGAGGAATGTATTTACTTGTTAGATATTATTATCAGTGATAGACTTTATTATTTTTGCTAATGTTTTGGAGAAATCATACTTTACTATTTAGCTTTTTGTTATTTTTTCATATTAATATCTTAGAATTGGGATGCTTATATTTTAGAATGCTTTAATTATCCCTTTGTTTATTTATTTGAAACTTAAAAATGTCGATTTGATGTTTGAGACAACGAAAAAAAAATGATCTCATAGGGCTTGGGCAGGCCCTGCATTTTCAAGGCCCATATAGCATAAGGGCTTTTAGTCCTGACCCTTTTTTAGGGCTTGGGCCGGGTAGGATCGGACCGGCCCTTATTGACATCTCTAGTTCTTCTAGATGGTGCGAAGATTTCTTCAGGAAAGCTCAACCATAAAACAAAATTGGGCCTTGAATATGTGTAATGAGAGGCATGTTGGGTCTATAAACATAGGACTATAAAAGAGGCCCAGTTCCTAAAATATTGGCTCAAATAGACGAATATATAATAATCTACAAGATCAGGGCACTAAGCCCCAATTACAGAAATTCGCAATAAAGATATTTTAAACAATTACATTAATTATTTTAATTGGAGTTTGTGACCCGTTGAACTCTTTTTATATTTATTTAAATTGGGCTTTTCTATTCCAAAAAGTTGGGCCTTTTTTAATTTATTTAACTTGGGCCATTGTATTTCGGGCTTTTTTATTGTGATTTGTTCTTCGATATTGTTTATGCTGTAAATTTTTAATGGAATTTTGTATTTTATAAACATGGGCTTTCTTTATTTATTTCACTTGGGTTGTTGTGGTTAATTGACTTCGGGCTCCATAAATGATTTAGCAATTTATGGAGCCTATTTAATATTAGGCCCTATAAAATTTGGTCCGAAAAAATTCATTTTAATACATGCCATTTTAAAAATGTAGTGCATATCCATAATCGGAATAAATTATAACTAACTCATATGATGTGATGAAAAATATATATTTTTTTTAATAATTTAATACGTAGTTTATTGATGTTTTTATATAGATGTAACTAGAATTGTTATATATATATGACACTATTGATCATAGTTATATACATAAAATTGGGAGGTTTTCGCTCATGGACGCGTGGATCAGGTATGACAAACCCATTTAACCTCCTAGATTATAAGTAAAATAATCAAACTTTACATCGAAACCCAGAATTCCCATATAGTGACATCACAAACAGTATTTTATTTAACTGCTCATTATTGTCTAGTTTATTCAATTTGAGCGTTTTAGTAAACTTTTTAATAATTACACTATTTGATTAGAGTAACCAACTGCTGAGGATTGATTTTAAGTTGTGATGTAGACAGTAGATGTAGTAGTGACACTACGAATGTTGTGTATAAGAAGATATTCAAAATTTGTGAATCTATATTTTTTTCCTATAATGTTTTAACAAATTGTTAATTTAAACCTTCTATTCACTTCATCGATTTCCACTTGCTA
The DNA here is from genome assembly GCA_958295605.1 of Ajuga chamaepitys. Lineage (NCBI taxonomy): Eukaryota > Viridiplantae > Streptophyta > Magnoliopsida > Lamiales > Lamiaceae > Ajuga > Ajuga chamaepitys. The sequence goes on along the minus strand of OY282505.1, from coordinate 11,894,172 downwards.
AAATCATGTTAAATAACATCGCAAAAGAAAATAATTTTTTTTTTTTTTGTTTATCAAAATTTTGCCCATTTCTTTTTGTTATATATTATCAAATAAAAATATGTTTTTAATAAAAATATATTGTTAATTTTGATTTCCTCTTAAAAAAAAAAAAATAGCTCGTGCATCGCACGGGTGCATTAACTAGTTAACATAACAAGAAGTTAGATTCGTATAGGGTAAACGCATCCTTTTAGAAATTATAATTTTTAGGCTTTAAGACCAACCTGTCTCGTAAAATTCACTATAAATCATATATTTAATAAAATCATCTCAAATTTGAATCATAGACTTCTAATATCATGTATTACATCATACATAAACAATTTTCAAAGATCCAAAGGCACTAATTTTATAAAAATCATTTTCTATGAGCAAATTCGAATATTTTATACCTAAAATCAGCTTATCTTGAAAAAATCATTAATTCATGGAATACCCTCAACTTTTAACCATATACTCCTAACATAATATTTTTTGAAAATATTAAGTAAATATTTTTATATGATTTTTCGAAGTCGCATGTAGAACACGAATTTCAACAAATAACGTGTTCATGTAAGGTTCACACATTTAGATAGTATAATCTCTACTTATATAATACTATGAATAGTATAGAACACATTTAACTAACATACACATATCGATTTTGCACCATCTAGCAAAATTGGTGAATTAACGATCAACCATATAATATCCCAAAATAATATAATTTCCAAATCCATATAAATTACAAAAATAAGAAAATGAAACTATTAAAGAAGACATACCTTAAAATAGATTACTAAAACAACGACTCCTAAAGCACCGAACCTCCAAAAATTATTGGATACACCAAATCTTCGAACTCCGTCTGGAAATAAACTACTAAAGATCTCATAATTAAAGAGGAATCTCAATATAATATATAATTATATATTATATTACTCTTTTTTTTTTTTTTTTGTATTATTGAAATATAATTATGAGTTTATGGGTTGTGTGTACTGTGATCGGAAAAAGTTGACTCCTATTTATAGGAGCCTCAAGACCATATAATAAGCATGCTATATGTATGGCTTTACGTGGAGACGTGGAGTGGTAGCAGCAAGATTAGTGTAGTGGAAAGTTGCATGAGGTGTTTATTAACGTGTCCTTTAGTTGCTAGTGATAGATTATTTTGATTTGCCACACAACATCAGGTGTACTATAATATGTACTAAATAAGTAATCTATATATATATAAGAGCAAAATGGAGGGTATTAATGTCATTTTAACTTTTTCTCCAAAAGATTTAGACCATAATTAGCAATTTTTTCTTATGTTTGGTAAGTTCATAACTTTCTTTTATTTTTCTAAAATATAAATAATTTTTTTATTTTTAATCCGACTTTTATGCATAATATACCAAATTATTTATCTTTTCACGATCTTCGATTTGACATCCATATCACATACATTATAATGAGATATTTGATTTGAATAAACAGATTGTTTGTTGGTTAATTGTTTGTGCTAGAATTGATGTTTATTGTGAATTGTACTATAATATTTTGGTTTTAGTTGCAACTAAAATTAGTAAAATAATTTCTTTATAAAAAATATGAGTATTTTTTACAAAAATACAACTAATCATTTATTTTATTTGACATGAATTTTCAATTTTTTTTTTTTTAAGTCATGCAGGGACAAAACTCATTGTTTAAATAATGAAAATCCTACTCTATTAAATCAAAGGCAAAACCATCAATATCTATTTTATAATCAACTTATTAATTCATCAAATCTGCTAAAATATCTTTTTATCACAAAAGTACAGAAGCTCTGAGCATATATATAATTATGTATTAAAATAGTTATTGAAAATATTTTTAGCTACCTATTTACATTTTTAATAAAGTGTATTTTGTTGAAATTATTCTTTTAATGAAATTTATTCTTTGCAGCTAAATTATTTCAGTTGTTACATTTGACAATCTTTTTAGTTTTTTACTTTTACTAAACTTTAATTAGATGTTTTTACACATTCTAAGCTAAATAATACTTTGTCGCACTAATCAACATCAACTGTCTTTTTTACTCTTAACAATCTAAATAATTTTATTCACATTCATCAATTTTTATCTTTAAATAAATAAACTATTTATAAGAAAATATAATATTTATATAAATAATTTACAATACAAAATAAAATATGAAAATATTCAAATATTTTGAAGAACTCAAAGACTTTAATTAGTTATCGAATCATTAAATAAATTTTGAATTTTATTTTTTTAAAATAAGATTTTATTAAATAAAAGTTATTTAAGTATATTTGAAATCACCAAATGAAATGTTAAAAGTTGCAAATGAACATCAAACTTTATGAAGTGAAAATTAAATATTTTTAATTAGAACTTGAAAGTTTATTTAAATAAATTAAAAAATAAATATAAAATAAAAGCAGGCACCTAAAGAGAAAAATATTAAACTTTACATTACATATGAAATATCCAAATAAAATATTAATATATATATATATATATATATATATATATATATATATATATAAGCCACAAGAGTGACAATTCTGTAAGTAACACTTTCCAGCCTAAAATATTAGGATGTGATTGATAAGTTGTTGTCACATTTGGTAGGAATCAAAATTATTTTACTTTCTGGTACACGTGAAAATGCATGCATTTTAGGTCGCTTTAAGTGTCGTTTTAATGATATTTTAATGCACATTTGACAGTGTATCTTGCATATTTGTATTATTGGGCCATTTAATGTGCTGAGCTCGTTTCAGGATAAAACAGGTGAATTAAGGCCGAAAAACAAGTATCGAAGAAGTCCGAAACGGAGAACGAGCCAAGGATGGAACAAGGGGAAAGAGGTTCGAATGAGTAGACGCGCCCGCGAATACAAGTCACGGCCGCTACCTATCAAAGAGAAAGGGCACAGTTCGTGCCCGTGACTCAGATTCACGACCGTGACCTATCAAAGAGAAAGGGCACAGTTCGCACCCGTGAATCGGATTCGCGCCCGTGACCCGGATTCACGCCCGCGACTGTGCCCATGAACCAAATTCCTACTAAAGCAAAATGAAGGGTTCGCGGCCGCGACTTTGGTTCACGGCCGCGACCCGATACCCTGTTTTTAATCCTGAAACACGTTTTTGCCCAATTTTTCAGCCCAAAACTTTCTCTTCTATATATATAAGGTCATTTTCGAATTTGACCTAGCCTAGAATACATCCCCCTCACATAATCAGCCACTTTTCTCCATTGGAAGCAAAGGAATGGAAGGGGGTTGAAGATCTTGATCATCAACCCTAACCTTTGGTTCTTTCTATCCTATTTTCATGTTTTCTTTAATTTTCTGTTATTTTATCTTTGTATTAGGTAAAATGGGTGGCTAGCACCCTTTTGTTCACCCTTGATTATTGTGGAACCTTGAGTATAAGACGTTTATGTGATTATTGCGGTTAACGTTACCGAAAATATAGTGTATTCAAGTGTTTTGTGTTATTTGCTGTTATTGAGTCACATTTATGAATTAATTATTGGATTGATCACCCTTTAAGGGATTTGTGAATGTGTTGCTAGAATAGGAAATTACTATCCGTAATTGTAGGATTCCCGATTCCCGTGTAGCAAACAATAGATTTATTTATTGGTGATAACACAAAGTTCAACCACTAAAACCGAGCTTGCAAGTTTTATGTTGAATTTATCTCGTTGTCCTAGTGTTTAATGCATTTGGTTATTGGATCTAAGAGAGCTTGTTCGAGGAGTCGATTAAATTGAATAGGGTTAGTCGAAGAGCTTATTTTGATTAACTAAGATTAAGGGACAACAAGGCTATTAGAGCTTGTTAATAGCCTTGAGATAAGGGCTAGAATCACAATTTAATAGGGCATTAACAATAGTTGCATAAATCGTCCAAGACCAAGGTGAAACATGATCAAGGGTGAATTGTTTTATTATTTAAAAACCAAAAACCAAAACAAATCTCTTTATTTGTCTTTGTTTATTTAGGTGTTAGTTGTTATTTCATTAAATTCCCCCCACTTCTTTATTGTTTTCTAGCTTATTTACATTATATTTCTTGATAATAATAGCTGAATACATAAAGTAAAATTGTTCGACTGTTCCTCGTGGGATCGACCCTTACTTGCCACTCTACTAGTTAGAGTTGTAAGCTAAGGTTAAGTGTATATTTCTATACATTAATTTGGTAGTAAGAAAAGACCATACCAATTTCTAAATTTGCAAATATCTTTTTTTCATTTATAATCTATTTATTATGTATACGATATCAAATTAATCATATTTTGATGATGTTTGATTTGACATACATATATATATATATATATATATAATAAGATATATTATTTAAAATATTATATTATTTCTTCGTTGATTATTTGAGTAAGATTTCAGTGTTTATTGTGGGTTGTACAATAAATATAGTATTGGTTCGGAATACAATTAAAAACCATTCAAATAATTCTCTTTTACAAATTATTTTACTTGATTATTTCATTAAAGCCACAACTAATCAGTTTGTTTTATCTGACGTGAATTGTCTCAAGTTTTTTTTACATTTATGACATTGAGAGAAAATCATTTTATATATAATTGAACACATACATTATCGAATTATAATCGATAGTTAATATTTGATTTATAATCAGCTTATTAAATTATTAAATTTGAATGCTTAATTGATATAATAACTATTTTTGTTGATAAATCACAAAAATATGACTTTCTCATATATATAATTTTATATATGATAATTAGTCTTAGAAATTTTTTTATTAATTTTTTATTCGATATATTAATGTTATTTTTCTATAAATAATTACACTTTGCAACATATACTATGATATTATACAAGGTGCAACTAAACTTCTTTTAAATAAGCAAAAGTAACAAACTTGAACTATATGTTTTTTAGACTTAGCAAGCTAAATAATACTTGGTCACATTAACCAATCTCAATTAAGACTTTTTTTTTTTCCCCTTTTTTTACATTTTGCAACCTAGGCAATTTTTTTTACATTAACCAGTGCATATCTTTAAATGAATGTACTATATACAATATAAATGTATAATTTAATTGAAAATTTTCAAAATTTATATGAAAGTATTAAGAAATATTGGAGCACTCATGACTTTTGATTTTTATTTTGTTAATTTGTTATTCTTTGTACATTGGAAATACCATGTAAAGTACTAAAACTTGCAAATAAGATTTTTTAAAAGTAAATATTTATAATTAGAATTTAAAAATTTATTTAGATAATTTAAAATTTTAAAGTAAATGAAAAAAATTAAAGAAAAATAAATTTCTTATAACATTATCCAATTTATTTATTATGAGTTGTTAATTAGATATTTATGTTTGTTTTAACATTCATAATTAACTAAGCTATCATGCATATATGCGAAGAATGATGCAGACACACCAAATGTGTCTTTGGATTTCAAAGATAAGAAATAATCATTTTGAAAAAGATTTTTTTATATTTAATACTTATCTTACTGTTAATTTATATATATATATATATATATAAAGTAAGTTATATTAAATTCATATATGATGTGCGAAAAACTTATGTTTACATTACTTATAATTTTATTTATATTTTATCCTACATTTTAAAAAGTATATATTTTATTAGGATAAAACGATCACATATTTAAATATTAGATTATACTACCTCCATTTCTTTTAGATGTTCTTTTAGGTTTGGATAAGGAAATTCAGGAATAATGAAAATAGACAAATAAGCCTTAATTAGATATATAGATATGGTAGGATAGATAATTAAATTTTTTTAGGAGTAATTATAGGGGTACTATTGGAAAAAATGTTAAAAAAAAAAAAAAGCTAAAAGAACAACTATTTATAAACAAAGTACAAAAGCTAAAAATACATCTAAAAAAGCCGGAGGTAGTATCATATTTAGTTTTATTAAAATCAATACTTTTTAAATAAATTTACGTGCATCACACGGAAATATTACTATTTATTATAATAGGTATGTTACATTTGTACGCAGGATGAGTTGGTGTTATTATTATTATTATTATTATTATTATTATTATTATTATTATTATATATAGTAATAGGAATTATGCTTATATTAGAGTGATATCACTAGAAGATAATATTTAAACATTATCACATTATAATTAGATAATGAAATTTGATATAAATATCAAGTAGGATGATAACTAGTTAGTGTCCCTTCTCCTGTATATTCTAAATATTACACTATAAATTTATGGAAGAGTTCTCAAAATATTTTTTATTACATTATAAGTATCGTAAACTCATATAAATAATTGACCTAATTTATATTAAAATTCTAACCGTGGAAATTCTACTCATGTACTAACGAAATTAAAATATCTTTTAATATCTCTTATTTATGGTACCTTGTTACATAAACCGAACGAGTGTACAAGTGAGTTCGGCTTCCTTGAGAGCTCCTCCTGTAAAATTAAGTAAAAGCATTTTGTTCCTCGAAATATCATTAGTCTCAATACTTGAATAAATAATTAATTTGACTTGAAAATCTTTAAAATAAAATTAACTGTAAATAATTCTTTTAAAAAAAAATTAAATAAAACGCCAACAGGAATGTCAGCTGCTTTTGTTTTTAGGGTGTTACAGATAAGAAAGATAAAACATACATTTTGTATAAATTCATACTTTACATAATTAAAAGTATCTAGAACGTTTTCTCATATATATATCATTCTAGCATATAACTGAAATTCTCTTTATCATATTTTAGTTTGGAGGAAATGTTATTTCATAATTCATTTAAACAAAAATATAAATATGTACTTCTCCGTCCCGACCTAATTGGCCAACCTTGGCCGGGCACGGAGACTAAGGAAAAATAGATTTTGTGGAATTCTTGACTTCTTCAAAGGTGGAGATTAAGAGTGGAGATTTTGAAGGTGTATATTGTGAGAGAATTTATCATTTATTGGCTAGGACAATTAGGTTGGGACAAACAAATATGACAAGTTGGTCAATTAGGCTGGGAGGGAGGGGGTAGTTTTTTAGGAAGAGTTAGAAGTATGAATAAGGTAAAGGCAAAAACTCGTATGTGATCGTCACACGGCCGCCACACGATGTGACGGGAAAAAGTATCACTTTTTTGTGGTAAAAGTATCACGTTTATCTGTAAAAGTATCACCTTTTTTGAACAAATAAAAGTATCACTTTTTGTACCAAAAATATCACCTTTATCTGTAAAAGTATCAATGTAGTAAAAATATCATTTTTTCCTGTAAAAGTATCACTTTTTCCTGTAAAAGTATTAATGTTTTCTGTAAAAGTGTATTCCGTCACACGTGTGACCGTTCACACACAAGACCCACTCAAAAACTTAGACCCCTCAATAGATTTTTTTCCCCGATCATACGTTTTAATTTTCAAAATCAAATAGATAGGCGATTCAGATTGCAATGCAAAATAATATACACACTTTCATTATTAACATTCGACATCAAAATTTAAGTTAAGAACAACTCTAACTTTCAAATAAGAAGAATTTCTATATAATAAGATGCTACTCTTTATTAACCAAATCAAGAGACAATGGACTAGTCTTGAAATTCTGCCAACTTCTCCGCCGACAGTCATTATCACTCTCACTAGTTCTTCCATGGCTAAATGCAATAAAGAGACACATGCAGGGAATACTAAATACATCATTATCTTATATATGTATAAGAAGAATAAGAAGGGAATAAAAAAATTAAAAGGAGATTGAATAAAAGGGAGGAATTAGCCCAACCCCCACCCAACCACCCTCCTTGTGACTAGATTTTACTTCCACAAAACAAAACGGAGTTGAAGCCATCACCACTTTGTGTATGGTTAGGAGAACATGTGTAGGTTAATTAGTTGACGTCGTATTTTTAAAATTAACTTAAGCGTTCATTTTATTTTCAATTGAAAAATTAGAGTATCTAGGCGTGTACATGGTACGATGAGGATTGGAGATTTGAAAATCTCTAGATCCATACCATACTTCATTTATATTAAAAACTAATATTCAAATTCAATCTGAAAAATCAGTCGGTACGGTACGTTTAACTTTTTTGCAGAACGGTTTGGTTCGAAATGTTGTATCTAACGAAACAGTTCAATCAGTTTCTATTTGAGATGAAGCTAGAGAGCATCCACTACCTAGACTTTTGGTCCTGGGTTCAAGTCACTTTGGGGGCAGATGAGTGTTTTTTCTTTGTTCTTAGATTATAAGAAAAAAAATTAAAAGATAAAATAAAATTAACAAGTTCTATTTGAGATGAAGTTGGATAGCGTAATTGGGTAGAGCATCCACTACTTAGACATTTGGTTCTGGGTTCGAGTCACCTAGGGGGATGGGAAAGGTTTTTCTTTGTTCTTAGATGAGGAGAATCTTTTTTAATAATAAGTTCTATTTGAACAAAATCTACTGATATCTAACTAACAATAATAATTTATTACCTTAAATTTATTTCAATTCGCTAACTTATTTTTTAAAAAGTATATAATAGTTAAATATAAGTTTTCTTATATATTTATGTTAAACTTAACTAACTACAGATTTATGGATAAGTTTAATTCTTAATTATTTATATCTATCATATAGACAATTTATCTCTAAATTTATAGTTTGTATTTTATTCGGTTATTTCGTTCAGTACAGTTTGGTATGACTATGTACGGTTTAGTAAGATTTCGGTATAGAAAATTGATAATTATCCAATTTCTTACTAAAAACTTAATCGATTAAGTTCGGTTCAGAAAAAGGCCAAATGATCGACGCATTTTTTCATTTAAGAACTTATTCGGTGCAGGTCGGTAATCTCCAAGTTCCATCAAAATTCTAAGAGTATCTATTTGTTCAATTCAAAAAAATTAAACGTTTAGCCAAACAAAAAAACTAATTGAGGTGTTTATTTGAATTTGTGAGTACAATTGAGGGGTTTATTTGTACCTTATTCCTTAGAAATATAAAAGGTCTCTTACTCATTATAATCAAATAAATAAATATTTAAAATTTTAAATTACTTATTCACCCTTAAATTTTTATAATACGAAGGATATATTAGACATAACAAAAAATTAACAAAACAAAAAATTCATAATTATATAATAAGTATAGGTATATATAGGTACCTGTATTATGTATAAATAGATATAGATATTTGTTTGTATAAATTGATAATAATAATAATAATAATAATAATAATAATAATAATAATAATAATAATAATAATAATAATAATAATAATAATAATAATAATAATAATAATAATAATAATAATAATAATAATCACTTAAAATTTCTAAATTACTTAGCTACCCTTAAATCTTAATATTACTATGGGTATATTAGGCATAAAAAAAAATGGTCTAAACAAAACATTCATGCTTTTATATATAAAATAGGGTATAAATATATTTAATTTATATTTATATGCAAACCAAATCCAATGTAAATAGTTTAACTCGAGTGACAACAAATATTTAAATCTAAACCCAATACTCAACCAACAAACAATTGCTTATTGAAAACATAAATTTTTGGTTTAAAATAATTTTAAATTTGATCTTTTAACTCAATATCTCTTCAATAGAAATATCAAGTTAGAGATTGAGATATGATTTTTTTGAAAATCGGGAATCTCATTAATTAATCTAAATTAAGTATAAGACTCTCACCCTCATTCAGGACTCATCCACACAATCGTCGGCTACAGGAATGAAAAGAAGTGCAAGCCTGTGAGCAACTACATTAAATTATAAATTATCCGTAAAAAGCATATGTTTAATAACATCCACATATAGCTCAATAGCAGTAAAATCTTACTCTTGTCTCGTAACTGCATGCACAGCAAACAACAAATCAGAAAAATCACCCAATCTCCATTAAACTTTGTCTCAGACGCTTGTCAATCACAACATTCAAAGCCAAAAGATCCGTAGACAATCGGAGATTGCAGATCGCATAAGGCTTGGAAGATCAGGATGACCCATCTTAAAACAAAGATCCGAGACCGCACAAGGCAAGAGAAAGCTCACAAAGGCAAAACTAATAAGAGGAAAAACAAATAATAATAAAAAAAAAAAAGATGAAACAATTTAAAGTCAAAATAAATAATCAATATCATGTTAAAAGTATTCCCCCATCCTCCTATTATTGAAGGATAAGGGAAGAATGAGGAGGAGATCTAAACTTTCAGGAGATGCAGAAGATGGAGAACGAAGGAGGCTAGGAAAGATTGAGATATAATTAATTTAATCTATTGTAAGTAAAATTAGTAACAAAATACGAATACGAGTTTTATTTGACTCTATCAATTATTCTCAATTGGGGTTCTATACGGGAATAAAACATTTGAAATTGGAAAAATAACGTCGGATCAACCAAATTCGATAAATTTCTCGTGAATAAATCAGGTTTAATACGTTAAATTAAAAACTTCACAATCATAATAATCTTTCTAATCTTTATTAATTATCTCATATTTAACTATTATTTAATTTGCCCTCATCTTCCCTCCTGGGAGGATGGGGGAAGGTTTCATCTTTAATTTTTGTTTTGCTTTTTCTCTTTTCAGTTTCCTAAATAATGAAAGATCCACTATGCTTCTCCGCTAGGATTTTAGCGTGAGATTTCGCATCTATGTACGTCTTTTTCCAGCCGTTCCTAATCTTTCTCCATCAATTTTCTGCTCCGATCGTCAAGTTCGCTTTTGTCTGGATCCATCATATATCCAAATCATTTGCTCATTATGTATGCAGTCACGGGGCAAGGAACAGTTCTTAGTTCCACTGATCTGTTCGCAGGTAATATTTAACATTTATTTGATGCTATCTGAATATTTTTTTAGCATAGAGCATATGTCTCGTAGAGCCAACTTGTTGGCACATAGCTTGCTTATTTTTTCTTTCTCTTCAGGTGATCTAACTATTTGGATAACTCCTGATTTTTCTGGTTGGATTGAGATCCTTGTACTGGACGATTTACATTGATTAATGAAAATCTCAATTTCAAATATATATATATATATATATATATATATATATATTTCTTAATTTTGTAGTTCTTTTAAGTTATCAAGCACTACAAAATATAAATGTTATTTAATTATTGTAATTTTATGCTATTTATTTTAAGTTCATTTAATGAAACAATTCCATCCATAATTAGTATAAAATCTTATAAATGTTGCAATTTATTATTTGAGTAACTCATATTGGATTCTTATTAGATCATCATTTTAGATTGCTAATTATTAAAATAATAATTATGTTCTCTTTCTTTTATAAAATACTAGATGTCTATGCACGAGATTAATATATTCTATTATATTAAATAAAATATAATGGAGTTATGTCATATACACTACTTGAGAGTATCAAGTGGGATATGTGCCAATGAATTAACCTACTCATATATTATTACCCAATCATTTTTCTTCCCCTTCCATGTCATATCTTATATGTATTTATTTGTTTATATATTTTACTTTTAATATTACAATAATCATAAAATATATAGTTCACATTTAAAAAATTAATATTTAAACTAAATATAAACATCATGGATGTCAAATCGAATATCGTGAAAATAAGATTAATTTAATATAACTTTCATAGAAAATAGAGTTGAGACGAAAAAATCATCGTGAAACTAACGTGACATAGGATGGAATTTAACATCCCAAGAAAATAGGGACAGTTAGGTTTTACATTATGACATTTAAAAATTTAAAAATTCAAATTCAAACTACACAATTTATATTAATAAATATTTTTGTAGAAAAAAAATAAAAAAAAGGACATGTGTCGCAGCTAAAAAAAAAAAGGAATTTAAGCAGATGGTTGACTGACACGTGTCCTGAGATTCTCTTTTAATAGTAAAGGAAGATTTGGAATCAAGTACTTGTGTTATTTTTTATTTTTTTTATCAATTAACATGTATTACTACTATTAAATAAACATGTCTTAAATTTTATTTTATTTAACAAATTTATAATTCTAAATTGCTATATTATTTTATGAGTTTTAAAAATATAGTACTTTGAACAGGAAATTAAAAAACATAGTATAAAGAATAAAATTTAAAATAGTGAAGATAATGTCATGTGCATTATATGGATACTATTCGTAAAATATTTGTATATATATATTACTATATTTTGAAATTTTTTATTTTTATCATATTTTTAACTTTTATTTAAAAATACATGATAAATACAAGAAAAAATAAAAAAATTCAGAGAAATGTAGATTTATGAAGTAAAACAATGAATCAAAAATAGAAATGGTATCCGTCCCTTTTGGATATGGTAAATATGTTACAAAAGAATTAAGAAAGAGAGACTAGATAGTTAAAAAAAGGCATCAATCCCTAGTCACAGTAACAAAATCCGAATACAGATATTATTCGGTACTGTCAATTATTCGCAGTTCGAGTTTCATTCGTGAGTAAAACAGATAATATCGGGAAAATAGCGTTCAATCAACCAAATCCAGTGCATTATTCGGGAATAAATCGGGTTTAATACGTTAAATTAAATTTTTCATAATCTTAACTATCCTTCTTAATTTTGTTAATTATCTTATGTTTAGGTGTTAATTTTATTAATTTTTTAGGTTTTATCAATTACTGAACATGTTATTTGTTGTGGTTTTATGAAATCTATATTAAGTTCATTAAATGAAATAATATAAGTATTGTAATTTATCGTTAGATTGTCTTGGACTGGATTCTTATTATATTATGTTTTTGTATTTCTTAAAAGTTATTATATACTACTTATGTTTTCTTTAGTTTAGAGACCATATTTTAAATTTCGAAATTGTATGATCTACATGTATTACTATTGATTAATCTTAACATTTATTGAAACTTGTATTGTTTAATAAATTTATAATTCTATGTTGTATTTCTATTTCTATGAATTTTTAGAACATCTTACTTTTAAATTGAAAATTTGAAAAAAATATACAAAAAATAAAAGAAAAGTACTCAAAGAGTCTCATATTTATCAGGAATTATACAAGTATTATTCACAATATATTCATATATATGGTGATATTTTGAAATTCTCGAGTGTTGGATTTAGATCGAGGTACCTTTCATTGCAGCGGATTTGAACCCTGGATCGTATACGGGTCGAACCACGGCCTCACCTCGATGATTTGTACTCTCGGTCGGGGTGAAAATCACGAATAGAAATTCACCACGATCCACAATCCATTAGCAACTCCGGTGACTTTTGGAAAAGTATTTTTGGGTGTGGGAGAAATCACTTTTGATTTCTGCCCTTTCTGTTTCTCACGTAAGTGAAAAACTGTTCTCACTATTCTCCATCAAGTGTACCCGGTATACTTGGTAGGGTTTTTATAGGGGGAGAGGTGGGCTTCCAATTATGGGAGATGGGCCTCCCATAATAGCCCACTTCCTATAATTGGGCCAGCCCACTTGGGCGGCCTTCGACCGAGCCCAATAGCCCAGGTGAATCGGGCCATGGCCCAGGTGAAACCAACATTCCCCACTCGCCCATGAGGGCTGAGACCTAACCCTTCGTGGTCTTAATTTCCAACTCGCCTAGATCATACTAGTTAATGGATCGTGTGACCCACGAGTATCTCAAGAGCATATAGTTACACACTGGTTAAGGTGTATAACAAATCGACATCAAGAATTTGAGGACAACAAACTCGCTATATCCCAGACTAGTTACCCAATGCCAAGAATCAGTATGCCTCATTGTCCCTTCATTAACAATGGATCATACCTGATTCATCACTCCGTTTTAAATTCACTATTACGTTCCTTGAACATAATTGGCGTCAGTGAATTTTTAAACTGTGATGACAGTAACGGTCTTCTTTTTTTCTTATACCTCCTAGTCTTTCATCTAGCTGCTTTCCTAGACATGTCCCGCATAGCCGAATAATTTCGTGGTTATTGGGAGCATGATAAAGTAGCAACACTGAGAAGAAGACTAAAGGCACATGAAAAAGTCTTAAGGATATACTATGAGGTCATGGATCTCACACAATGAGAGAATAGGGACTCATTTGACACTATCCCCTTGGTCACAAGCACATGCAGTATGAAACACACGTTACAATGTGTCATTTTCCTAAAGGAAGCGTATGTCATTTACTAAACACATTGTACAGATCTTGGTCTAGATGCCTTTCAACAGCTAACCTGAGCTTTCTCTATAGATGTCCTCAAGTTAACGTCTAACTCGAGAAAACTCACATCTGGCTATACGACAAGTTATAATTGGATAATCAAATATCCAATTCGATCACATGTTACCAAACATCAATATCATCTTAGCGTACTAAGGCGACACTCATAGAATCAACTGAATGAATTCTATATTGGTCTCATCTCCTATGTCATTCGACATTGGAGGTGATTGCTCGTGTGAGAGAGCCAATCAATTTCAACTTGTCCGACATACTTTTGAATATACCGTCAATTCATAAGGGTACATAAGTATCATAATCACCTTGCATTATGTGACAATATCCCAGATAAAGTCAAATTGTGATGTACTTGGTCAGTGTTTAGAGTCTCTCATAAGTTACGCCCCATTTATGGGTTATGGATTGCCAATGTCCCCACTGAACTGCTTATCAGTCCAAAATCACTCAACCAAAAACTTTTTCACATTGTATAGGCAGAAGCTCCAAGCTTCGCTCTGATTGTAGAAATCTATACATTTATCCAATACTCTCATCTCTCCGAGATGATCCTGCCACTTTGCAAGAGTAACTACTTAGATGCAGTCTCTGATGTGCATCACCGTACTAAGTATCAATTATGTATTATTCCAACTAGATCATAGTTCTTCCACTAAGGAGGATTATATAGTGCATCCTAGATATCACAAAAACTCTTTCAAGTGTAATACACTTTTACTAGAATTTGATTAATGCTCAATTACTAGACCCATGACAAAGCCTACACTAAGGTACATGCATCTCAAAGTTATTTGCAGCTTTTAGCAGTACTAGAATATTGTACGATGGACACTGTCAACTTCTCTTTAAGTGGCTTCAAAACTTCGTCTATAGCCAATAAGAGTATTAGTGGATACATGGACGTCCACATGGAATCACTTTAAGATTTTTACAAGTGATGCTCATACAATCACAAGTAGTCATCTAGGTGATCCCTTGGAACCTTCACTTATCCTATAAGTAGCTTATCCATATCCTTCAACTCCGAGTTCTAAGACAACCCATTTATCAATGGTCATAATACACAATATCTTTGCTCACTTGGCAAAATAAGATTGCAAGTTTCCTGGTGGTGTTATATGAGATTAATACTTTCATAAAATCTCATATACCATTGACTTGAGTACTGTACCAAGCCATGAAATTGATTTCTTGGCCTCTGACCATAAACCTCCTTGGTAAACAAATTTATTTATCGGTCAAATTCTCCATTGAGAAATACAGTCACTCAACCACTTCAAAAATTTGCAAATCAAATTCTAAGTTAGCTTACTAAGAACAAATCATGGTAAAACTCAACATTGGTAAGAAATGTTCCTCTGGACAAGCCTTACACTCAAAGTGTAACTTTTCAACCAATTTGAGATTTTTACCTCTAGCAGTTCTAACAGCCTTTTGAGAACCGTTAATTCACAATCTCTCTGTGTCCAATAGCTATCAACCAGTTCCCGGACTTGGTTTCAACTACACCAATTAAATAACTATCTCTTTGCTTTCATCCATTCATCCATCCAAGGATGATACAGAGTCCAACTCTTTCTCAAATTTTGGAGATCTCTAGTTAAAACATGCCTTACAATCTCATAGATTCAAGCATGCATTTTCCCGGTTTTGTTCTAACGAAAAATTCAAACAGGTTCTAGTTTCACTGAATGTCGACCCCCACTGGAATCTTATTTCAGGATATCCTTTTGAACTACTCATAGTTCAGTTGGATGCAGATCTTCATTTGAACATTTCATAGAAATATATCCAACATATAAGGTTTTGTGATTCTACTTCAGTAACAAACTTATCAATTGTTCATCTTTAAACATATAACTTTTGGACTGACAGAGTATCCCTTAAGGATACATTTCCTCCACTGAGGTTTTCAACCTTCTAAAGTTAATTGGAAAATGTCACTCGCCTAAGCAATTGAACCCTAGGATCCCCATTGACCCCTAGAACCTTCATTTGCTCAGACCTGACTATCTATAAGTCTAAAAGTTTACTAGATATTTAAGTTGTTGATTCAATGAATACCTTGATTCAAGGTACGGGTCGCAATCAATGTTCTTTTCCAATGAAATAAACTACTCGACTTGCACCCTTATGGACCTTAATATTTATCTAGCAACATCTCTTTCCCCCCTCTTCACCACACAATTTTGTTGAAAATGTGTGTGAAGATTGGATGATTGCTTGATAATATCTCCGTTACGTGTCTAAGAGCACTTATGCTTTATTCATCTGATCGTTGTTTTAAACACTTCAGTGTTTAGACTTTCAGTGAATCAAATGAATTTGACCAATTCGTGTGAGTGATCCTCATATGTATCAGGAGATTAGGCTCCATGATCAACCATTACATCGTTGAATCACGGAACATCACAATGGATTAATCGCAATAGAAAAATTATCTTAATTGTCTTAAAAGATATTTCAAATGTTTGATGATGAAGTGGAAAAATCCCCCCTGGAATTATCAATTCTGGAAAATTACTCCTCGAGTGCATTTTCCAGTTAATTAAAGCATCATGTTATCAGTCCACTTTCAAGGCATACACATATGTTTACTTCATCCAACAACATGAAACATTATCGTCATGTCTATCTACAATGTTGTCTTAATGTTTATCAACCAATCAATCTATCATTATCTCAAGCCGAGTCCAGATCTTTAGAAGAACTCCAACTGAAACCAAAATTCATCCTATTTCAAGATTCTTGAGGATAACAGACAGAAAAACTTTAAATCATTATGTAACTCCGAATTGCAAG
This sequence comes from Ajuga chamaepitys, assembly GCA_958295605.1. Taxonomy (NCBI): domain Eukaryota; kingdom Viridiplantae; phylum Streptophyta; class Magnoliopsida; order Lamiales; family Lamiaceae; genus Ajuga; species Ajuga chamaepitys. The sequence goes on along the minus strand of OY282505.1, from coordinate 11,877,110 downwards.
GAATCAAGCCTAATCATCAACTTCAGCATGCTGCAAATCAAATTTGCAGTGATAAATGCCTAAGTTATCAATTATGGCATAAATTCTCGTGTTTATCCTCATAATCCTATTGAAATAGACAACAAATGTCCACGGAATTTTCAGTTCTAACATTCACTGCCTTAAGTCCTTTTACCCTAAGTAAAGGAATTAATTGACAAGTCTGACACTTTCTAGCATTTGCAATCATTCAAGTTGAGTGTGCACTATCAAGTGCTTCTCAAGAAGTGTTCAGGTATCTACTACCACACTTAATGAATGCTGCTATATGCTTAACCCTCATTGTCGACTCATATGACAGGTGTGTCAAGAACTAAGAAATTTACTTTGGATTAGCACAATTAAGTGTCTTTCCAATTAGTTTCAGTACATATGTTGAGTCAAACACATATACTGCATTTGCTCAAAATTTCATGTTTCCCAAAAAGACCCATTTGTCTTTCTTGGGAGACGTTCTTCTGAAAAATCACTGTCAGTATCTTCCGCCATTACCATGTTCCTCTCATATTTAGAATCCAATTCTTAACTGGGAACTTGTAACTGACTAATTAGTAGCCTCTAGCCACTTATAATCACTATTATGAGCAGCATCCCTAAAAAAATTGAGTTGTCCCAATGGGCATGATCGATTTTTTAGATGCCCCCACTCAACAGGAAGATACTAGACTCTAACTTAAGTCTTAATATATTGTTCACAGAGAAGACTTGGAGTAACAACCTCTAACTGGTGGCGGTAGAGATACCAAACGTTTACTGTATTGTACCCTGATATCTTGAGTTAAAGTATTTTTCTCATTAAATGAGAATTACTACTAAGGCCAGAGTCTGTTGATTATCCAAGGTTTCGTCAGTAGAGGAATCGCCTTCAATTCCATACTACTAGAACCGTTTTTTGTTTCTTCTTTGTTCCAACACTAACACCCTCCTAGGGTTCATATGATTTTGTTGAAACCATTCAAGACTATCTCTAAGTCTAGTACACATCTAATTGTTATGACCTCCTAGTCATAATCTACTTATCACTTAAGACAAGGTAAACTACGAAGCAACTAACTAATTGTGTTCTACGCCATGGTCTAGGTGTAAGTGAGGTGATTGCACATGTATGTGCTTACTAAAACTAAATGTACATAAGATTTTGTATAATTGACATTGTGGTAACTTAACGGAAGGTATGACCTCAAAAGTTCACTAAGTGAGGTGATTGCACATGTATGTGCTTACTAAAACTAAATGTACATAAGATTTTGTATAATTGACATTGTGGTAACTTAACGGAAGGTATGACCTCAAAAGTTCACTATGTTCCCAATCATCACCCATATCTAACCGTCGTATTACCACAACTCAATCCTAAAGGAAACAAAACCTATAATTGTTATATGTGAGAATGCAAGGATTCTTCCAACCCATAACCCCCACTCAAATAACCAATCATGTTCTCAACATATGTTCATCACACATAACATGGGGTTCAATACACAGTTAAATGTCAAGGATCATGAAATATGCACCGTCCATATGGTTAGGAATTAAGTTTGAAAGCAAGTTAATGCTCTTAACTATATCCCATTTATGATAGATGACTTTCCCATTATATGCTTACGAAGCATCTATAAAGACACTCGTATCAACATCGTAATAAAGTTCATCTTCATTAATCGACAGATGTAGTATCTATCCGAATATTGACTTAGCCCTGTGATCACCGTTGATCTGAGCCTAACACTTAGACAGCTTAGAGGCAAGTCAACTAACTCGAAAAATCGAACGATAAGGGTGGGATTAGATTGGACATATCCAATCAAAAGTCATTGTAAACTTATTCAGGACACTCACTTAAGGAACATGACCAATAATCCTATGTGATTCATTGCTCATTACTTCCATTTGAATGTACTAACAAGTTTAAGGTCATGGGTACACTTCACCAATTTCTCCCGAAAAATACTATATCATTTTCACACCCTAACCCAGTTTCCAGTTTCTAGATTTTCATTAAACTCATAGATGGATTCAAATTTCCAAAATTTAAATCGATGGAGGATAATTGAAATCACAGAAAATAGGGTGTGAAAAAACGTCACAGAGGTTTTCAGGTGAAAAATTTCATGAACATGGCCCTTGACGCATGTTCATTACCAATACACGCTCCGTCACACATCACACCGCTTTCGTTGCATTCATCACACGCTCACATGCACGTGTACGCACCCGTACACACGTATACATAAGCACAAAACACGTGCCTAATGCAATCGTACGTGTCAAAACACGAACATACGCACTAATAAACTGTCCGGACGAGCCCCACGCGCATCAGACGCGCTCCCACGCGCTCTCATGCGCGGCCACACGCCAGAGTATGCCGGTGGTGGCCGGCGGCGGAGATGCGGCTGTGCAGCAGTGATTCGGCGGCGGACTGGCGGCCCGACAATCAGTTCGCAGAGGCGAGTTGACTTGAACCGGCGACAGACTGGCTTGGCTAAATCGGACCGGGTGCTGAACCGGATCGAACCGGTTGCCTGACGTGGCACTTATGCCACGTGTCAGCACGACATTAGTGCTCTCTGGATAACGTGTCGCCGAGCCACGTGGCTGCTGATGCGGCCATATCTCGCACACGTGGCGTGATGTGATTCGTCCACGTGTGCTGACGTGGCTGATGACTGTGATGCTAAATATGCGCTAATTTGGCACATGTTGCACGATTTCATTCATCCACGTGTGCTGATTGGGCACTGGTGTGTCACCCTTTGACCAAGTGAGGCCCATTCTCACTAATCGGAGAGTGGGTTCCACGCGCCGCCTTCCTTGCATTTCCGGCCAGCGGCGCTCCGGTTACCCCTCCTTTCTCATCCATTCCGAGTCCAATGGTGCAGTCGGTTTCCCGATCCGACAATCCTAACTATGTATTTTGGATCAGAAAATGTGTTCTTGGAGAGTGAATAGCATTGTTCTTCATGTTCTTCATCAAGAACACATTAGATCTGTTTTTCATTTTCAAAACACGTTATACAATTCAATTCAGGTCTGATTAACACAAATAATATATCACATCGAAGCACATTTGATCAACTACGCATACATACCACATACATGCGTAAAATCGAATATTAACATGTTGAAATCGGGTTTTTACAGAAACAAGAACATCTTCAAGTTTTTCGAAATTTTTTCAGATTCATATGATTTTCGTCCAATCTTTAAAGATCCATATCTCATTCGTTTCTCAACGAAATTAAGCGCATAATACGTCTATATAAAGCTCATTCAACATAGAACATGATTATATCAATTATACGCAAGCATCAGAACAAATTTTGGACGAAAATTGCACCCGAACAGATTCAAAAAATTATTTTTCCAGGTACAACTTAAAAAAATCATATAAAATCCGTTTCTTAACGGAATCGAGTGATTCAAGTTGGAGAACGTAGCTATTAACGAGTACTACAACATCAAATCAATAGCAAGCAGAATTTCAAATATAAAAATCACGAAACTGGGCAGATTGTACAACACGTTTTTTTTTTCAATCAAAACAAATCAATCCCAAAAATATCGAGAGCCGAATTCTAACCTTTTGGCTCTGATACCAATGTTGGACTTAGGTCGGGGTACCTTTCATTGCAGCGGATTTGAACCCCAGATCGTATACGGGTCGAACCACGGCCTCACCTCGATGATTTCAACTCTCTGTCGGGGTGGAACTCACGAATGGAAATACTTCTGTCAACCCTACCAGTACAACATTAGGCCGAAGGGAGGTAGTATTACTTATTTATCTCAGAATTACATACATGGGAAAAAAAAAAAAAAAACTCCTTTTTATTTCAAAATATATCACTTATAGCTTTTTAATCTAGAATTATTTGTTTCTTTAAAAGGTATTACTCGATTAAATAGAAGTATCACTCCCATCCCTCCGTTTATAAAAGAAAGTCACTTCAAATTAATTTTAGGTGAAAATTAAAAAATTAAAGGATGGACAAAGACATACCTAAAAAATATATTATTGTAATTGTAAATTCCCTGTTTCTCTCCAATAAGAGAGGGAAGATGATCACAGGCCCGGCTCGGGGGCGATAAACTCGGTGCCACCACACAAGGCCCCCGGCTGGGAAAGGGCCTCATATATATATATATATACAAAATATGAAATTGTGCACAAAATAGGAACAATAGATGTTAGTGACTAAGTGGAAGGGGATTGTCTTTGTACGCATGATGTCCTTTGTTCAATTTTTAGCTATTCTTAGCTAGCCCAATAGCAGCTTTAATTTTTTATACATTTTTTTTTTTGTTTTTCTCAGGAAAAATGCTTCTTTTATCTACATAAAAACTTTATTTAGCTAATTTAATTCTTGAATTTTGGTTCATTCTTATTTCATATCAATGGTAATATTAAGTATATATTTATTTAATTTAATTTGTTTTCTTCTCACTAAAACTACTTTAGTCTCTTTTGCATTTACTTAAGTTTTCTTATTTGACTTCTACTTATAATCTCAAATCACTATAAGCGCTAATCCTACAACTTCTATCATTCTCCTGCAAAATTTTTTTTCTCTCTTATTGTTATCACCAATTTATTTTTCTTATTATTTAGTTATTCATAAAGTTTTAAAACTGAAAGAAAAAAATATATATAATATATAGGTTTGATCTACATAAAAAGATAATAACCCCAGTCTCCAATTTTTATTTTTGCACAAGGTCTCTCAAAGTATTGGATCGGCCCTGGATGATCAATGTACCAATAGAGAGAACATGTCATTTACTTAATGATAATATTATGAGATTTGTAGGGAGATTTGTTTAGATTTATATAAAAGTAATATTCGAAGAAATAGAGAAAACTTGCCCGAACGACGCGCTTTTAAGAAAAAAATGTTTTTTTTTTTCTAAAATGAGTTTCTCCTTTTTCTTTTTTTATTTTTTATTTTTTTTCCTAATCTAAGAACAAAGAAAAAATCCTCCCCTCTTTTTACGGTGACTCGAATCCAGGATCAAATGCTTAGTTAGTAGATATTCTGCCACTTGAATTATCCAACTTCGTCCTAAAATGAGTTTCTCCCGTGAACTAGAAGGAATACTTACCTTAGATGCATATCATACAAGAAAGTTAGCCAACTCAGATTTGTCCATATATAGATAACGCAAATAAATCAATTAGCATAACATTATTTTGACGAGTATGCATTAAAATATCATAAAATTTTGGAAAATTGCCAATTTTAACATGCTTTCCAGTTTCTATGTTTTTATCTTTGGCTGGTGCCCCTAAAATCTATTTTCTACATTTTTTCTTCCTACGACCTTGCTCTTTGTTTCATACTTTGTAGCCACCTCTTTTGGTTTTTTGTACTCCTACTTTTCAGTTTATGCTTTAGTTGGGGGTGCAGGGGAGGGTTTGGTTGGTTAGAATTGTGTAAGTGGAAAAATGTAACAAAATATGTGGAAGGCTGGAGCACAAATACATAGAAATGACATATGTCGTCAAAACTCCCCTGACTAGTTCTGATCAGGGGCGATCGATCTGGTGCTGCCGCATCGGGCCCCTATCGACCGATCAGGGTCCTATTGTTTTCCTTTTTTTTACTAAATATATATTTATATATAGTTAATAAATATATATAAATATTACTAAATATATTATTATTAGTTGAGTACTTAAGTGGCTAATATTTTACTTATCGTCCTTCTAGGATTGAAAGGTCACAAGATCAAACCTCAGTTTTGTTAGTTTTTTTTTTTTTTGGTGTTTATGTTAATTTCTCCATAATTTAGAATGTTCATTTTTCCATAATTTATATACATATACAAATGTTCTTTTCTTTTTTTGAGGTTCACATATACATATGTTCTGGTTAGTGTTTCTGTATGTGTTTTTGTTTTTCATAATTTACATACATATACATATACATATGTTCTTGTTTCAGCTTTTTGTATTTGCGTTTTTTTCTCCATAATACATATATACACACACATATGTATATTACATGGATTGTATTGTCAACCATCAAGTAAGTGTTTCTTTCTCTATTTATTTATACAATTACAATTAAATTTTAATTAGATTCTTATTATTTTATTTTCATTAAAAAAATTTGTGTATAATGAAAAAGAATTTGGGCGATAACAACTTACTTTTTTTTACTACAATCTAATTTTTGTTGTTCTTTTTTCCAACGAAAATTATGTATTATAATGACAAATTGTTTAGTTGAAATACTCTCCTTTTACTTTTTTTGTTTTATTTTCATTAAGAAAAAATATGTATCATAATACGAAAATTTGTGTTTTTAGGTCGATGAAAATTATTTTCGTCGAAAATAAAACTATTTTTAATTAGTTTATTTACATGGAGCAAAGGGGCCATTTTTCCTCTTTGCACCGGGCCCCTTAAAACAATGACCGGCTCTGTTTCTAATTAATATTCGTCAAGGCGCTAGACACACATTGGTCGCCTACGTTTATTTCTCTCATTCCTCCCCTCCTAACCATACATGTATATACCCTGATTAGTCCCACCTAGATTTTGACTAGCCGCTAGGTCATAGTCTACCGTCTGAATCGTGTTTAGCGACTTCTATAACCTTGGAATAACAATCTGTGGTGGCCACTTGAGCTAAAAGTATTACTTGCATGTATTGGTAAAGTAGCATCTTTTTTACCAAAATTATTAATACAAAAGTAATACTTTTTTAGTTAGAGTATCACTTTTTTTTGCAAAAATAACATTTCCTTTTTAAAAAAATACTTGAAAAGAAAGAAACAATTTTATATATAAAAATATCATTTTTTTTTTCTTATAAAAAGGACTCACCATGTCGCCGGTTAAACACAAGACTCACTGCGTAGAAATAAAGTACAGAGATAAAGCCCAGAAAATTGAAGGGCATTTATTATAAATTAAATGACTGTAAAGGACAAGTAATCAGTATAGAATTTCCCGTTTTACGTTGAAATAATTGATTTGTCGAGTGTTGGATATACCTAAGTTCAAATGGATGTCACAAATTTCTAAATTTTGATCATTTTATCAACTTCTTATGTTGGAAATATAGCTGATAAGTCCAAATATGTCTATATATACAGCTTATCTTGAGATTTCCACTAGAAACAAACATAAATTACTCGTCATGTCTTTGTAGAACTACTTTGACTTGAATCCTCATATTTCTTGCATGTGGACATGTTAAAAAGAAGGGCCAAATTTTCCGTAAATCCAATTTTTTGTTGATATTATTTTATATTATGTACATTTGAAGTCTTCCCTAAAATAAATATAAATAATAATAAGAAAAACGTTCAAGCACTTGAACTCTAATGTGGGTTCTTGGAAATAGTTCAGGTCAGCTTTCTTGCAAGTCATCAATGATAATAATAATGAAGATGAATAAGGGATCAATCATACTATATATGTAATGATATGGGGGGAATTGTTAATAAAATAGGGTAATAATTAACTTATTTATTATGTATCAAGCACCATAAATAAAAATGAGTCATCATTCCCATTCTTTACCCCCTAAACTCCCCAACCAAGCAGACCCTCGTATCTTCTACAACTAATGATATGATGCACCATTGACTATGACACTTGTCTAATTGCATAATACACATATAATAGGGTAATTCTATGGTACCAATAGGGTACCAATATCAATAAGGAAATGTTTGGTATTTTACCATTATCTAGTTGTGAACTATAATTAGTAGGGCAAATTCCATTTTTGTTCCACTAACTTAGAACGAGTCCAAAACTGGTCCACTAACTATAATATTATCAATTTTAGTCCAATAACTTAGGATCTAGTCCAATTTGAAGACAAATTTCGCCGGAATTGACTAAGTTGGCCGAATTACTCACGTGCCTTGCACGTGGTCGTTCAATTTGGGACCAATTTTAGACTCGTCCTAAGTTAGCGGACCAAAAACGATTTTTTTCTTGTTTGATCCCATATCCAAATTTAACATAATACATTGGTTCTTTATCATTTTTCTTTTTTACCTAGATTCAAATGGTTCTTGCCTTGATTCAAATCGTTGGAGATTTTTTAACATACTTATATCAAAACCCAACAATGGCAATCTTTTTTGTTACTCCAACACAAAATAGTGAGGATCCACTGTTCGATTATTTGATATAAAGTTGTTGATTCATTCGAACCATACCTCTTCTTGGTTTTGCGTGGTTTGATCTTCTTCCAAATCAGCCTCATCGGAATTGTTCATCGACACTTTTGCGATTTTGCCTTGTGATCTACACCAACATGTTTTCTTCACTTATTCACGTGCAAGGTACGTGGTCATTCAATTTGGAGCTTTCCAATTCAGGTGTTGAGAAGTGTAGAAAATATGGTGGTGTGGGTCACAACGCAAAATCGAAGAAGTGTTTGATGAAAAATTCCGATGAGGCTGATTTGGAAGAAGATCGAACCACGCAAAACCAAGAAGAAGTGTGGTTTGACCGACTCTCCAACTTTATATTAAAGAATTGAACAGTGGATCCTCACTATTTTGTGTTGGGGTAACAAAAAAGATTGCCACTGTTGGATTTTGATATAAGTATCTTATAAAATCTCCAACGATTTGAATCAAGGCAAGAACCATTTGAATCTAGGTAAAAAAAATGATAAAGAACCAATGTATTCTGTTAAATTTGGATTATGGGACAAAACAAGGAAAATTTTCGTTTTTGGTCCGCTAACTTAGGGCGAGTCCAAAACTGGTCCACTAACTACAATATTATCAATTTTAATCCAGTAACTTAGAGCCGAGTCCAATATGAGGACAAATCGCCGGAAAGCCCCAAATTGAATGACCATGTGCCTTGCACGTGAGTAAGTCTGGCCAACTTAGTTAATTCCGACGAAATTTGTCCTCAAATTGAACTCGATCCTAAGTTACTGGACTAAAATTGATAATATCGTAGTTAGTGGACCAGTTTTGGACTCGCTCTAAATTAGCGGACGAAAAAGGGATTTTTCCCATAATTAATACGTCTTAAATTTGAGTTGTTTTACTGTAATCCGGGCGATGCACGGAAATTTATTTTCAAAGTTTTTATTTTATTAAATTAAATATAATATTATCTAATATAAAAAAAATAGAATTATTATATTCTAACTAAATGAATATCTGAATAATCATATTTTTTTTTTCACGATCAACTGAACTTTCAAATAGTTTATTTTCGGAAAGAAAAGAAACTATTTAAAAATAATAAAAATATTTAGAAAATACAATATTTATTTTATAATTCTAAAAAATTATTTAAAATATCATAAACTTAATTGATAAAATGTAGAAATTATTTTAATAAAAAATCAATTTTCATAGAAAAAGATCGAATAATTTTGATATTACTTCAAATAATTTTAAATATTTTTACAAGGATTTATTTTTTTAAAAACATAATTAAAAAGATACTTATATCATAAAATTAGACTTTTCATAGATTCTTGCACATGTCTTAAACGAAATTTTAGAGATTTTAAAATAATTTTTCAAGATAACTTTCAAATAGTTTAAATAAATTTTTAGAATTTAAAAGATAATTTTCAGAAATTTATAATAGTTTTATGATTTAAAAATAATAATAACTTTTTATTTTTCATGCTTAAAATGATTTGATTTGAACTTTTTTATAGAAAAAACTCAAATTTTTAATATATTTTCAACATGTTTAAGTTAATTTTCTGGTATTTTAAATGAAGTTTAGAATTTTAAAATTATTTTTTAGATTTTTTAAAATTTTATATTATTTAAATATTTTCTAATATTCTTTTATTTTTCACACTTAAATTGCTAGCAGAGGTTGCAAACGTGAAAAAACGTATAGTTCAGGTTGTGATTGAAAAAAAAAAAAGAAACTGGAAAACACGCATACTACATGTTGCAAAATAATATAAACCCATAATATAAATAATGTAAATATCAATTTCTCCCAAGTGATATATGGATTTAATATAACTTACATTTTATAAATTCACATTAAGATAAATTATTAAATGTAAAAAATAAATTATATCGACTTTTAAGAATGAATATTTCCTAATATTGAAATCCAAATATATATTTAGTATGTGTGTGTGTATCCACCTTAATCTATGCGAACGCCGCAATAGCTTAATTGAAAATGAATATTAAAACAAACACAAATACATAAATATCATACGACACACCAAAAAATATATCAAATAAAATAAATTGAATTGTATTATAAAAAATTAGTGTTTTCTTTTATTTTTTTCAATTTGTTTTAATATTTTGATTTATCCAAATAATCTTTTAAATTTTAACTATAACTATTTACTTTATTTTAAGAAAAATTAATTTCCACGTTTTAATATTTTAAATGGTGGTTTAATATACTCTTATACTTTTTAGATTTTAAATAAATCTTGATATTAATAAAATAAAATTCAATTATTATTCGATAGTTGGACTAACAAAATAAAGCATATGAATTCTTCAATATATCTGAGTAATATATGTATATGTTGAACTTTATTTAAAGATACAATTAATATATATATATATATATATATATATATATATATATATGTCTGTATATTTTGCTTGGGTTGCAAAATATGAAAAAATGCGACAAAGTATTGTTTATATTGAGAACTCTAAAAAACCTAGTTAGCTCAAGCATGTTAATTTTATTTTTTAAATAGAAATATAGATTGTAGCACATGTAAAATCTCATAATTTAGATTGCAAAGTGTAATTATTATTTATAAAGAAATAATATTAATGAATAGAAAATATGAATATGTAATAAAAAATAATTTCAAGATTAATTATCATATATAAATATATGTGAAAGTCGTAGTTCCATGATTAATTATAACATATTAACCTTTATAAATACGATAATTTAATTAGTCAATCATTAAATTATACATTAACTTTTACTCTTAATTTAATAAAGTATATATTCATTTATTAATGAAGGTAATACTTAATATTGTATTAATTTGAAGAGAAAAATATAATTAATTCCTTAGAAGAAATTAAGAATGCATTAAAGATATATTTTAGGCGGGAAAAGGTACTTTACAATAAGAATCCTCATTTTACTTTTATATATATAGATTAAATGGGGCAATTAATGGATTTCTGAATTTTGTGCTAACCTATTTGATTAAATAATTATTTCCACAATGAGTCTATGACCCTTTCTTTCCATTTCATTAAACAAAAATGAGATATGCAATAAATATAATCCAAATAATACAGGCTCCCTCTCCGTTAATACAAAAGGAAATTACCCTTAAAAAATACCCTCTCTTTCCATTTGTCGGTAAAAACAAGGCAAAACAACTCAACAACAGAAATCCCTATCCCTTTACCAAAAATTCCCCCACCTTCCTTTGATTTTTGTCCCAATTATCCAGATCCAGATATCTTGTTTCTAATTGATCGTTCGCGATTTAAGCTCCCTCATTATTATTGTAGATTTATTTTTCATTCTTATCCGATTTTATGAAATTATGAACGATGAGTTCACCGGTGAGACGTGTGAGGCTGTCGGACGAGGAGTTCACCGATCAAACTACTACTATTACTATGTTCGACTTGGTAACGACTTGAAGTGTCCGAAGCGAGGAGCAAATCCAAATCCTTAGTATATTAGCATAAATCTAGAATATTATGCTTTTATGCCTATTTTCTATTCCCGATGTGGTAGTAGTTTTTTGTTATATTTTTTGCCAATCAGCTGCCATCAATACCATTTTATTTTACTTTACTTTCTAGCTCACATCACTATTAATTCTGAATCTGCCAAGAGTTCAATAGAAGCGATTTTTTTTTAAATGTGAATAATAATATATAAATGAATATATCACAAACCACTTGCAGTATTATTTTAATGACGATGTTCAATGTTCAATGATCTAAAAGTGACTAGGAGGGTTCTTAAAAGGGACATTCTATGATACTACCGTGGTACTGATACCACTAACGAGTAATATAAGTATTTTATATAAGTCAGTTGGACCATCAAAATTAAATACGAGTTTCTTTTGTTCTTATTTCTCATTTAAGAGCCACCTCACTATTAAGTGCTCACATTCTTATTATTCATTTTCTCCTTTAATACCCACATCATACTATTTAGGCTTGTATGCCATGATGTCATATGGAATTGATAGCTCTTTGAGTGGCGCGACATGGCCAACTTTATATCTCCTTCCAGAATGACCGAATCTACCTTGGGCCCCAACTAAAGTTGTTTCTTTTACGTCGACATGACACTGAACTGATCCTAACAGCTAGAGATCAAGATTTTGTAGTACTGTTCTCGGGAAGATGTTTATTGACAACCATCGAGCTTCCCGACCTCCCACACACACTTTAGTTTGCAATGATTTCTCAAGTGACGGGTTGATATATTTGATTCTCGTCACTTTTATTGGGTTTACTGTTTCCAGAAAATAGCGAAAGGAATCCAGAGAACGTAGCACCGGAATTTGAACAATAAAGATATATATTTCTTTTAAATTAAAGTGTTTTTTGCTAAAAGAAAGTGATATGTAATTTATGAATGTCTAAATTTTTTTATGGGAAGTGGAGATTTTTTAATTGGGGAAGATCAATATATAGTATGACATTTAAGTCATTTTCATTTTTTTTTTAGAAATAAAATAATGGCCGAGATTGACTATTTTTACATCCAATAATTGCAATACAGTGGTACCGGTACCATCGTGGCACCGAAGTTGGACTCTAAATTCCTATAGTATTACTTGTGGTCTCCCCCATTTATTCTGAATTGGCACGCTCATAAATAATTCATGTAGCTACGTGTCTTATGTATGTTAATGTGTCTGTTGCAAAAATTCCCGACTATTAATCTCCGTCTAGGTGCTAGACTTTTATTGGTCGCCTATATTTATTTCCTGATTCCTCCCCGCCTAACCCTGCCGATACCCGATTAGTCCCGCACAGACTCCAATTAGTCGCTAGGCCCCAGTCCACCACCTAACTAACGCCTAGCGACTTTTACAACTTTGGTTAATGTATGGAGATTATAAGACAACTATTAAGTGCTCTCGTGTGATGCACATGTATATTTTGTTTTTATAGGAATTTTTTTAGATCTTCATTGCACTCGAGTTGATAGGAGGCCGCACAGGAAGGAAAAGTAGTGTATATTGATTAAAGAATAAACTATGTTCGTCTTTTTCGTTTGGTGTATGTTGGTGAAATAAGGAATTAGTATTTATAATGCTCGTAGATCATCAAATCTGAATTGCAAATCTAGTGAATATGTATACACATGGAAATATTTTTTGATTCAAGATTTGAAAGATATATTTTAATATATCTTTTTTTATATTTGGTAGTTGATCAGACGGATTATAAGCTGCGCAATTCGAAAAAAAAAATATCCACGGTACATATAACTATTTCATGTTTTTTGGCTTGTTACTGTATTTTGACATTACTTGAAATTTCGATAAGACTAAAACATAATTAGACTCGACTTAATAGATATTTGCAGATTGGTATCACTGTATTTAGATAGATATAAAGTTTCAAATTGTTGAAAATCTTATATGTATTCGGCATGTATTATTGAATTTGAAGCTTAAAAGAATTATAGTTGAGGAAGATTAATTTTCATGCTTATCTCTTAAGGAATAAATATCGATAATTATTATTATTGATTTCTTCATTGACCTTTTCTTTATTTTTCGTTTTCGGCGCTAAAATTAATATTCGCTACAAAAAGGTTAATAATGTTGCATACCATGTCATTTATATTCATTGATCTATATTTGTTTAACATTGTATATCGAAATTGTGCTGCCGAAGTCACTCAAATCTTTCACACGTCAATCGTCTACCACCATGGATGCACCATTTCAAGCTAAATATATCGCTTTGTTATTAGATTCTTATAAACATTTGCGATGCATATTCAGATGGACTTTTTTTCTTGAATTTCTTGTATTTTATGTTTTTTAATTACATGAAAGTCTATTGTAGAAAGTAACATAAAAACTCATTAAACTGAAAGTTATAAAACTAAACTTCAATTGAATATAAAATTGAAACAGTTAACTGAGAAGTGAGTTGAAAATTTTCGAATCTTAATGAATTCGGCTATTACATAATTGTGTAAACTGTTGAATCTTTACACTTGTCTCCGTTAACCTATCTTCCTTAATTTTTTTTTAAATTCGCAGCATAAGATATATTTTCTCCTTGTAACTTGTATCAATTAAGCACCTGGATAGGCTGTGTACACAATAGAATATAGGTCATTGAAACAATATTACTAATTAAGAGAAGAAAAAAGAATAAATTAAAATTGAATATCATGAATTACCTTACAAAAACATGATAACAAATATATTTTAATTCTGCATCCATCAGCTCTTTTTTTTCCCGACTCACGTCATTTCTATGGCTGAATTGTTTTCAAGCTCATTTAAAGGTACCAATTAAAGGTTGCGATTGACGGTAAAAGGAGAGGATTATGCATTGAAAATCAGTTGAATGAGTATTTATATTGGAAACTGGAAATATATTCGCTAGATTAAAGGTCGTAAATATCGCTATGTTAGTAAAACCTAAAATGATACGTAAATGTTGCTATATTGTTGACATAATTTTCGTGGAATATTGTCATACAAATTTTTTATTTTCGGGCTATATTTGAAAAGATTTGTTTAGTTAATGGATTGCCTATGGAAAATATACGATCTATAGATTGTAGTGAATAACTAAATTTCCATTGCGAAACTGTCGAAATGGGTTTATTTATCATCATATTTCGGATAATATGAATTTGACCTTTTAAGATTTAAAATCTTTAAAATAGAATTTCGAATATATACGATAATATAAGGTTGAACTTTCAAATTTTCAAATCATAAATAGAATCGCGGATATATATAAATTTGAATGTTTAAAATCTATCTTGATTTCTGACAGATATATATTTGAACAATTTTGGGTTTTATTGTAAAAAGATTTGTTAGCTAATGGATTGCCTAATGAAAAGATGTGATCTATAGATTATAACGAATAACAAAATTTTGTTGCGAAATCGTCGGAATTGGTATCATCATATTTCGGATAAATAAATTTGACTCAAAATTTGAAATCATAAACAAAATTTCGAATATATATGATAATATAAAGTTGAACTTTCAAATTTTCAAATCATAAACAACGTGTCAGAGATATTAACGTGTTCAAAATCTATCTAAATTTCTAATATATATATATATATATATATTTTGAATGTTCAAAATCTATATCTTTGAACTTTCAAAATTTCAAATCAATCAACAAAATTTCCAATATTCATAAATTTGAACTTTCAAAATTAATATATTTTCAGTACTTATATTTTTGGCGAAAAAGAAGACACTTACTAAAAGTAATGTACTTCACTTATTTTATATATATATTACTAGCCTCCTTTACCAAAAAAGTTTAGATTTGCCTTTTAAATCTTTTACATATTCCGATCACTGATATGAAACTAATCTTGTCCACCTTTATACATACTGAGAAATTATATGTCATACATTCATGGTGAACATCTTCATGAGTCTTTGACTATTTGCTTATACACTACAAGAAAACTGTCAAATTCCAACGGAAAATTTTCAATGGCATAAAAGTCGTTGGAATTTTAAAAAATTCCAACGGTAATTCCAACGGGAAATAAGCCGTTGGAATTTTTTCCAAAATTTGGAATAGCTGTTGAAAAAAAAAATTCAACGATAAAAAGTTCGTTGGAATCATTTTTCCGTTGGAATTTAATTGTTGGAAAAAAAATTCCAACAGTCACTTTTCCAACGGCATAAAAACCGTTGGAATTAAAATTCCAACGGTGATTTACCATATTCCAACGGTTTTTATGCCGTTAAAAAGTGGCTGTTGGAATTTTTTTTTCCAACAATTAAATTCCAATGGAAAAATGATTCCAACAGCAATTCCAACGGAGCCTCTTATCGTTGGAATTTTTTTTCCAACAGCTATTCCAACGGCCTCTGCCGTTGGAATTTTTATCCAACAACAATTCCAACGGCCTTTTGCCGTTGGAATTTTTTCCAAATTCCAACGGCTCATTTGCTGTTGGAATTATCGTCGGAATTTTTAAAAATTCCAACAGTTTTTATGCCGTTGAAATTTTTTCGTTGGAATTTGGCAGTTTTCTTATAGTGATATAACTATGTTTAAGTGTGCTATATCATTAACATCAATATATGTTATATTTCAATATATGTTATATTTATTGTAGTTGTACAATATATCAAAAATACATATACATATATATATGTGAGTGTCTAATCATTGCAAAACGTACGAAATTGAACTTCGACCTCTTTCATTTTTGTTTACGACAAAGTATAACTTGCGAGTCCTTTAATTATTTGAGTAAATAATTTTTTTAATCTATTAAGTTTCACCATTTTTATTTAAGGATATTATTTTATGTCGTTTTGAGTTTGGTTATTTAACTTTTGAAATTCGACAAATTGATCTGTTTCTCGAGAGCCGGTAAAATAACTGGTTTTTGTTGTGTCCACATTTTCAAAATTTGGTAGTTAAATGATCAATTTGTCGAATTTTAAAAATTAAAAGAACAAAATCGAAATGACAAAAAATAATATCTGAATAAAAAATAGTGAAAGTTAATCAACTCAAAAAAACTATATTTAATTAGTATAACTAAAACCTTTTTGTTTTAAAGTATAAGAATTAATTTAGCAAGTATATGAAAGCACTAGAGATTTTGAACAACCAAGAAGTTGGCAATCACAAAATTGGTCCACATGGCTTTTAGTGCAACAAATTCCACGAAATTATTCTATGGCGGAAAAACAAGTCATTTATATCATACCATGATCTACTCTAACCTATTTGCTTTTGCTTATCATAATTTTGTTATTACATAATAAAATATAGGATGATCGATCCCCTCAAACAAGCAAAAAAAAATTATGATACTATATTTTACGAATAAAACATGAACTGCAATAAAATAAAAATTCATGAACCAATCATATCAGATAGAGGACGAAGTCAAAACATATATCGAATAGATTTACAATCCAACTCGATCCAAGTGATAACTTGAGTTGGATTGGTTTAGAACGACTTAACTAGACCACTATTTTTGTTGTCCAACCTAATTCAACTCCTTACAGACTAATCACCGGATAATTGGTCCGATCTCTAAAACTAAAACTTCACACAAAATTTAAAAATAATTAAGTAATATATCGTTACCTAGTAATAGAGTCATGTGGAATTCTCCAATTTTAAAATCATTATTCATGCTTATTTTATTTAGCGTCTAAATGGTAATGATCATATGCGAGATGGATGAATATATAATATGATAATGAAGATTTATAACGACAACAATATCAATATTTCCACATAAAATAAAGGTACAGGGTATGTTTACTTAATACTTGACTCAGTAGATTTAAGGGCTCAAATCCCGATAAAGCACACTCATAAACTCCTTCAGTCAGATTTAGCCCAGCACTCTCCAGCCTTAAGTAAACATACCCACAGTCTTTCTACGGCTACCGACATTTTCAACAGTATGCACTTATAATCTAATATACAGAAGCTTCTACAAATTAATAGGGATGGCAATTTCGACCTGACCCGCCCTGATCTGTCCTGTCCAGAGGCATATGAGGCGACCTGTCCTGTGACCCGTGGCGGGACGGGGCAAGTATGGGTCATGTCCTCGCCCCGTCATGACCCGCTCCGCCCTGCCTCGCAGTAATGTGTGTGTGTGTGTGTATATATGTATATATGTGGTGTTATTCACATAATGAATCAATTTAATATATACTAGTAGTATTCAATAATCATGCAATATTTATAATAATAACATGTATCAAATAATACCATATAACAAACGTAAAAATTATTAATTAAGTTTAGACACATAAATAAATATTACAAAACAGGATTATAAATGTATTAAAGCATTTACTATTTTTTTTATAGTTTACGAGAATGTATTAAGTCAACATTTATTTTAAATTATAGTAACTAAATTTTAATTATTTTTCAAAAATAATGGGTCGACCTGCCCCGACCTGTGACCCGCAGCGGGTCGCCCCCCCACCCCCCCCCCCTCGCCCCGTTCGAAGGATGGGGCGGGCATGGGTATTCAAGTACCCGCCCCGACCTGCCCCATTGCCATCCCTACAAATTAATTTCGTTGCCATTGGAATTTTTTTTTTTTTAAAAGATGTATCAAGTTATCTATATATTAATATTTTTTTAGTTTAAAGAGTGTTGGGAAATCTTTCTCCTATTACATGAAACCAATTTTCATTTCATCCAGGAAAAGTCATCTTTTTCTTAACAATGTCTTTGTTTTTCAGTACGATGAATAAAAATTTATTTCATTTAATTAATATATGCATTATATTCATTCGGCAATGAAGGGCCAAAGAATTAAATGATTTCAACATTGAAGAAGGTATTTAGGAACTAGAGACAATAATAAATGATCTCGGTTATCCAACAAAATGAATGCTAATTGCATTTTGGATTACCAGGCGGAAAATGATACATGTTTTGAAGTTTATAACTTATAAGAAATTGTAGCAACCATTATCGAGAAAAATGTAGAGGATGACGGCGAGGATGATATGATACCTTTGGAGCTAGCTATGAGAAAGGAAACACTTATAGCATCCAAAACGCTTCACAATTTTTTGGTGCAATTTAAGAATACAACACCAGAACTATTGGATGGGATAAGAAAAGTTGGAGATGAGATCCAAGTAGATTTGAAGTTTAACAAGAAGCATCAACAATAGATTCTTATTTACTCAATTTTCTTGTATTTTTGTAATTTGAAGAAATTATTAATTTATTATATTGATGGAACCACTAATTTATATAAGATTTTTTTTTTCCTTTTGAAAAGTTAGTATCTTAGTATCCTATCATAATTTGTAATTTTTTTTTATATATAAAGGTTTTACTGTACAAGTCATTTAAGCAAATGATATCAATTTGAATCCTCAATTACAGTACCACTAGTAATATTTTATATTAACAATTTTTAATGTACAACATGTGTTAATTAGTAATATTATCTAATACATATAGTGGTTAATAAACATTCTGAAAATAAAATTAAAATTCGTAAAAGTGTTAGACGGAAATTAGATTTAATTTGGTCAATAAATTGATATGGAAAGTGAAAAAGCCCCAATCCGGAGTGAGTTCAAAGGTAAAAACGAAGATAAAAGTTGTATGGTGTTGACCAATGGATGCTTAATTAGTAGATTAACAGTTGACTAACAACATTTTCATAAGCACCCAACTTTCCTACAAGATTCATTTCGCTCCTGCAGGTCACCCATGGCCCATGCACCTCCTCAGGATACTATGCTATCTATAACATTCACTAAACCTAAGAATCACTACCTAGGTTTCAAGATCACTACCTAGGTTTCAAGTTTTATCAACTCTCTACTTTATATTTCTAACTGTATTTTCTTATGCTACGTCCTAACGGAAAAAAGGACATGTTCCATACAAGTTGAAATTCCAATTGGAACTTCTACGAACCCTCTTCTGTGTTAAAAGATACCAGAAAACTAACATGGGGACTAAACCCCTCAATCCCCTCGAACTTTATGTTATTGATAAATTTGTCGAATAGGCAATGCTATAAAAAGAGACATCACAGCACACCACCGATGGTCGGACGATCTCTTTTGAATCTGCCTTGAAACTCCTTTCCTCAAAGTGACTTCGCCTATCTCTGTGTTGTTACAGAGACAACAACTCTAACAAAGAATTCTCAAATATAGACTAAATATTTATTCCACCAACTCAAGTACATAAATTCTCACTCAACTAAATGCACACACTTTTCACTTAGTACTTGATGCTCTTTTCTTGCACATGCGCACACACACATACACACATATGATGCACCGGAGTCAACATGCAAAGCCATGGGCTTAATTCTTCAAGTCAACAATCTAATTGAAATAGTTACGCTGAAACATCTCCCAAACCTTCCAAATCTTCTCTCTCTTCCTTATTTTTGCTAGCACGCCTATCTATGTATCCAAGTAACATATTTTTCATGTCTTGAAGATATGCAAAATCCACGTGGCCGTACGAGCATCATAAATTTAATAAATGATGATTACAAACAACTTACATATAAATTAACATGCATAATTTTGGCAAAGATACCAAAATAAATAACTTCACAATCTCCTACTTTTTGGGCATTTTTGTCAAAAACAACTAAGAGTCGAGATAGATGTTACTTCTCCTTTTGCTCCAAAAATCTGCTAAAAACTCTCCTTCAATTGATGTTGTCAAAATACAAAGTTAACTACAATATATTCACAATAATGGTGGCTAGTTTACTAAGAGCAATATAAAAAAATCAAAGAGAAGATGTGATCGGGACTTTAGTAAGAGAAAGACATAACATGGGCTTTTATGAGAATTAGGCCAAAATGAATAAGTGTTACGACCCCCATCAGTACCGAGCTAATAAGTGAGTCAAGAGAAATGGGTTGATATCAGTTCCAACGCTACTCTTGGAGCCCACGAGATAATATCACACTGTAAAATGGAATTTTCAAAGTGTAAAACACAAAAAATGACCAGTTCCAAAACCAAATTAGCGAATTAATCATAAAAATATAGTTGCCTAAGAAAAATAAATCAATAAAAATGTATGACGAGCCCCACAGTTCGTAGACAAGCAGAGCATTTAGCAAAGAACTAGATGAAATTCTGCACCAAGTCTCAAATTAGCACAAATATGACGGCGAGGCTAATGATTAAAACGATTCCTTATTCTTCCGTCTTTTTTTACCCTCTCATGGAGTAGCTCGCATACCCCACGAGCCAATATCGCACTAGGAAAACTCGGTGCGACGAGCTCTTGGTTGGTCTTTATAACCCATTTTAGATTTAAAAAAAAAAAAACAAAAGAAATTAGAGAAATAATAATAATAATAATAATAATAATAATAATAATAATAATAATAATAATAATAATAATAATAATAATAATAATAATAATAATAATAATAATAATTAGAACAACAACAACAACAATAACAACAATAAACTGTGAGATCAACGCTTTCACAAATCACTCGCTTTATGTGCCAGTTATTCTTTCGGTTTGATAAATGATGTGCATATATTATTCTATATTTTATATTCTATATTCTATTTCCCTTATTGTTGAATTGTTTTGGTGCTTTATTGATCTTAATTAATTATCTTTTGATGTAAGAGAATAATAATTGGACCTGGAACAAAATTGGGCTTATAATGGAGTTTTGGACTATAAAGAAATGGGCCCGGTTGGGGAAATTTGGGATGGGATTGGATGCCAGACTCTGAAAGAAGTCTGCTAAAAGTTTCTCTAATTAAAATTTATATTTCCCTTTTGTTTTTATCTAGATATGTCCTTTTAGAGAAAATATTTGATTAAGATTTGGTTAGGATTTGGTACAGAGAAAAAAATGATTACTCTGAGAACTAAAGAGAGTGGACGCACTACACAGTCCGCTCTCTCTCTCTCTCTCTCTCGCAAGAACTTATGCCACTTTTTTCTATTTTTCTCCTTGTTTTCTTCATCTTTTCTTCTCTATTTTTTGTTGAAGACTTTGGATTCCACCGTCATTAATTAAGGTTATTTTCTTATTCGAGGGTTGATTATTTCAATTATGTTATTGTGAGGCTATGTGATTTCATCGTTCTTGTTTAATTCAAGTGTTTGTATATTCAAGCTTATTTATGTAGGAATTGTTTATTATATTGAATTGACAACTCAATTATTACTCAATTTTCTACTAATATTCGTAAATTCATTATCCCTAATTGTCATCAAGTATTGGACCCTAGTAGCAATAAGTTGAATTAATTGTGTTATCATAACTAATTTAACCTAATTGGATCTAAGTAATGATTGATAGTTGTTACTATCTCGGCTATCAATGATTACGTTTAACTATTTTCATAGATTGTAATGTTATCATTAATATGGTACGGAACACTATTGTACCCACCTCGTTAATGATAAGTATTGGCTGGTTGCTGGGATTTGTCTATTAATTTAGGAAACCGCATGGTTTAGTATGCTCTCCTATTAAACCTAAGGTTAAATGCTTGAATTGAATGAAATATATTTGCGAATCTATGATCAATAATATAATTTAATATCAATACCCTTGGATTAGAGTCAAGTAATTTTATTTGTCTTCATATTTTAATTATTATACTTGCATGTTTTAGTTCATTTTAGGAGTCTTAGTTTAGAATTAGAACAATCAAATCCACCTCCCGCGTTAGTTTATGTTTAGATCAGAAGAAATTAATCCATGTTCCCTGTGAACTCGACCTTACTCACCATTATATTTGTATTTTGAAAGTAAGTTATTATATTTGGTGGTTTGACACCCATCAATAGACTGGTAGCTGCGTTGAACATCATTTCGTGACCATAGCGCACTTCGAAAATGGGGATTATATGTGTGCTAGCCAGAAGAAATGGACCTACTCCATTATACGTAACAACGAAAAACATGAGAATGAACAATATGTTTAATGCAGAACATGTATACATGTTATAACATATAGTTTTCGTTTTTCTTGTATATAATGCAAAGACCTACAGATTTTTTGAGTGTGTCAACATCTGTAGAACGAAGGCTTTTAGTAAAGATATTCGCTAAGTGATTTTCAGTAGAAACATGGTTCATAGTAATGGTTCCTTCTACTAGGCCACTAATAGAATGATGTCTGATGTCTATGTGCTTAGTACGAGAGTGTTGAACTTTTTGTGATATTGATGGCACTAGTATTGTCACAATAAAGAATAACAGACCCTAACTCAACACCATAGTCTATCAACAATTGTTACATCCATTCAGGCTGAGTAGAGCAGCTCCCGACAGCTATGTATTCAGCCTTCGTTGTGGAAAGTGGATGGAGTTTTGTTCATGTTCTAACATATAAAGGAGATTAGCATATCAATACCGATTAATACACATTTATCCTTTTGATCATATACAAGACACTGATCTTCTGTGAATTTTACATGTAAATCTTGATAACACAAGTGGCTAATACCATTAAGATTAGCATTCAGACTTTCAAACAGCAGAGCCTCATTCAATTTTGGAAATCCCTTTAGATTGAATGTTCCTTTACCTTGACTCTACTCATTACCCCAATCACTAAATGTGACAAACTCCTTATAAACAGGTTCAATGTTAACAAGATAAGAACTAACTCCAGTCATATGCTAGGAACACCCGCTATCACCGAGCACCCAAAACAACATCATTCAAGGATAGAATAGTTTTAAAACAACCATGAGTTTTAGGTACCCAAAATTGGCATGTCTTCATAGGTTGGGATGTCCTGAGATCCACCTTCGGATGTGGGGTCTTTTGTGTGGATTGCTTTTATAGCTCCATCGTGAAAGAGAGAAAAAATTATCAGCCTTTATTTTATAACAATTGGGGTGAAGATGCCCAACTATACCACATTAATGACAAATGTGAATGAGTGGGGAGATATTTCTAAACTCCTGCTCAGCATGTTGTAACACTCAGTTCTGCAAATGAGTATTCCTTCTTACGTTCTTTTTAACATATTTTATTCCTCCAAAGACTAAGGGTGCACAAAAGCATTTCCAGATTGATTTAAAAAAATTCCATAATCAACACGTGTTACAACATGGGGTTATGACTGCACAAAAACTAGCTGGGCAGCATTGGATGATTCATCTACATATCCAAGTCCAGTCACATCACCATGATTTTTACCTAAATTGATGAGTTCAGTTAGAGTAGCCTTACCTGAGGTTAACCGTTTCATAACCTGCTTAGTTGCTCTAACTCGAAGTCTGGCTTTTAAGTTTGACGTTCAAACTGTCTCTGCGCATACTCAAGTCGTTATGAACCTTCTGAATTTCAAATTGCAAAGTTTTTATCGCCTTCTCTTCTTCGATCAGCGGTGTATTGTAACACTAATTCAGCTTCTCGAGTCTTTTCCCCTACTACTGCCTCGATATGTTTCTAACCTTTTTTACGTTTCTTGGTCATATTGGTTATGAAACGGTCCTTTTTCTCAATTTCTATCCTCAGTTTTTCGATCCCTGTTTGTGATTCTCAAAGTTGCACTCCCAGCTTTTTAATTGCCTTACTTCAACGAATGCATTCAAGTGACAATTTCCTGTACATCTTTTGCATCTCTTTAATACATAGACCTGCCTCTTCACCAGATGTATCAGTTTCATAAAAAGTTGGTATGACTCTTAAGGATTCATTTCTTTAGCATGAAGTTAGCCTATAAGGTGGACATATAAGGTCGCATGGGCTTCTAGATTGCTCCAGTGTTCATTGTCTCCTTCAGACGTCTCTTCCTCGTTTGACTCATCACTCCATGAAGCTGCAAAGGACTTGTTTCGCCTCTTCGGAAAAGTGGCACATTCTTTTTTAACATGCCCCTAGCCACTGCATTCTCTGCGGCGTACTCAATTCATCTTTATACCCACATAACTCAAAGAAGAATTAGCATTAGCAACATTATTATTTTTACCTGATTGAGACTATTCCATCATATTGTTGAACTTCTTATTGAACAAGATCATGTTCTCGACTAAGATAGACAACTATAGCTCACAAGTGTCATTTTCATCATATGTGCTGGATTTCAGCCTTGAGTGGAATTAATCCTACTTGCCTCATTCTTTTGAAGCCTTTGTTGAGTTTAAATATGAGAAGATCTCCTACCAACTAATCTATCTCTATGCTCTCCTCAATTATGGTGACTTTCTCTGGGAATCGATTTGTTAGAGACCTCAGAAACTTGTCCAGCATTAGTGACTCTTGAACCATTTCCCCTAGTGAGATTATACGATTGATTCCATAAGCTTCTCAACTTGGACTTCTTCACCTATTTGGTGCTTTGAAGTAATTTTTTAGGAGATCCCAAGCTTCTTTGGTTAATTTGCAGTGGCATATTTTTGTATACTAATTTTGGTTAATAGTCGTTCGGATGAAGAGAAGAGCCTTGTGATTCACTTTATATTTGTTTTTTTTAGTTGCAGACCATTCAGACTTTGGCATGGGAGTACTTGATTTGCAGCAGTAGGTGCAGCCCATCTAGTTTCAACAATCTCCCAATATTCGTCGTCCATGACTTCTAGATGTGCCAAGGTTAGAGATTTACAGTAGTCATAATTTGTTCCATCAAGAAACAGAGGTCACATGGTATTTCCGAAGGTCCATTTTGGTGCAGTTCTCTGGAATCGGTCGTATAAGAATATGGACATGCTCTTGATACCAATTGAAATTATACAAACCGTAGTTCAATGTTATAATACTGATAAATAGAACAGTTAAACAGAGAAAACATACCACGAAATTAACACGGGGACTGCATATCTCAGTCCTCTCGAATTTTATGTTATTAATAAATTTTCCGAATAGGATATATTTCAAAAAGAGACCTCACTCTCTAATACCTAACCTATTATATCATCAACAACTCCTGACGACTCCTGTCGACTTCTTTGACACAACACGATACACCACCGATGGTCGAATGAACTCTCACGAGTGCACCTTGAAGCCCGAGTGATTTTACCTAACTCTGTGTTGTAACACATATACAACAGACTCTGACAAAGAACTCTCTAATATAGTCTCAATATTTATCCCACTAACTCAAGTACATAAATTCTTGCTCAAGTATATATGTATGTACTGCCGTCAGCATGCAAAGACCATGGTTTAATTCTTCAAATCAGAAACCTAATTGAATTAGTCATGCTGAAATACGTCCTAAATCTTCCAAATCTTCTCTCTCTTCCTTATTTTTGCTAGCTTGCCTATCTTCGCATCCAAGCAAGGACGACGGCAACCTTGGGCCCCTCTGAAAATTTGGAATAAATAGAGTATAATGGTAATTTTACATTATACTCTCCCCCCCCCCCCTAAAAAAAAGAAAAAGAAAGAATAGATTAAAGAGGAGATAACTTTACTCTCATCATGCACAAAAAATTGGTCAGTTGAGGACTTATTCATTCTCTTTAATCATTCTCAATTTTGAAGGTAAGCGGATCCCCAATCCATCAATATATTATATCAACAATTTACGTTTTAATTTTATTATATTCCTTTTCTTTTCTTTTTGTTCCACCATAAATTTGTAGTTATTATGCCTCTTTTCATCTCCTTGTGGATTTAGGGTTTGTCAATGTTATCAATTTGTCATTGAAGAAGCTAATATTTGACAAATTTGAGGTAAGTACTCTAAATTTAAACCTTATAATTTTATTTTTGTTAGATTATCCTTTTTTTTTTTAGTGGTGAATGTTATGTTATATTAAAATTTAGGGTTAATTTCATTTTTTCTAAGATTACTTTTAATATTTTTAGTGGTGGATGTTATGTTATGTTATATTAAAATTTGGTGCAAATATTTTTTAAGTTAATTTTAGAAGAGTTATTATTATTTTGCTTATTATTATCATTATTATTATTTGCTACATTAAGCTTCTTTTCAGTTCAAGATTATAATTATTTAAAAATTGTATTAGATAATGGAGCGATTTTACTAAAAAATACAACCAACTGTAAAGAGACCATCCTCATCAATTGATGCACCTGTTATTAGCCTCCAAGAATCATCAAGCAAAGAAAATATAAAGATATATTTAGAAAACTTACCAAGCAATCCAGGACTATGGCCTAACATTATAAGTTATTCATCTAAGTTATTTGCATAGGTACGAATAGCTTATCTAAAGGTCCAGGTCAACCAAGTAAGCATGATTTTCCTCAAAAGGGAGACGGGAATAGAAAACGTAAATTTTTTTAGGCTTGGTGTAAGAAAAGAAGATTAAGAGGGTTCGTTGGAGACCATAGTAGTGATCACAACAAATGTGGACTTGCTAGTCAAAATTTGATGGATCAAGCTCAACATATTGAAGAATATTTGGTCAAAGTTTCAAAATAGTTATCAATGTAGATTAAATGCATCAATTGTTTGCTTCCGCTTTCTCATTATGAAAGGATTAGTTTTTCGAGGAAATGATGAGTACGAAGAATCACTGAATCAAGGAAATTTTGTTGAACTTCTGAAAGTTGTTGCATTGTGTAATGAGGGAATAAGTAATGTTGTTTTGGGTAATACTCCTTATAATCACAAGCTTACATCACCTGAGATTCAAAGGGATATCATAAAAGCACCTGCCATTGAGATGACAAATTCTATCATTAAGGATATTGGGAGTGACTTTTCCCCATTTTAGTTTATGAGTGTCGTGATATGTCAGTCAAAGATCCAATGGGGGTTGTAATACGTTACGTGAATAAGAATGGTTTTGTCATTGGATGTTTTCTTGGTCTCGTACATGATAGTGACACGACTTTAGCATCAATATAGAAAGGTATAAATTGTTTGTTCTCCACTTATGGCTTTAGTATTTCTATTTTGAAAGGTCAACGTTATGATGGACCAGTAATATAAGTGGTGAATTCAATGGGTTAACAAGTTTGATACGAAAGAAGAATTCTATCGCTTATTATGTACATTGTTTTGCTGCACGAATTGGCTTTTTTTTTTTTTAATAATGTGACACGTTTCTGTAATGTTGTTGGAGATTCTTGTAACTGCAGAGATTTTCTTCGAGAGAAACAAATGGAGAAGGTCTTGAAGGACTTGCAAATGATGAAATGAAGACTGGGATAGGGTTAAATCAGGAAATGACATTGACAAGACTGGGGGATACACGTTAGATTTATTATCATGGTATTATCATTAGCTTGATGCAACTATTTTCTTCTATGGACGAGCTACTTAAGTTTGTTGGCACTACAAGAAATTTTCTTATTAGAGATGAAAATTATTAACGGATAATATCGGCCACTAAATAAAAATAAAATAGAAATAGAATAGTGACGGGAAGTGGTGAAAAATTATTAGTATCCGACTAGTGACAATATATCAACCGAATATTAGAGATAAATATAACCCGTCTCTATTCGCAAGTAAATTGATATCACAATTTCATAATAGAGAAAAAAACTATGTCACTAAATTTTGAGACTAAATGAATTGGCCTCTAAATTTCAGAGACGAGCCTTATAGAGACCAAGCTTTTCGTCTCATGTTCGGCATTACTTTAGCTTAGAGATGGATATCATGTGATTAGAGATGGATTTCTCCATCTTTAAATTTAATTTTTTTTTCTTGTGGTGTGAGGAGTATGGTAATGATAATCTACAAAGGGTCGAAGCAATTGATTTATTTTTTTTACATCATAAATCGGTTTGAGTTTGTTTTCGTGTTACATATAATGTGGAAAATTTTAAGAATCACACATGATTTATCGCAAGTTCTACAAAGAAAGGATCAAGATATTGTCAACTGATATATGTTGTGTATGCATGATTTTATTCTCATTTAGACGTAGAATTTGATAGCATTTGCATGCATTATCGGTCGTATTGTGTTTTGATTTCATTATCTTGAGCAGAATGGCATGCGTGCTTATGTTTTGTAGTGGAAATGCATTATTTAGTTCAAAAGTCCGTGAAATCTGGAAAAGAAACGAGTTAAAATGGAGCCAAAACGATAAAAGTACGAAGTAGCAATCTAGTGCATGAGGCAGGCTAGGCGAGTCAAAGTGGCCAGACCGAGAAATGTGTCAAGAAAGCATAGTAATCAGTCTAGGACATTTGGCTCGGTTGGGGAGTTAAAGCAGCCCAGCCGGGTAACGACATCGGCCTTCGTGATATTATGTTACTTTTGCGTAATTCGGCCCGTTTCCATCTTAATACACCCAAACCTATAAGAAAGAGTTTGTTAGAGCTGAAATAATATCAATTTTATACAAGTTTTAAGCCTTAAAGTAGGAAGCAATCAACAAAGAAGAGAAGATCAGAGAAAGAGCCAAAGTCGAGACAATTCACGATTCCGGGTTTATTAGTTTATATCTTTTCTATGATTAAAATATTATGAATGTCTATGAATATTTTGTTTTGTGGATTACCTTTATGAGTGGCTAATTCCTTACATATATTCTAGGGCTAGAAAATAGATTACAATGTCTCTGTGATTATATTGTTTTGGTTATCATAGACATTCGTTCTATATTTTTATTTGTGTATCTGTTTTGTTTATAAGTTTAATAATCTAGCCAATTATTAGATTCAGTTAAGCTTAATAAAATCGGCGCCCGAGAGGGGAGGTTTATTAAAGGGCTTATAGCTAATAACGCATATATTCAATAATAACCGGGCAATTGATCTTGTGTGCTTTTAAGAGTTACGTATACATTAGTTGGTTGGAGACGATAATTATTTATCCATAACCTACGTGTTAGCAACGTCCAAGAGAAGGATTAACGCGGTCGAGTGATCGCCTGATAAAAACTAGAATTTGGTCTAAAAGTCTAGATAATCAGAGTAATTTATCATAGAGGAATTACAGTTGAAATCGAACATTAGAAGATATCTCAATTTGATCAGCTTTTTTTAGTAATTGTCTTCTATTGCAAGTTAGTAATTAATAGTTTCAAATCTGTTTATAAACTCAACATTCGATCTGCAGATGTCTAGATAGAGTTGTGCTATTAGGATTGTGATATTAAAATTGGCATAGTGATCCGATCTCTACTGGATCAACCTTGCTCATTGTTGGCTATAGTTATATTGTACACTTACGGTTGTACTAAAGTTGGTTTTAGTGGTGTCATCAATACAATGAGTCTTGTTAAAGCATCAAAAGTTCATTTTCACTTTGTAGGCAATGAGAGCCCACGATTGGGATACTTTACAAAATGAATTTTGTATCAAACATGAGATAGGTGTGCTTCACATGAAAGATGTATATGTAGCTCGTGGAAGACTAAGGGGGTAATGTTGAAGACATGACTAATCTTCACTATTGCCGAGTTGAGCTATTTTATTCATTGATTGACAAACAAGCCATAGAGCTTGATGACAATTTTAACGAAGTGAACATAAAATTCTTTGGCAAAAACTCGTATGTGATCGTCACACGGCCGTCACACGGTGTGACGAGAAAAAGTATCACTTTTTGTGGTAAAAGTATCACGTTTATCTGTAAAAGTATCACCTTTTTTTTAACAAAAAAAAATATCACTTTTTGTAGCAAAAGTATCACCTTTATCTATAAAAGTATCAATATAGTAAAAGTATCACTTTTTTCTGTAAAAGTATCACTTTTTCCTATAAAAGAATCAATGTTTTCTGTAAAAGTTTATTCCGTCACACGTATGACCGTTCACACACAAGACTCACTCAAATTCTTTTATCTAATGTTTAGATCCTAGAGACTCATTTTTTGCATTTGACCAAAAAAAGTTGTCTCGTCTTGCAGAATTTTATCTATCTGGATTTTGCTGAAGTTGATTTATATGAACTGGAAACACAACTAGAAAACTCTATTTTTATGTGCGTTTGGATGAGAACTTCTCTAAAGTGGAAGGAATAGAAGGTCTTGCCCAAAAGATGGTTGCTACAATAATTTTTTTTCCATTAGTTTATTTGCTAGTTAAGTTGTTATTGATCTTACTAGTTATCACTGTCACCGTGGAAATGACTTTTCCAACAATGAAAATCATGCAAAGTTCATTTTCAAACCAAATGGGAGGCAAGATGTTGAATGATTGCTTGGTAGCATATATCGAAAAAGATGTATTTAAAGATGTTAGGAATTAAGCTTTCATGCAACCATTTCAGAATATGAAAAATAGAAAGGATATGATAAATGTACTTGATTAAGTTTCTCATTTTTAGTTCTATTGTAAATAAGTTAATATTCTAAACTTAATCATAACTTATATTATTTATAGTTATAATTCTAAAAATGATTTAAATTGTTTAGGTTTTATATTGTTATTAGTTGGGCCCTCCCTGAGTGAAGATCTTGTCTCCGTCACCAAGTAACGTTTTTTTCATATTTTGAAGATACGCAAAAACCACGTGGCCATGTAAGCATCATAAATTTAATAATTGATGGTTAGAAACCACTAACATATTTAATTTTGACAAAAATCACAAAATAAATCATTTAGACTATTTGTTTATTACCTAGATGAGTGTTCGAATTTTTTTTCTTTTCTTAAAACAACCAAGAATCTTATAACTTAAATCAAATCTTTAAGTACAGGATTCTTAAGCTAAGAAGGGCAATCCATCCCCATCCAAAGAGATGAAGTAGGAGATAAAAATGAAAACGTGTCAAAGTATGTACTACCTCGTTACAACTCCTCTTCCTATGGAACATTAATAATTTGGCCACCTTGTAAGACATCCGCAATCTCTTCAATCAAGATTCTCAAGTAGCCCAAGGAATTCGCTTATCCTGTGACTGCCTGCACAACAAGCAACAAATCCGAGTATGCCACCACACATGAATAACCACATTCAACACAAAAACGCAAACCGATTCTAATTCCGCATCTTTGACCATCAAAGGCACACTATGTGATGGTGACACAATCACCTATCCCACCTAATCACGAACTACAAATCCAACACTATAATGCCCCCTAGAATCGTCAAATGCCGCATCAACGTCCAATCTCAACATCCCCTTCTCCAGCGGGTCCCATTTCGATATTGACCACCCAACACTAGCAGAAACAGTGGAGCCAATCCCTAACCCCTCAATCGCCCGATCATACTGTTGGATGTATGCCTCCACTTTCATCCAAGTAGGGCATTTCCACGAAGCCCTCTCACCATGATTAAACACACAAAATTAATTTATAAGCCATCAGTTCTTCTTTCTAGTTTAGAGCAACTCCAACCGTTGCTATAATAGCGATATAGTAGATGAAATCCAACTCCAGCAGCTTGCACCATCACAACTCCATTATGCCGCCTCCCCTCTTTCTGCTACATTAGTGACACAGCAGTTGCGTTACGCTATTAGTTTCCATTCCTTCTTTATCTTTTGTATTACTTTGAATTTTTTGTATTTATTTTAATTATGATGTATATTTTTGTTTTCTTTTCCCATTTATAATGCATCAAGTAAAAAAATAGTTTTAATTGTTTTAAAAAAATTTAAAAAAAATGTATAATTTCAATAAAATAAAATAAATACTATGAAATTACAACACATTATTTATGCGCCCAACTGAGTAATTCTTCGTTTTAAGTAATGTAATGGATGTTTTGCTGTAATATTATTATGAATTTATAATTTATTTTGCATATTCAGTTAACTTTGATTATTTTAGAAAATATAAAAGTAAAATTATAAATATAACATTTTATATGTAATAATATTGCATTCATAATATAATTTATAATAAAGTAATATAATTAATTGTAAAAAAGTTGAATTTTAAGGAATATTATTTTTAGTGAAAAAGTAGTGCAAACTATTAAAGAGGAAGTGCAAATTTTACTGTAAAAATTGTATAAAATCTGCTGGACAATAGAGCAATCTACTGGAGATGCTCTTATGTCCTCAATTACTTGCTTATTTTGGTTTATACGTACGTACGCTCACATCTAACATCATTTAAATTGTGCCAAAGGGAAATGCTGAAATTTCACCTATAAACTAGTTAAGTTATAAAATTGGTATATACATAAGTTTTATAAACATCTTTTCGCCGCAACAAAAAAGTCTTTTGTGATATAATTTGTTAGACCACAATTGTGGTCTCTAATAATAAGTTATTTGTGCAGGTGGGCAATGGAAAGAGGATTTATTTCTGATCGTTGGATTGGAATTGAAAGGGTGGATAAACCAACTGCTATAAGACACAATATGGGAGAGTCTACTAAGGTCGCAATTTTGCTGCAAGAGGGAGCTAGATTATGGGATGAAGAGATAGTGAAAGAGTTGTTTGGGGAGGATGATGCAGCAACGATTCTTGCCATACCCCTAAGCATGCATGGCGAGGTGGAGGATCGTAGAATATGGAGATTTTCTCGCGATGGTGAGTACACGGTGAAATCGGCTTATCACATAGCTCTTAACTTATACGCAGACGGGGCGCATGAATTTCCTTCGTCAAGTATGGAGAATAAGAAATGGAAGGCTTTATGGACAATTAAAATCCTTCCAAAGATAAACTATTTCTTATGGAGGGCGTGTATGGACAGTCTTCCTACCAAGGATAACCTGATCATAAGGGGTATGCGACTTGACCCGATTTGCGAGTATTACGGAATGGCGGGAGAATCTGGAAGTCACGTACTGATCCGCTGTGAGTTTGCGAGACGAGTGTGGCGTTTGAGCCCGATCAAGTTTGAGGAGGAGCAGTATAATCAATACTCAGTTCAGAATTTTGTATGGTCTTTAATGGCACAATTGCCGGGGGAAGGGCAGGTCCTGCTATCAATTCTGTTGGATAGAATTTGGAGAGCTCGAAATAGACGATTATGGGAGGAAGAAGGAGATGATCCAGCTCAAGTGGTACAAGCTGCCATACAGCTGTCAAAAGAGATAACAGAGGCGCAGGTTAATGGTTGTGCTTCATTTGTGGACCTAGCAAATTGCAACAAGCATGATGATAGGTGGAATGCTCCAGCCGCGGGATATTATAAGGTGAACTCAGATGTGGCAGTGTTTCGAGATGGATCAGTCGGACTCGGTTTCGTCGTCAGAAATAATGAGGGCCTTGTCATGATTGCGGGAGTCAAGCGGATGCGGGCTAAAGGCAATAGCACACTCTTGGAGGGGCTTGCACTTCGTTATGCACTAACAATTACGATTCAATCCGGTATTTTCAACTTGGTGATGGAAAGTGACTCGCTTGGTCTTGTTAATTATATTAATCAAGCCAACACATCTATGCCTTTTTGTGGGGTTGTGGTAGATGACATTTGCAAGTTGTTGAAAATGATTGATTGCGGAGGGGTTAGTTATGCATCTCGCCGATGCAACAAGGTGGCGCATCAAATTGCTAAATATGGAGCACACATTATGGATGAAGAAATTTGGATTGAAGAGATGCCTTCTTTTTTTGATGTCGTTCTGCTAAATGATGTAAGGCGATTGCCAAACAAGTAGTTATTGAATTGTTTCTCACTCAAAAAAAAAAAAAAAAAAAGTTATTTGTGACCACTTGTTGTTACAGAACTCTTTACAAATTATTTGGGATCAGTTGCAGACTTCTTTTAGAGACAACTAGTTATTATAAAAATATTTAAGATGCAATTGCAACGATTTTTGTCGTCTCAAATATATTATTTGTAGTCTTGTTATTCAGATGATCAAGTAGTGAATAAACGTCGTCTCTAATAATAAAGTTGTGACAAATGCTTATTATAATTTAAGATCATTATTTTATTGTATCAAAAGATATAAAAAAAATTAGCCTTTTTTTATTAAGATCGAAAGAATATTATGTGCTAGTATATATACTGTATAAAATACCAAGCTAAAGTCCGATAATCCCTGCAAAGAGGTCGTATTGAAAATTTGACGCCTATTTTTTTCTGTTTTAAAACATAGGCATGTGAAATAGTAGAAGAATTTGATTCAGGATTAAGAGGGTGTTTGGCTGAGCTTATAAACTCCTAAAAACATCTTATAAGATGTTTAAGAACTTATAAGCTCTTGCAAAGTGTTTGGCATAAAAAGATGTTTAGGAACTTATAAGACAAAAATATAAGCTCTAAGAGCTTATAAGATCTAAAAAAAAAAATAAGTTGCTATACCCCATCTTATTTTCATCTTATTTTTTAAGATCTTAACTATTACACTCAAATTTCACACAATTCACACACTTACACACACTACACACACTACACACATTTCACACACTATACACTCTTCACACACTACATACATTTCAAATACTAATCAAAATATGTGTTTAATATTAACTTTTAAATTAGACCTCAAATTTATAGTTAAATCACTATATTCAATTACAAACTTATAAACTTTTTTATCCAAACACTTTGTTAACTTATAACCTCCTTAAAATTTACATTTTATAAGCTCTTGAAACAACGTATAAGATGTTAGAGATTATAAGATGTTTCAAATAAGTTTAGCCAAACACCCTCTAAATTTATTAATTTTGTTAACAAAGAAAGCAAAAATTAATTTGCAAGAACAATGTCTTATGTCTCATAGAATCTTATCCTGCTATGCTAATAAGGAAGTCTGAATGAAGGAAGAGTAGTTTTCTGCCACGCTAATTGTACGGAGGGTTATGAGCAATTTTTCATGAGAAGTATTAGTGTGTTTTTACTAAAAAGTAGTGCTTGTTCTCAAGAAGGGTAAGATACATTTATTTAGAACGAATAATTATATTTTTATATGAAAGGTAATATATTCTTATAAATACATCCTTTAATCCTAATTGCATGAATTTCAGATTCACACACCTGGTTTACATAACTATCAATGATGGAGCAAGTACAAATTGTAGTGGGTTTTTATCGGTTGAGAACCTGAAAGATAGGTTTACTATCAATTCATGTCCTGAAAGAAAATTTCTATCAATTTAGGGTTTAAAAGATTTGAAACTATCAACGGAAGATTCATAAGTTTATAATCATGAGAGGGTCTGTTTCGGAAATTGCAAACCGATAAAATAAAATTCCACAAAATAAAATTATCTCGAAGTGATAAGCAGTGGAAATATAAGTCAAAAGTCTGTCACGACATTTTTTTTTTGAATTTATTGTTTTCTAAATTTTCGGTAGTTTCGTATTTGAAATTGTTGGTTTTCTTTAATTGTTTTTAAACCTCTGTAATTTCTTTTTTAAATCATACGCGGGGATTATTTTTTCTTTTTTAATTAAAAAAAAGTCTGTAATTTCTTTTTTGAGTTCATAATATTTGAATTCATGTAAAATTATATCACTAAAATGTAATTTTTTTTCTTATGTAAATACCTTTTTTTGTTAATTCGTATATTTTAAATAACATTGCAAATTATTTAAATATTTTAGATATATCATGATAATTAAAAAAATAATGTAGTGAAAGACTTTTGACGTATATTTCTCTACCCATTACTTTGAGATAAGTTAGTTTTCAAACATGCTCTATAATGATTTTGGATTTATGCGTCTTCTATTGATAATTTCAAAGGTCTTGATTGATAGAATTATTTTTCAGAACCTCAATTGATAATTAACCTATATTTCGGGTCCTTAATCAATAAAAATCCTACATTTTGTAAGTATAGTACACTGTTGAATATTCTGCAGACAGCATTTGCCAATTAGTTTGAAATTCAAATCAATCAAATTTTACTAAGTAGCTAAGTATCTTTCCTTAGTCTATATATCAAAGTCTTGATGGCTGGTTTTCTTTTCTTTTTTCTTTTTGTCTTTTTGATAATTAAAAGTCTTGATGGCTCCTTAAGTTAGGTTTTGTTTGACCAGTATGATGCTGATGTCACCCAAAAGTATAAGGCATGCAATTAAGTCATTTCTTTTAAGAGAACAAAATTTTATAACTCAAAAGTCTTCAAGTACACGATTTTCAACTAAAAATGGAATATCTTATCTAATCTAAATATACGGATTAACAAAAGTAAAAAAAAAAAAAAGTGTCAAACTATGTACAACATCATTACAATCTTCAAGTATAAGAGAAATTGTGTAAAAATTACGCTCATTCATGAACATCTAAATCTCATCCATAATAACTCCATAATAATTCGAAGAATTCACTTGCTTCGTGAGTGCATGCACAACAAGTAAGGGAACCATAAAGTCGATCACCTTTAGCCGAAAAATCCACAGGAAATAAGAAAAGACTAACATGAAGATCTATATAAAAATAAAGATCGAATACCGTATAAGACGGGAATGAATACACAAAAATTAGGAAAAATCTCACAAAAATAAACCTAAAAAAAAGAAAAAAACAAACAATAAACAAGACGAAACAACACAATCAATTAAGTCATTCTTTGAGACAAAAAGAACTTCTAAACTACTAAACAAATTATCCGGTTACACTTAATTTGTATAGACTCCACCATGGTAATTATTTGAACTATATCCAGTTGGAAAAAATGTAATAATACTAATATTTGGCAGTAAGTTTATTTTAAACGTCTTATAAACTTTAATATTTTATAAATTATTTTAAGAGCTTATAAAATGTAATTTCTCAAGAGCTTAAAAGTTAATAAAGTATTTGAGTCAAATAATTTATAAGTTTGCAATTGAGAGTAGTGATTTAGCATGAATTTAGGGAACTCACTTGAAAACTACTATCAAACACATATTGACTAGTGTGTGTTGTGTGTAATGTGGTTATTGTGTGTAATATATGAAGTATGTAGTGTTTGTAATGTGGTTATTGTGTGTAATGTGTGAAGTGTGTGAACTGTGTGTAGTGTGTATATTGTGTGAGAAATGTCTGTAGTATGTGAATTTGAGTGTAATTATTAAGATCTTAAAAAATAAGATGAAATATATCAACTTATTCTTTTTAGATCTTGTAAGCTCTTAGGCTTATTTTTTTTACCTTATAAGCTCCAAAACATCTTTTTTTTGCCAAATATTTTGCATGAACTTATAAGTTCCTAAACATCTTATAACATATTTTTGAAGTTTATAAGTTCAGCTAAATACCCTCTTAAACTAAATAGATAGTTTTATAAATAAAGAAAAGAAAACAAAGGAAAGTGCAAAAATATGGAGACCACAGGACGGTCACTCATAAACGACAAATCAGAAATCTTTTCATACCACAAGCCGGCAGATAAAGGTAACCCAAAAATCTAAAATTGGCCAGGTAAAATCAAGCAATTACAAAACAAAGCCAAATAGTGCAAATAGAAGCTGGAACAATTTGGTTCGGCTGGGGAAAATAACCGATTTAGAACTGCTGTCAGACAAATTACAGAAGTCGAGCACTCAATCACGTTGCCCTATGTCATGAAACCCAAGCGTGGGGGAGAACCAGGGGTGTAAATCTCGTTAGAAATCGGCGATATCTCGTCGATTTCTCGCAAAAATCAAGTGGCCGAGATGAGAGAGAATAAGTTGTTATCGCGTTTTGTCATTTAGCGCGTGCGCGCCTCTTGTCCTGCCAGCTTGCGGCGAGAAATCGACGATATCTCGCCTATTTCTCGCCAAAATATCGTGAATTTATTGCCCCTTTCATTTTTATTTTTTCGTTCAGCAAGTTTTTTTTTTAAATTTCGTCCAGACTTGGATTCAAACTTGAAACCTCTTGAATGAGGCTCCAAGCTTTAACCACCAGACTAAATCAACAACTTATTATTATATCTACATAGCATTTATATAACCTATTTAGTAAAATTCTACTTACAATAATATATACCATAATTAGTTATCAAAATGAAAATTAGAAAAATAAAAACTAAGTATAAAATAATAATTGGGCATTTTTGTAAATATTTTGTTTTCTTTATAACCTTATAATGAATTTATTTATTAAAGTTGGTTATAATATTTTTAAAATATTTTGTTAAACACTTCAAATTTTCAATATAATATTTCCGTACTAGTTACTAGTAATGTTGTATGAAAAAATGTTATAATATTTAAAATTTTTATAACAATTTTAAAAATATTATGTTAAATTAGTGTTAAAAATTTGATATATTTCCTCATTTATTTGTGTTTAACTTTTAATTAGTGTTGCTCTTAAATAAAAAATGTTATAGGTCAATTAAGAAAAGTTTTATATATTGTAAATATTCTTAATGCTTTTAACTTACATAATGTTGAAATAATTTTAATAAAGACTTTAATTTTCTTTCATAAATAGATAATATTTTTAAACCAAAAAAAATAATAATAAATCAAACTTTGTTTACAATACATTTTTTATAATAACAAAAAAGTTATGTTAAATATTCTAAGAGAAAAGGATAAATCAAATGTATGTATTATTTTTTATTTACCAACTAGTTGTATATGCGAATTTGGCTCAATTTCTAGATTAAATATTTGAATTTAAGTAGGTTTATAACAATCTATAAAATATCGTGATAAATCATCTGTTTTAATACATTTTCCGGCATTTTACAAAAAATTGCACCGATATTTCGATATTAATCGAGATCTCACCGATATCTCCGTAAATTGAAAGACTGATATCTCCGTAAAAACCGGTATTTTCGTCCTTGGGGAGAACCAACACTCCTCACATCGGCGTTAGTCCAAAATCCCTGAGAGAATTTCAATGCCTTAGCTCAGAGCTGTCAAATTTATAAGTGTGACCCGACGACAAAATCCAAAACGTGTACAATCCCGACAGAAAAATGGAGACATGGACAAGCACGCTGCCTGAAATCCGTCACCTAAAATCAAATTCCCAGCTGCAAATCCAAACAAAGCGGACAAGCTGGAGTCGCTAAAATCAAGGCATAATAAACCCACTTTATAGAAACACTGAGGGGATACTTGGTTTGGGATGTAGTGGCATGTGCCACGTACGATGGGAACATCCACGGATGGAACATCCAAAAAGGTATTTTAGTTTAAGGGTATAGTAGGGTAGGATGTGCATTGGAAATTGTAAAAGGTGTATTGGAAATTGTAAAAGGTGTGTTGGAAATTGTAAAAGGAGATGTAGGTAATAGGGTGTGGATGTGGAAGGATGGTGCATCCGGTGTAAAGTGAAATACGTTGCGGACGGGTCATCCCCAATCCGGATGGCACCATACCAATCCAAGTATCCTCTGAAGTTCGAAGTTAAAGTTAAAAAATCCAGCATCAAACAATTCCGAACTCCACCAGTGCAAAATCCATCCAGTAATTTTAAATGAACTTCCTTTGAAATGAATAGTACCAATTCAAAATGTTAAAATAAAGCACATGGCAACAGTAAATTCCAAGTGCAGAAGCACTTTTACAAAGATTCTATGGTCGAAGAAATATGTATCCCGCTGTCTTCGAAGATCACCATGGCTATGGACATAAATATCACAAAATACGAGCAGCTCCATGGTCATTCAGAAACCAGATAAATCAAAACAGAAGAAAGGCAACCCATGTTCTTTCTCGAGTTCAAGGAAAATAAATCACAAAGCAATTTAAATCTGCAGGCCAAATTCCAAATTCCAAATCAAGGCTGCCAAAGCAAATCTGCAGGAGCTCCCAAAGCTGATAGCGAATCTCGGCTGAAGCATAAGTGTGACCTGAAGACGTAGATCTGCTATACGAAGGAACCGGTTCGTCCTGACCCGGATCAATCAAGGCCCCAAGACTGCACCGCAAATGGACTCGACAATGGATGGCGCATTATCCTCATCTCTTAGCAACCATAACTCTACCTCCATTTCCGAAAGAATCAGTCACATCCAAACTCGTAATGACTCAGTGAGTCAACTCGCTTCAATGGCGTAAATCCCTCAACACCAGAATCCTTAAAATTACCACCTGGTTGGCTCTGATTCCCTTCGCTCCCACCTTGTGGCTCACACTTTCCTCCTCTTTGACAAGTGGAAACACAGGAAGATTGCTAAACATCTCAATCTCTCGAGTGAGCTTATTGTGACGATGATGCATGTGCATACTGCACGTGAGGGAAAGCATGAGGATTGTGTGGTGAAGGCTAACATGCGCTGGGGTGACAACATGAAGAAAGTGTGAAGCTGGGAGATTCACTTATGCTGAGTCAGCTTATTCAGCTCATTTTGTTTACCTACATTATCAACGTCAATATGACAGGTGGAAGAAGATGATTGGTTCTTAGATATTAGGCCTCTTATATTTAAGGATTACTTTCCTCTGCTTTGTAACATGACATTACATTTTTGAATGAAATATACAGAAAATTCCCCCCAATATGCTTTACTTTCTTAGCTCAGTTTGTGATTATTAACATGGTACCAGAGTAGGCTGTTAAAGGCAACGAGATGGTGCTTATTAACAATGTTACTGATAAAGAAGAAGCTCCGATTCCAACCATGACGATCCAACCTTATGCGAGAGAGTCTGATCTATTGTTATTGCATGGAGCTGATCATACAGGGATGGTGTTGGTGACAACTCCATTCAACGAATCGAACTACTTACATTGGAGTCGAGCAATAAAGTTAGTTTTGAAGGCAAAATCAAAGCTAGGTTTCATCAATGGTGATGTTCATACTCCAGTTGCAGGTACACTGGAATTTGAACAGGTCGAAAAAGTCGATTCTATGGTAACTTCATGGATCTTAAACTCACTGACTAAAAAGATAGTGGATGCATTTATTTACATTGAGGCTAAGGAATTGTGGATCTAAATTAAGGAGAGATATGGAGAGTCCAATGGTCCACTCTTATACCAGCTGCAGAAAGAGATTTCTAACTTTACTCAAGGGAACGCATCTGTGGTCACTTACTTTACCAAGTTAAATAAGCTGTGGGAAGAATGTGCAAGTCTCATCTCAATTCCTACTTGCACGTGTGGTGCAGCCAAAGCTATGAGTGAATTAATATGAGGCAAATATATAACAAGCTCATGCAGTTTATGATGGGGCTTCATGAGGATTTTAACAATGCCAAAGATCAGATTCTAATGATGGAGCCTTTGCCGAGTCTGAACAGAGCTTATTCGATGATTTTGAAAATGGAAAAACAGAAACACAGTCAGAATAATGCAGCTAATCCATTGGAGACTCCTATTATGATGTCAGGGAACACTTACACTGGAAAGCCAAGTCAGTTTGGCAGAGGAAGTGGCAGAGGAATTTTTCAGAAGAAGAACGGTCCTAACACATCTACTGGCAGGGGTAGAGGAGCTGGATCTAGATTAACCAAAGAGGAATGAGACAAATTGCATTGTACTCACTGTGGAGGGAGTCGACATGAAGTTTTAGAGTGCTTCAAGCTTCATGGTTACCCTGATTGGTATAAGCAATTAAGAGAGCAACAAAAAGGCTTGAATGCTGCGAACTTGGTTAACTCAAACATAACTGCACAACAGCAGAGGGAAGAAACATCACAGAACACTAAGCAAGTTATGCCTGATTTTGCTACTTTTATACAACAGGAAGTGGCCAAATACTTGGAACGGAAGCAAAAGAACTCGGCAGAATAACGAGGCATTAACCTTTGCACATTTTACTGATTGTGCAGGTAATTCTCACCACACTTATGCGTTTCATTTGCCGAATAAATTGAATAGAGACGCTTAGATTATTGATACCGGGGCTAGCAGACATATTTGCTCAGATTCCTCACAAATTATAAACCTCATGCCTCTTATCAATCAGGTCAATGTGTTCTTACCAAATGGCACCACTAAATCTGTTTCTCAAATTGGTGAGGCGATCACAAAAGATCGTACAGTGCTCAGAAATGTTCTCTTCATTCCTGATTTCAAATATAATCTCATTTCCATCACTCAACTGTTGAAATCACTCCCTTCCAAATGCATTTTCACTAAGTCGTCGTGTCTTATTCAGGACCATAACACTGGAGAAGTACTGGCTACTGGAAGAGTTGTTGGAGGCCTATACATACTGTCCGAAGAAACCTTACCTACTTTGTGTACTTCTGTTGCTTCTATTCCTATTACCATTTGGCATAATAGACTAGGACATGCCTCTTATAGTTGTATGAAGCATATTGAGTGCATTAAGAAAGTTCCCACTACTGAAATAATACAAGACTGCTCTATTTGCCATTTAGCAAAGCAAAGAAGATTATCTTTTCCTTTGCGCACATCTGTGTCTAGTAATGTTTTTGATCTCCTTCATATCGATCTTTGGGGACCATATAGTCATCTATCTTACACCAACACACCCTACATGTTAACTATTGTGGATGATCATAGTAAATGCACTTGGATATACCTCCTCAAATACAAAACTGAAGTGCCATTACTATTAGACAAATTTCTTAGACTTGTTCTCACTCAATTTATGAAGAAGGTGAAATCTGTCAGGACTGATAATGGGAGTGAATTTATGAGCCAGAATACTCAGTATCTCTTCCATTCCCATGGTATAATCCATCAAAAGTCTTGCTCCTACACACCTCAACAAAACGGTGTCGTGGAAAGGAACATAGGCACATTCTTGATATTGCAAGAGCCTTGATGTTTCAATACAAAATACCAGCCCATCTTTGGCCTTTTTCCCTCCTCACAGCAGTGCAAATTATTAATCTCCTCCCTACTGCCACTCTTAATTGGAAGTCCCCACATGAAGTGTTGCATGGCCAAGTCCCAGATTACACATCCTTGAAAATATTTGGTTGTTTATGCTTTGCCACCAAAACCATTCCTCATAAGCCCAAATTTGAAGCTAGAGCTCGTAGGTGTGTTTTCCTGGGGTACATATATGGGATTAAGGGTTTTAGACTCTTTGATATAGATTCACAGACTGTTATAATCTCCAGAGATGTCTTATTTCGTGAATCCATCTTTCCCTATACCACACTGTCTTCCTCTCATACCGAGGTCCCTCTTCAAACACCCTTGTCAGTTGATCCTTATGTTGTGGCTGGGTCATCATATCCTTCTGTTCCAGCTTCTGATTCTGTTCCTGACCCCAATACTGTTAACGCCCCAGAGTTTGTTCAACCGACTGAATGTGATGCATCACAGCCTCAAGTTCCTAGAGCTCCAGAGTCTTCCAGACCTCATAGAAAAACCAAACCTCCTGCTTGGATGCATGATTATATTATAGGCCCCACAACTCATACCATCAGCATTCCAGCTACTTCTATGCCAGGTACAACTTCCCATTTTATCAATAAAACTGCCATCTCACCATTGTATGCAGATTTTTTGGCTAAGATTGATACAACAGTACCTGAACCAACCTCCTACTATCAAGCTGCCCAATATGTTGAGTGGCAAGAAGCTATGCATCGCGAACTTGAGGGCTTAGCTCAAAATAAAACATGGGAATTGGTTCCATTGCCACATGGAAAAAAGCCTATTGGATCTAAGTGGGTGTACAAAATTAAACGGAATCCTGATGGAGGAATTGAACGTTACAAGGCTCGATTGGTGGCCAAGGGTTTCCACCAAGTATATGGCATCGACTACTTTGATAGTTTCTCACCAGTGGCCAAGGTTGTCTCAGTCCGATATTTGATTGCCTTAGCAGCTCAACGACAGTGGGCACTTCATCACATTGACATCAACAATGCGTTTCTTCATGGTTACTTGCATGAAGAAGTGTTCATGAAACCACCAGAGGGTTATTCTGCCACTACGCCGGAGCAGGTTTGTTTGTTGCGAAAGAGTTTATATGGGCTCAAGCAAGCCTCCTGGGAATGGAACTTAGAATACACTGATAAGCTGAAGCAGTATGGACTTCTCCAATCTACTGGTGACACATGCTCGTTTGTCAAACACACTGCCACTACCTCGTTGCTACTGCTTGCTTATGTTGATGATCTTCTCATCACTGGAGATTGTGAGGCTGATATTTTGGCTCTCAAGGCATACCTTCATTATTTATTCACCATCAAAGATCTTGGCTCTGCGAAATTTTTCCTTGGCGTTGAGATTTTGCGAAGTCCCAGAGGCACACATATTAGTCAACGTAAATATATTTTGGATCTTCTCCAAGAGGCTGGTTTTTTGGATAGTAAAGTTGTTGCTACTCCATTCCCTCAGGGGTTCAACTTATCTGCTCAAAACGGTGACCTTTTACCCAATCCTAAACAATATCGCCGTCTCGTTGGGAAACTGTTGTACCTCAATTTGACTCACCCCGATATTTGTTTCACTGTGCAACAATTGAGTTAGTACATGGGTGTCCCTACTACTGCCCATTGGGAAGCTGGCCTTCATCTGCTCAAATACCTTAAAGGGACACCGTCCCAGGGCTTATTCTATCCTGCTAGTCTTGATACTCGTCTTCATGCTTACTGTGACGCTGATTGGGGTACTTGTGTGGACACTCGCAAATCCATCATTGTGTATGCTGTATTTTTTGAAGCTGCATTGATCTCTTGGAAGACGAAG
Source organism: Ajuga chamaepitys (assembly GCA_958295605.1). Taxonomy (NCBI): domain Eukaryota; kingdom Viridiplantae; phylum Streptophyta; class Magnoliopsida; order Lamiales; family Lamiaceae; genus Ajuga; species Ajuga chamaepitys. Next base: position 11,832,122 of record OY282505.1, on the reverse strand, counting down.
AAGCAGAGGACGGTCTCTAAATCCTCTGCTGAGGCTGAGTATAGAGCTCTCAGCTCTGCCGTCTGCGAGCTTCAGTGGATCTCTTATCTTACTGCTGATCTTCATGTCTCTATTCCACTGCCTATTCCGTTGCATTGTGATAATAAGGCTGCCCTATACATAACTCAGAATCATGTTTTCCACGAGCGTACCAAACATCTCGACATCAACTGCCATCTTGTGAGCAATCAGTTTAAATCAGGGTTCGTTTTGCCTCAATATCTTTCCACGACTTTACAACTCGCGGATGTCTTAACTAATCCCTTGGTGGCCCTACGTTTCGATTCTTTGTGCTCAAGTTCGGAATGTGTCCTAGCACCACCATTCCGACTTGAGGGGGGGGGGGTGACGATGATGCATGTGCATGATGCACGTGAGGGAAAGCGTGAGGATTGTGTGGTGAAGGCAAGAGCACATTTTCTCCTATCAATCTGTGATAGGCAGCAGCAAATTCAAGCTTCGAAAGGGAAAATGCATGAACCAGATGGACATATCCATTCATATAAGGGAATGGAAAGTTGCCAAAGAACTTCTCGCCCGCTTTGGGTGGCGAGTCCCCTGGCTCTGCGTGAAACACGTCATTCTCTGACCACAACTTCTGGGCATCTGCTTCAATTTCAAAGAGTTTGTCCATTCGAGCAAAGCTTCTTCCAGTTTCTTCTGCCATTTCTTTCCCAGCTTAGGTCGGCAAAATTGAAAATTAACTTCTAATTTTTGCATATTGAGGAGAAATCGAGAAAAGAAATCGAGTTCGAAATTCTCGATTTCGGACTATAAAGGACTTGAACTTCACATGATAGTCCAAATGCAACCCTTTTAATATGTTAATGCTTATATGAATAATACTCCCTCCGTCCCAGCTTATTTTGCACAGGTGATCGATCACGGATGTTAAGAAAAAATACTTTTTTTTTTCTTTTGACTTTTTAATGATGGAGATTGAGTGGTGAGATTATGGGGATGAAGATTGTGGGAGAAGTTTCTTTTTTTGGAGTGTGCAAAATAAGATTAGACGATCGAAAAGGAAAAATGTGAAAAATAAATCGGGACGGAGGTAGTATTATTCAACATATTTTAAGTATAAATTCTTTTACACATCATCCATGCATTTCGGTTATATCGTAAATATTTCCTCAAATAAACTATGAACGAACAAATAGAAAAAATCAAATAAGGAAAACAAAGAAAGAAAAATAATAATAAAAGAAGATAGAGATTTACGATACATCGGCGGTGACCCATTTTTTTAGTACATTTCTAACTAGGGCGGATTTTCGGTAAGATTTTATTCTTGATCTATAATCAAAGTTATAAAGTATTCTGTTAACTGAACTATAATCAAATTCCGAGATTGAGCGATTCAATTCCTTCTTTTTTTTGTCCGACCATCTTGTATAGCAAAGGAACGAGGCCTTCCTTTAATTGATTATTTCTTTGGTGCAGATTAGTATCCCACATGAATATGAGATGATTTGTCAAATAATTTTAATTTAAATTTGTTTAAATAAATTATATTATCTGTATCAATACCACCACATCAAAAGATCTGCATTTAAGCTTTCACACGTGAGTCAAGTGCATAGAATTTCGGGTCGATTTGTTCTCAACGTGTGAAAAAAAATTAGTGTTCAGTTTTGCTGGTCTGTAAAAGTTAGTGTCCATTTTACCACAGCCAAAAATTAATGTCCTATTTTTCCATATATATCACACGAATTTTATCACATGTTCATCAGTGGGTACTAATTTATATGTCCACCAACTATGTGGTACGCCATTTAAGTGTGGGATCCACTCTCATTTAGACAATTAATGTTGGCTCTAATCCTATATATATTATGTTTACCCTATTTCATTAATTGAGTCAAATATTTCTCAATTAAATTTCATGAGACGAAATATATAAAATAAAAAAATATAGGCTTAGAAAAAATAAAACTCAAAATATTTAATTTAATTAATGAAACTATGAAATATATGTAAATATGGGTTTGGAGCCCAAATTAATTGATTAAATGATGGCTGACCATATGTTTACATGACGCGCCACGTAATTGGTGGTGACATATAAATTGGTGTTCACTAGTGGACATGTTCCGATATAGATATAAATGATGGCTCTTTAAATAAACTTTTAATACAAAGTACGTCTCATTATTTTGGGTAAACGTATTATAATATCCTTTACTCATAACAAGTGATATTTTTAAGCTTAAACATTAACACTTTTTCACCATGGTGCCTTTACCCAGAACATGTAATATCTTTAGGCACATAAATACTAATATCTTTTCGCCCATGATCCAGATTTCACGGATCTGAGATCCGTACAATTGGTGCACAAGAGACTTCCTCTTTAAATGACAATTTGGACTTAGCTATCACATCCAGGCGGGTAGTGCTCCATTTGGATGATCTATCATACACTTGAAAATTGTATAAAGATTAAAAAGAAATTTATCATTAGATTTCTATATAATTTTCAAGTGTATAATGCATCATTCACTTAAATACTATTCAAGTGGGTAGCATAGAATTAACGATCATTTATCATGTGCCATGTAATATGAGGCAGTTAGGGCGATTAATTAGTTTTACTTATTTGGAAAAGAAGAAAAAGAAAAGAAAATCAAACCCTGTAATAACTAGGATAATCAGGATGATTATTTTTAGAAGTTTCACTTTTCAGTTACTACTAAGGAAAGAGACATTGAACCTCGAACAATACATAACTAGAAACACCAACATTACTCATAGCTAGGCTATGTTATTACTATTTCTTTTTTTTTTTAATCTTTTCCTTTTTTAATAATATTTAGGAAAGTTTTTGGGGTTTTGGTCCAATGCGTACCATGTAGGGTTGTTAACGAATATAACGTTCGGTATAAAGTTCATGTTCGACTAGCACTTGTTCAAACACATTTATTTATGTTCTTTTAAGAATGAACATTACTTGAACATTGAAGAGCTCATCCGCCAGCAGCTCGCAAACAAGTTTTAGCTCGTATGAGGAGGAGGAGGAGGAGTAGTAGCAGCAGCAGCAGGAGCAGGAGCAGGAGCACTACTACTACTACCACTGCTACCACTTGTACCACTGCTACCACGACTACGACGACTACTACTATCACTACTACTACTGCTACTACCACTGCTACTACCACTCCTACTACCACTCCTACTACCACTACCACTACTACTACAACTACTACTACCACTACTACTACAACTACTAGTACCACGACTACTACCACTACCACTACTACTACCACTACTACTACCACTACCACTATCACTACTGCTACTACTGCTACTACGACTGCTACTACGACTGCTACCACTACTGCTACCACTGCTGCTACCACTGCTGCCAGGACTGCTACTACTACCACGACTGCTACCACGACCACTACCACTACCACTACCACTACCACCACTACCACTACCACTACTACCACTACCCCTACTACTACTACTACCACTACTACCACTACTACGGCCACTGCTACTGCCACTGCTACTGCCAATGCTGCTACCGCCACCGCTGCTACTGCTGCCGCTGCTACTGCTCCTGCTACTACTGCCGCTGCTGCTACTGCTACTACTCTTGCTACCGCTGCTACCACTATCGCTGCTACCACTATCGCTGCTACCACTACCGCCACTACCACTACTACCACTACCACCACTACTACTACTACTACTACTACTACTACTAGTTCATTTAATATGTTCATAAATCTGTTGCTGAAAGATGAAACTCAATAGTTTTTCTTGCAAAACTAGAATAACAGTATTCGTGCTCATGATCACAAACGTTTAACAAACATAGTGTTCGTTGATATTCGCGAACGTCAACGACACTAAATTAACAAATTCATTGGAGTTCAATTCGCTTTAAATTTAACATACATTACTCAAACAACAAAAAACTCAACTGAGCTCGACTCAATTCTAGAATAGGCCTACTGCGGCATGTCTATGTTTTCTTTGGGATCTTATGTAGTTCTGTTCCAGTTACTTTCATGGGTCTGTTGACTATTCTATATAAATTGGGCCTATATTATCGTAAGGCCCGAACGAAAGAATTATCGTGCCTTAAGTAATTTAATACTACTATTAATCAATAAGTCTATTTATAAGTTTTGTTATTTAATATTTTCAGTCAATTTATTTCACCTAATAGAACTTAGTCTAGACGTGGCAATTCGAGATACTTGGACCGGCACAACCTATCAAACCACATTATATATCGAGTAGGGTTGCCTAACCCAAAATTTTATCGGTTAAAAAATTATTGAGTCCAACCCAACTCATTTCCTTAATTATATTAAAATTTTGGGTCGGCATATGATTCATCGAGCTTTTTGTCCATCGAATGATACTCGGACAAATTTTTATGGTCCTAGCCTATTTAAAATATCAAACGGAATGAGTTGGTCCATCGAATTGGGCCGATTTTACTAGGTCTAACGTAATGCCATCTTCATGAAGATCGCAGTATAGTTTCCTGTAACCCTCTCAAGTTTTAATTGTATTATCATCATCACCAATGGATCGACCCACGGTGTGTGTCTTTTATTTATTAATTTAAAGAATAACCCAGTGTGTCTTGGAAACTATTTAATTTTGTCTTCGAAATATTGATCCACAGTTGGGCCTATCTTGTTAAGGCCCATCACATATTTTATTTCTTCGTTTGATTGATATATTTATATTTATTAAGTATGTTTACTTTTTTAAGGGACCATTTAATTCCTCCTATGTTTATACGAGAAGATTATAAAGAATTATATAAAATAAACAAATGTATCCTTAATCATTGTTTTGCTATCTCTCCTTAAATTCTTAAAATGTTCTCTTATCATCCCTTAAAATTACATTCCCTCTCAATTAGATATAGTAAATTAAAAGATAAAGTAACACTTGATGCCACATGCATGAATTTGAGTTCATGAGACAAGTCGACCCCTCAAATAGACCTAAAAGATATGCAAAACTATAAAAAAAAAATAAAGAATTGTGTTTAGATGCACATCAACGCGCGGCTAGGACTCTAGGTGTTACTATCACAAATATATAATACTTATAATATATTTATATATTTTTTTTAAAGTACTGATACAAAATCTTGAAATTATACACTTATTATCGTTAAATTATTCTGTGTTCTAGAAATTAGACAACATTTCAAGATGTATTTAGTAGAAAATTGATTGAAAATAAGTATAATAACTTTTAAAAGATTAATTAACAATCTTATCCTATAAAGGGAAAACAGAAGCTCTCTTGCTGCGACACCTCAGATTTTAAAAGCCCTCTCTATTCGCCAAGTTATGCATTACGTGGCTGCCATGTGTAGCACATGTGTCATATTGGGCCAAATCATCATCTGCATTCCCTGAAACAGAAGACGGAGCTTCAAATCCCAAAAGCAGGCTAAACTCCATTTATTGAAGCAATCACGCCCAAGAAACGGCTGACGGAGCTTTAAATTCCCCAAAGCAGGTTAAGCTCTTCAAATTCCCCAAAGCAAGTTAGCTCCATTTATTGAAATCAATCATTACTGAATTGAATCTCCATCATTTCCCTCAACCATTCAAATCCTAAATTAAAACTGATGCCTTCACTACGTCCTTACAATCCCCAAATCAGGTTTATCCATTTCTTGAAACTGAATTGTTTTGCATTTCCATCACTTTCCGTTCACTTAATCATGGCTTCACAAATTCTGCATCTATTGTGTTCATTAATTTCAACCTGTCCTAGTGTTGGTTCATATTATGGGTTTGCATCAACATTGAAATGATGGGAAGTGTTAAGATTGAAAAGATTTCTTCTGATACTGTCTATTTAACATTGAATGAACTGAATCTGAGAACTGCTTCTCCCTGTATTATGGTTCATCTTCTTCATACATGGGAAGCACGCAACTTTAAGAAAGATAGAGAATTAATGAGTGTTGATTTACTCTTACTGGATGAGAAGGTTATGTCTACTTCTTGCTGATTTCTGTTAATTTTTATTTTTATGTTCGAGCATGTTCTACTACTAATTCCTGTAAAGTGATATCTGCTCAATTTGCTCATTCTGATAACATTAATTTAATGCAGGACACACTGATACAAGGTTGCATTCCCCACCAACGGATTCATCGATGCAAAGAGTCATTAATAAAGGGCAGTATTTTTCATATTCGTGAATTTGATATTATTGTTAGCAGTAACCGCTATAGATTAACCGACCATCGATGTATGATTCGATTCAATGAGCAAACAAAGATGGAACAGGCTGATAACACAAACTATTCCATCAAAGTTGAGAAGTTTCGCCTTCGTAGTTATCATGAATTGGTCAAGCTGGTAGCCAAAATGGAGGATTTTCCAAGTCTACTTTTTTAACTAAAAAAAAAGTTACATAATAAATGGAAAAATAATAAAAGAAAAGAAGAAAAAAAGAATTTTACATTATGAATGGTAAAAAAACGTTTTCTAATATTTCATTGCATACTTTCCAACATCTAGATGTGATTGGGATAATTTCTAGCATAGAAATATCTACGGACAAATTTGGGAGCGCTGCGAAAAAGGTTGAGGTTCGCATCTTATTGGAAGAGTAAGCTCCCAAAAAAGGAACAGTGTATTTGTTAAGTTTATATTACGCTCTTCTTTGAGTTTTTGCTTTTGATTCATGCACAACAGCTTTAAGGCCAACGTAACCATTTGGTATGATTTGACTGAGGTTTTTGGAGAGAAAATGGACAAAATCAAAGATGAGCGATGTGATCATTGTCACATGGATCAACCCGAAGGTGTTTGGAGGTTAGTACTCAATTGCTACAATCACAATAGACCCGCAATTGTTTAATGTCACTGCTATATTCACCACACTTGAACATTTACACATTAACTTTTGATTTACCTTTCAGACAAGCTCTACTTGAATACGACGTCGGCAACAAGGTTATACCTTAATGAGCAATTCGACATTGTCAAAGATTTCCGAAAAAGGTGCACATATCTTTTTTGGTTCTATTGGCCTCTTTGGTTAAAGTACTGACTTTGTGTGTAACTATTGCATTTATGATTTTTATTATCCTATGCCTCAGAATGAATATAGAAGAGCATCTTCATGATATTTACAAAGGACCAAACACTGACTCTGCTGCTAAGGAAGAGAGCTACAACATTTCTGAAATTAATGAATATATTTTAGCAGGGAAAGAACATGTATTGTTCCATCTTTTTAGATGTTGTAAATTACTCATTCTTGTCCCATAAATCTCATTGCATATATTGGGTGTCCCCAGGAAACGACTTTCACATTGACCGCAAAAGTAATAGAGATACTTCTTCGAAATGGATGGAACTACATATCATGCTAAATATGCCTACACAAAATGACAAAAATGCAATCTACACTTAGTTGCAACAATTGCAGCAACTCTAACGCCATCGTTCTACTCAGATATAAGAGAAGTATTCAATTGAACATACTAATGACATGTCAAAACATCATTATTTTATACCATAATAGGTTCCGCCTTGAGGTAATTGTGGATGATGGAAAAGACACGGAAACATTTGTTATATTTGATAGAGATGTGAAGAAAAACACCAACACAAGTGCTTCGGATGTGATGACAGTGGATGTAAGACTCTACTTTAAATCTTGCATCCATTCCCAAGTAGCACCGATTTCTTTATAAAAAAACTGACACAAGGTATTTACAGGATAACATGATTGATACTTTTGAACCAGACCAACCTGTTCCACCATGCATACTTGCAATAGTTGGAAGAACATTCAAGTTCCAGGTGAAAGTAACAAGGTACAACTTCAGAACCACATGTCAGACATTCACTGTTTCGAGAATCTTGGATGACATAAATGACGAAGAAATAAGAACGCCACATACAAGCTCCTTGGAGAAAGCTCATTGCTTGCTGAGTGGAATTGAAGCTGATAAGGAAGTATCTTTCAGCCATTGCGATATGCTAAAGGAAGTTAAAACTGAAGCTCCAAGTGTTAGTGCAAGCACCAAAAGAAGAAAGAAGAACAAGGAAGCATAAAATGGAAAGCTACGAGTGTCCACTCTTTCTTCTAAAATAATGCTAAAGTGTATTGTATGGAAAATAAAAACCTTTAGTCTACTAATGTTAGACCTTTAGGGAACTGTTTCGATTTACAATTTCACTAAGTTCCCCTGTTTAAATCTTTAAATAAAATACACTTTGCAGCTAAATTGTGTTATTTTCCAACCAATTGAGTTGTTTGTCTATTTATTCAATAATTACATTTAAACTATCAAATTGGAATGGGCACCATGAGCTTGAATTGAATAGCCTCTTTTCATTAATTTCATATAAATTGATTTAAATTTGCTTCAAACAAATTAGTGGTAGCCATAGCTTAATTCATGCAGCTAATTTTAGTTGCATAATTAGTAGTACATTCAGATTTGTCTGGTTATTTGACTGATTACAGTAACATCATTTCTTACTAATTTAAGAGTACTTTTGTTTTATAAGTTAGAAGTTCTGTAGCAACTTAAAATATAAAAACTTGTGATAATGTCTTCTTGAATCAGCAGGCATACCTAGTGCCTACATTACATGATCGTTATGTGGTGTCATGCTCATGAATCATGATTGAGAGAGACGGACCCTTCAGCTAAAATTGCAGCGGAACATTGTGAAGGTGGTTCGGCTAATCGTAGTCGAACATTTTGTTCGGACTGAATAGGGTCGAACATTTGTAGGCCATTCGACCGTATATTAGTCGAACAGACTCGATGCTGGTCTAACATTTCATTCCAGAAATAACAAAGCCGAAACCATTTTCCTTAACTAAGAAAATATGGTGCAGAACATCACCTATCAACCACTGATGATGGAAACACAGACAACTTTCATATAGACACAACTGCCTAGAAAAGCCAACAACAAATTACAACAACCTACTCAATTTCATTCCCAAATGATGATCATCACTGCATGTCATGTCACAATCCAATTTAGGTGAAACTAAACATATCTATCATAACAAACAACACAGATAGATATTGCAAATCATAGGAAAAAAAACACCTCTAAGAGGCTGTTACAAATGAAAGAGACAACGCAGGTACAAATTGGTATCTTTGAGAGATTAAGTGGGTGAGTTGGTGCTCCTACAAAAATCTTTAATATGAAAAACATTTTAGCAGGCTTTAGCTACCGAGTTTGAGTTTAACCGAGCCGAAGATTAGTCGAGCTATAATTTGCTCAAACTGAATTCTATTAATAACCAAACAAGCTTAAAATAATTTTAAATGTTTGATAATATTATTGATATGTTTTAACAATTGTACATTCCAAAAACCACCCCTAAAACTTATTACATTTGACAAACCCAACCGAAAATCGGTCTCTATTATCTCTATCCCAACAACTTAAGCTAAAAAAACAATTAGGCTAAAATTAAGACAGAAACTTAACATAGCAAAACCCATTGCTAGACTCAAACACACTCACATACAAAGTCAATAGGATTTCCCAGTAGAAAATAAGTTCACTCACAAGGCTTTAAATATCTATATCTATTACACCGTGACTTCTCAAAGGTCAGGTGACAAACCAAATAAATAATTCTGACATATTTACATTGCATATAAGGGATCACTTCAAAAAATAGCAATACAACAAGCATTAATAGTAATATAACTCCAATCAAAATGCAAAAATCATTATAATAAGATATCTCAAGAACCTAGAAAAAAGAGAAGAGAACCAACCTCATATGACAAAATGGAACAAATTCACACTGATCAATCTACTCGAAAAGGTAATTTCTCCTTTGTACCAACTTATGTTATACGATGTCACTTCAATACCATATTGTTTATATATCAAAATTGTGAGTCCTTGCTTCCCACGGAGTGACTTTGAGTTTTCAAGAAAACTAACAAAAGTAAAATAAAATCTATCAAAAACTATAAATTGCAGCTAAAGGTAAGGAGGCTCGAAGAACGAGGCAACATATTATGAAACGTAAACGGAACGCAACGAATGAAGAATTCGGTAAGCAATCATATCAGCATACTTTTCTCTTATGAGAATTATTATATAGTTGAATTGTTTATCTCTATTCTTTAAAGATGTGCACAAACCACCAAAACACAAATGCTTTAAATGTTTGTTTGGACTTCTCACTCAATTACACACTATGTATCCCCTATATTTAATGACATAGCCAACCAATTTTTTGCAACTTTCATAGATTTTGGAGATCGTAGATCCGAAATAGAACTGACATCCAAAACAAGAATGGATCGTGTATCAAATACAGGTTAGGAAATGAAAGTATTACACTTCAATACAAAATATGTATCCATACATCTTAAAATAAAATGGTGCATTTTAAAAATTAGCAGGATCATGCAAACGCGCAAGAGACAAAAGACGACAGATATTGCAAGGCAAGAGACTAAAAGCATTGCAAGGCAATACATCAATAACGGACATGGACAGATGTTCTGCAAGTCGAAAAACCAAGGGTAAAGATTCTAGCAAAGCATAAAAATGAGGTAATATCACTATCATCTAAAAAGTAATGGTGCATTTATTTTGTATTAACCACAAATAATTAAAACGACAACCAAAATATAATATAGGCAAACATCGATGACAAAGGAACAACGACAACTGCCTGGTAAACTTTAAATTTTGTGATGCGTTAGTTTGGAAAGCTGAGACTACAAAAAAGGACAAGGAAAGTGGACAACTTCTTTTCTCCATATGCTGCCAACAAGGTCGTGTAGCATTGCCCAAAAACGTGAGCCACCACCATTTCTAGCAAATCTCCTAGAACAATCTCCTTCATTCCAAAGAAATATCAGATCCTACAATGCAATTCTTGCATTCACATTACTGGGAGCCAAGATTGACAATTCCATCATGTCCGGAAGTGGTCCGTACACTTTTAGAATTCACAGCCAAAACCATCATTCAATCGGATCTTTATTACCACCTGAGGGACGACCACCACGCTTCGCCCAATTGTACATATATGATACTGCTAATGAGGTGCGTAACCGCATAAATGCCCTACCACGCAGCCAAACTTCAGAAAAATTGGATGAGAATGGCAAGAGATAGATACGAATCAAGACAAATAGGTGAATTTTCCCTCAAATTGATTGGACAAAAGGAGAGGCGGGGTAGGCAATATGATTTGCCAACTTCAAACGAACTTGCAGGCCTGATAGTTGGAGATATTTCATCAACAATGGGAGAGAGAGATATTATTGTCCAACATCAAACAAAAGAACTTCAACGAGTAAGTGATTTGCATCCATTGTTCATGGCCGTGCAGTACCCTCTATTGTTCCCTTACGGTGAGACTGGATTCCACGAGAGGATCCCCTATACACAGAGCAAGAATTCTGTTATCAAGAGATCATTTGTTACTATGCGTGAGTATTATGCGTATCATATACAAACAATATTAACAGAGGGAACAACATTGATCAAGTTGGGACGTCTTCTGCATCAGCATGGAGTGGATGCATACACTATAATTGGAGAAATAAGTCTACGATGGATAAGAAATAATCAACCAAAAATAAGAGCTGATCTATACAACCATGTTTGTGATGCTGTAAATAGAGGAGATACTGATGCAAGGTTGTTGGATCGACGAAGGATTCTACCACCTTCATATATAGGAAGTCCGAGATATATGATAGAAAATTTCCATGATCCAATGGCAATTTGCAGATCAAAAGGGAATCCGGAGCTTTCTATCCATGATCCGAAATGGGCTGAAATAATTGAGCACATACATCAGGCTGGAAATTTCTCTTCGAATGATAGACCAGACATTGAAAGTCAAAATGAAGTTGGATGAAATGCTCGTAGAAATTCAGAAGGGAGTTTTTTTTTTTGGAAAGCCACAAGCAGGTATGTTCCATTTCATTTGTTACTTCTTCAAGAAGCAAACAAACACAGAAACTAATTGATCAAATCCATGTTGCGCCTCTGGTTGTAGTTGCGTACACAATTGAATTTCAAAACGGGGACTCCTACATGCACACATACTTTTGTGGCTGGAAGAAAAATAAAAAATTCCCACTCCAACAGATATTGATGCGTTAATTTCGGCCGAGATACCAAACAAAGACATTGATCCAGAGGCATTCGCATTAGTAGAGCAATTTATGATGCATGGGCCATGTGGGATGGATCGTCCAGAATCCCCATGTATGGAAAATGAAAACTGCACAAAAAATTTCCCAAAAGCATTCAATGAGAGTACTACGATTGATAAGTTTGGTCAAAATGTGTCATGAAAAATGAGATAAAATTGGACAACAACTTTGTGGTGCCGCACAACCTATCCATATTAAGGAAATACAAAGCTCACATAAATGTGGAATGGTGCCACAAGACCAAGGCCATCAAATACCTTTTCAAATACATTACAAAGGGTGTGGACAAAGCTATAATGGTCATACAAAAAGGTGCAGACACCATCCAATAGAATCCTCAACAAGAAAGACTTGGAGAAGAAGTCAATGAAATCAAGAACTATTTAGAATGTCGATATATGTCTGCTTGTGAAGCCATATGGAGAATTGCATTCGACATACACTATAGAAAGCCTTCAGTTCAAAGGCTATCTATACACCTGCCAAACCAACAACATATATTTTTTAATAAATCTAAAAATCTGAAAAATACTGTGGCAAGAGATGGAGTGCAAAAGACAATGTTCACCGAATGGATGGAAACAAATAAAAGAAGTAGCGAGCCTAGAAAACTGACTTATGTTCAGTTCCCAACAAAATTTGTCTGGAACGACAAAGAAAATAAATGGAATAAATGAAGACATGCTTCCAGCATTGGAAGAATCATGAACATCCATCCAACAGCTAGGGAGTTATACTATCTCAAAATGTTGGTTGTAGTAATGAAAGGCGTAAAATCCTTTGAGGAATTTCTCACTGTTGGGTCTGTGGTTCAAGATACATTCAAGGCTGCTTGCTACAACAGAGGGTTACTAGACGAAGACTCTGAATGGCATGATGCAATGGATGAAGCGGCACAGTGGGGGAGCCCTTACCAATTACGTCATCTGTTTGTCACACTTTTGTTGTATTGTGAGATAAGCAGCCGAGTAGATTTATGGAAGCATTGTTGGAAATGCTTAGCTGAAGACATACCTTATAAACAGCGGGCTAAGTTCAGCTTCATGGAACTGCAATTTACGGATGACGAGCTTCAAAACTACACCTTGATGGAAATTGAAAAGCTTATGATCCAAAATGATAGATCACTTGCTGAATTTGCAGATATGCCAATGCCTGATACAAACACTCTCAGTGACCTCACAAATTCATTCTTGAGAGAGGAAACAAATTTAAGTGTGAATGAACAACAGGAAGAACACAATAGACTTCTGCAGACTTTAAATGAAGAGCAGAAAATTGTGTTTGAGGATGTCATGGACTCGGTACAGAATAAAAGTGGAATTTTTTTTCCTCTATGGCCCTGGAGGAACGGGAAAAACACACGGGTATAAAACTATAATCACAAAAATGAGGGCTGAAAAAAAGATTGTCATTCTTGTGGCATCTTCCGGCATCGCTTGTTTGTTACTCCCAGGAGGCAGAACGGCTCATTCAAGATTCAAGATACCTCTAAAAGTCACAGAAAGTTCAATGTGTGAAATAAATCGAGGTTAAGCATGTCAAAATTGATCCGACCCGCCCCCAACCCGAGGTCTTTGGGGCAGGACAAAATCCGACCCAATGGAGAACGGGCAGGGCACGTCCCGCCCCGTCCGCGGGACGAGTCGGGGTCGGGTCATGTCCTCTGCCTCGCCCTGCCCCACCCCGCCCTGCCCCACCCCGCCCGCCCCCTATATATATAGATTTTTTTTTAAATATATATTATGTAATATTATATAGATATATATATACACACACAAAAATATAAAAAGTATATATATGTATTTATAATATAAAATTTTATATATAATAAGTTATATATATGTCATCCTAATATATTAAATTATGACTAGTGCAAATTTAAATAATTAAATTCCATTTTTTAATAATTAAATTAAAAAAATGTTAAAACAAAGTTAATGTAAACCTAAAAATTAAAACCCTATTTGACTTGAAAAAAAAAGTTTTTAAACCAAAAGAAAAAAAAAATTAAAAAGGGGATAAAGGCGGGGCGGGGCAGACCCGCCTCATGCGGGGCAGATCACGGGGCGTAAATTTTTGCCCTGTGGCAGAGCGCGGGGCGGGGCAGGTGCGGTGCAGGTAGAGCTGGCAATTCGGGCGGCTCCGGCCGGGCTGAGTCGAGCCAAGGGGGTATTTCGGGCCGGGTCGGGTCGGACCCGATTTATTTCGGGCCTAGAAATGCTAGGCCCGGCCCGGCGGACCTCGGGCCGTCGAGCGAAAAAAGCCTATCAATGAACTTTTTTTTTTTTTTTTTTGTTACTTTAACCATGAAGTAGAATTATATATTGAGGTGAACTTCAGTGTAATTCTCTTAAGAAAAAATCTGATGGGAAGATAATATATTATTATTCGTTGCAATATGGAATCATATCTATAGGCATGTCTCAAACCCCAGATATAATAATAATAATAATAATAATAATAATAATAATAATAATAATAATAATAATAATAATAATAATAATAATAATAATAATAATAATAATAATAATAATAATAATAATAATAATAATAATAATAATAATAATAATAATAATAATAATAATAATAATAATAATAATAATAATAATAATAATAATAATAATAATAATAATAAGAAGAAAGAAGGAATAGATGATGATATATAGTTATATATTACACGTCACAAGTTATTTAATTTTTGTGTACATACTATACTACATGTTAATCAATTCTCCTTTTCTCGACACATAATAATTAATGAGCATGCTTGGATCCTATTCATTTTCCATCTTCGGTTAATAAAATTGAAGAAACAGAGTATTAAATTAGTCAAATGTTTTAATTTCTCGGCAAATAAATACATTTATGCTCTGCTAGAAAAAGAAAAAAGAAATACTTGTTTCAAATAATACACAAGATATTACCTAATTCCTAAATTTTTCTTATTCGATTAGTGAGGAAAAAAATTCAATCCCGGCCCGCCAAAAGAAAAGTCCATTTGGGCCGGGCCAAAAAAACTCAAATTTTTTCGAGCCTCTAATATTCCGGCCCAACCCGCTTTATATTTCGGGCGAAACGGGTCGGCCCATCGGGCCGGGCCAGTTTTGCCAGCTCTAGGTGTATCGCCCCGCCTCGCCCCGCCTCGTTGACATGCCTAGTTTTTTATACAAGCAGACTTAATCATATGGGATGAAGCTCCTATGGCACACCGCCATACGTTCGAGGCATTGGATCGGACAATGAAAGATTTGTTGGCTTTAACAAACAAGGATGCAAAACACAAACCATTTGGTGGAAAAACAGTGTTGCTAGGAGGAGATTTCAGGCAAATACTTCCGATCGTACCAAAAGGGAGTAGAAAAGATATTGTAATGGCAATGATAAATCGATCTGAACTTTGGGATTCATGCACTGTCCACATCCTCACAAAGAACATGAGATTGCAGCAAACAGAAAAAGAATTTGCAAAATGGGTTCTGGAAGTCGGGGACGGGAGGGCAGAAAAAAGCTTGGCAAAAGGGAAAAAAGGAAAAGAATCTGAGAAGATTGTGATCGATAAGAACTTGATGCTTCACATCATCGGTGACCCAATAGAGGAAATAGCAAAATATACATATGCGGACGTCCATGAGTCAAGCCAAAACCGAGAACACCTTACAGAAAGAGCAATACTCACACCTATTAATGAAACGGTTGATGAAATAAACACATACATGTTGTCCCAAGTCATTGGAGAAAAAAAATAATACTTCAGCTCTGACAACATTGAAAATGAGGAAGAAGTCAAGGCTCACAAAACTTTTATCCAATCGAGTTCTTAAACAGCCTTAAATTCCCTGGATTACCAAACAACAATATGGACCTAAAGACGAACGTACCCATCATGCTATTGAGAAACATCAACCAAAGACAAGGCCTTTGCAACGACACAAGATTAATAGTTTTGTGTTTGGGAAATAGAGTGATTGAAGCAGAAATAATAACCGGGATGCATATAGGGAGTAGGGTACTCATTCCAAGAATAATCCTTTCTCCAACAGATGCAAAATGGCCATTCAAACTGCTAAGGCGACAGTTTCCTGTACATGTTGCAATGACAATAAATAAACGTCAAGGGCAGAGCTTGAAAAAGGTGGGATTGTACCTTCAAAATCATGTCTTCAGCCACAGCCAACTGTACGTAGCACTTTCTCGAGTGACCTCACCAACAGGATTGAAGATACTAAACAATAAAGGGCCAAATGAGGAAGCAAATGAAATAGCAAACATCGTTTACCAAGAGGTGTTCAAGGGAAAGGATCCTCTATTAAATTATAAAAACTAAACCATTAAATCATGAACCATGAACCGTGAATCGTGACATCATAAGTTTAAAATAGAAAATATACCCTAGTCCAAAAAAGTCGAACCCTAGACTTTAAACATGAAATCTGAACATGGATCTTGAATCCTGAACCTAAACAATGAACTTTAAATTCATAAATTGCAAAAAAAATAACTATAGTTGGCTCGATTTTGGAGTGGGACACGAATGGAACAGGGTAAAAGTGGACTAGAGGATCCTAAGTGGGTGTGGAATAGCCTGCCAACATCAATGGCGCAAGGTCTTATACCATGTATCAAACGAGCTCTAAATGTTTTTTTTATAGGTTGAAGGAGTATACATCACTGCCGATCAAGCAAACTGTGCTCTAGACGCACAACTCTAACCCTTATCACTAAACTGGAAATAACATTTTGGAGAATTGGTGGATGATTTTGTTCTTTGAAACTTGTAGTCAACATAGTGCCAACATTCATTTCGCCAATCTTTTTTAACAGATAGATATATGTTTTTAGGCATATGATTCTATTATTTCTAGCCGGGAGCACATTTTCCACTACTAATGTATGATCATACATCCATGCATATTGGCTATATTATACTTGCGACTGAAATTATAGCCTATTTTTGGAACTTTAGAAGCCCGTGCATCGCATGGATCGAACACTAGTACAGTATAATAACAAAGAGAGTACGTATCAAATTCAGTAATATTTATATAATTACTATCAATACAATATATTTTAATTTGAAAATATTTATGATAACAGTAATATAATTTAATTTGAGTTTAATAACAATAATAATAAAGTAATATTTTATGACGTTTTATCCAAAAAAGTTTATTTTAAAGAGGAAAGGGGTGTGGGGTGGTTCGTATGTTGTGGTTGGACCGTCTCCAAAGTTTTTTCTTATTTTTCCTTTGTTGCTATTTTTGTTGGAAACCGACCGTCTCCAACGTTGAAACCTTCCATTTGGAGGTTCCTTAAACTAACCAAAAGACACGTACACCTTTCTCCCCTCGCCGTCTTCATATTCTCACAATTTTATTACATTTCTCATCACAATTCTTCCTTTGATAAAATAAAAAAAAGTAAAAAATAAAAAAGATAACAATTCTTCCTCTTTCGCCATTTCGATTCTTCATTTTATTACAGGGCCACCGATTCATAGTTTGATTTTTCAGCCTGCAAATTTTAAGAGATAACTGAAAAATGGTTCAGATGAAAGAGTTGTATCCTTTATTCCCTCGCCAAAAGCGCAATTTCTTGTTTATTTTTTTTTTTTTGTTCATTATCTCCTCATTTGATCGTGGCATAGGTTAGTGTTTCTTCATCATATTATATATCCGAATTCGAAATGGAAATAAGAATTCATTTTCAACAAGTCTTGTTTTACTGCTCCATTTATTATCTGAATATAATACAACTCTCTCGGATTTTAACCAACTATTTGTTATTTCTGTGTTAACAAACCAAATTATGATTTTGGGAAATTTTGCATTTTCATGCTTACGGGTTCTCTCTGTGTATGTAGCCATTTATTTTCCTTAACCAGTTGTTCTATAGTCGGATTGTTATGCCTTTATCATCGGAAGAGGTAATTTATATAAACCATTTTTTATGATGTTGAATTGGTATTGTTTGATGTTGTAATTCTCTCTGCAGTATCAAGTAGCCCAGATGTATATGGTAATGAAAATGCAGCAACAGAACACTACAGGGACAGAAGGAGTGGAGGTATTGGAGAACAGACCTTTCGAAGACGATGAATTGGGAAAGGGCCAATACACCTTGAAACTTTATAGGCTGCAAAGGTAGTTTTTCATCAACGTCGTACTTTTAGGACAAAGTAGTTCATTCTTAGGAACTTTTTTCTTTCAACAAGTTTTTATATCCATTGTTAATGTTCATTACCTATGTGTCTGATGAAGTGGCATTGCGATTTTTCAATTAGATCATTCGTTTTGGACTTCAATTTGCAGGTTTATGCTATTTCATATATACATTAGTTTACAATATCTGGTGATGTAGTGTTGCGCTGTAGTCAGATTGATGTTTGCCTTTAATTCTTGTGCTATGAAACAAGATCATAGGTTTATTGTAGTATTTTTGATTAGTTTATTTTGTTGATTCCAGCAAAGCTCCTAGTTGGTTGACTAAATTTGCCCCAACAGATGCTCTGGTGATGCAAGAAGAAGCTTGGAATGCATATCCAAGATGTAAATCAGGTTTGTGATTCAGATTTTTTCCGTAAGCCTTTTTTGCTGTTTTTTTAATATGTTCTGTTCTCTTCAATCTAACGCGTTTACTTTTCTTGTCGTCATGGTTGTGGTGCTAATTTCATTCTAATCCAAAAACAGTTATCAAGGTAAATGCCTTTGAAGCTAGCACTTTCGTCTGTTAGCTGATCATGGTAGATGAAGTTGTAATCAAGTTTTTTATTTTAATGTATTTCAGTGCCCGTATTTCACAAGGTTTATTCTCACCATAGAAACTATTCACATGGCTGATCGTGGTCAATCTGAAAATGTATGTTCATACATCACCTAAATGTTATCTAATTATCTTTTGGGCGATTTCTGTATGTAACTCCTTCTCCTTTTCTTTTTCTCTATTTCTTTTTCATGGGACAATATATAACTAGGTGCATGGCCTCACAAAAGAGCAATTAGCAATTAGGCAGGTGGAGATGCTCGATATAGCTTTGGATGCAAATGATTATTGGAGCTATATGGTTGGGGCTAGCCATATCGATTTCTCTCAGTTCCAATCATCACAAACTGGTCGTGGGCCATTGTTAGAAGGATGGCAGGTTGGTATTCTTGATACAGTGAAACCTTTTGTACACTGTATCTTTGGCTTTTAATAAAGCTCGAAATGAGACTTTTTTTTTTCAAATGTGCTAAGGAGAACACATAGATCATGTATTTACAGAATATTCCTGGAGACATGCTGTCACAGAGAAATTCAAATTCATTGCCAAATTAATGGCTTAAACTCTCTGCATGTGGCGACAGAATATTTGGTGTGGGAGCAGTATAAAACTTACTATTTTTCCCAAAAAATAGTTTTTATATACAAAATAGTAGGAACAAATGCGAATATTTTACTACACGAGCTTCTTAATGTAGAGCTAAGTTCAATGAATGAAGGATTAGTTAAGGCGCTGATGTGAACCCTAAAAAAAGATGAATTTGAGACTCGTCATAATCCTATTGTGTTTTGGGCGGGCCTTGCAGATCTTATTTTAATTGAATTTCTGTTGAACCAATTTATTTTCCTACCATCACTAAGATATGCATATTTGCAGACCGATTTAGTTGGTGATCCTTTATACCCACATGCAGGACCAATGTGATCCAGTTATGACGGCATACAAGTTGGTGACAATAGATGTTCCATATTGGGGCTTTGGTGGTAGACTAGAACAAGCTCTGCTGGCGGTACATTGCGTTTTAAGTTTCAAGATTTCTACTACAAATATTATGACATTTATTCTCCAAGAATACAAGTTTCACAAGTCTTGTGTTCTTGTATTTCGGACTACCTACTTTGCTAAATTTTGCAGCATCCATGCACACATACCGGCAGTTATTGATATGGCTGTGTTTCTATTTTAAAGGTGTTATTCTGAATATCTAGATAATTATACTGCAGGGTGAGAAGGCACTTTTCCTGGAAAGTCATCGAAATTGTTTTGGTTGGATCGATGAATGGTATGGGCTGACTGTGGAGGTGATGCGCGAGCTAGAGAAACAAAGTGATTCTTCATTGAACCAGGTAAAGGTTTTAAATTACAAGCAGGTTTTAAATTGCAAGCATCACCATCAGTTCGTTTTACCCACATCCGACAATTTAGTACCAGGACGGTAAAACATCCGACAATTTAGTACCAGGGTCTCACCGTGAAAGGACCTTAAATTTTGTCTTAGTCCCAGGAGCCATGTGGTAGGTCACGTGCAAGTTTCTGACAGAAGTTGGGCCGGGCAAAATTTGAGAGTTCCTAATAAATGGACAAAAAGCTACTCCTCTTTCTTACAAGACCAATATTGCAATTTTCCCATTTCTACATGATCCGTTGTCGTTTTACACATGGTTTGTTTCGATACAGAAACTTGGTCGGCCTTGCCTACTGACAAACTCAGAGGAATCCGGATGATGGTTGAACTACTCCCGGGTGCTAATTCTAAAGTCTTAGCGTTTCCTGAATCGTGGAGATCCTGCTTTCCGCCCTTGCTTCAGCCGATGCAAACGAGTACAGGAGGTTCTAGGCAAGAGATCAATGCATCCACCTTTGTAGTCTTATGTTGCTTCCTAGTATCCAGATGTGTAAGAACTTGTCAAATGTACTGATTTGTCGCACTTTTTGACCTCTACTAATTTAGAAGGGAGCGCCATTTTTGACAACGTTGGCTTCACCTCTGCAAATGTGACATTTTGACCCTTGAGAGTTGATCTTTTTTTTTTTTTATGTTTAATAATTTTAGGAGATCACATAGGGTCCGTTTGCTTAAGATTGGACTCAGTAGATTTAGAGGATCGAATGCCAATAAAACACTTATTAACTTTCTCAGTCAGGTTTGACTCAGCACTCCTCAGACTGGGCTCAGTAAATTTAGAGGATCGAATCCCAATAAAACACACTCATTAACTTTCTCAGTTAGGTTTGACCCAACATTCCTCAGTTTTAAGCAAACGGACTTGTAGACTTTTTTCCTTGTAAAAGATTATCATTTGATGGCAAGATAGGAACAGGTGCCAAGAATAGAAAAAAAGGCAAGTTCTTCGGGTTTAATTTGTCTACAGGGGTGGCATTTTTGCGGGTTTTTCGGTTGTATATCCGATTTTTTATCATGCGGGTACCTGCACCTGCAGGTATCCTACCTGACGGTACCCAGTGTGTTGGATCTATTTTTTCTCAATTTTTTTTTTTTTTTTTGCAATGTGTTGTTTCGTTACTCTCACTTATAACTCGGCGAATTGTTCCAAATTTATCAAAAACAGTATCTGAAGAAACTCGACCTGACTTAAATTCGAGATTTTTGGGTTGGGTGTAGCCTGAAACTCGTGGGACTTTAAAAAACCTGATCCGCCGGATTTACCCCGATCAAACTAAACTCGTATGGGTCAGGTCAAGTACCCTGACCCGTCTCATGAAAGCCCACCTCTATTTGGATCCTGTGGTCTCATAATAATGATTTTTTTATTGAATTTAATCAATTTGATGGAAGTATAGCTATTCAAGGTTCTAAAAGGCACATGTCGTTAATTAGACGGCATATTGAAGTTTAGTCCTAGTCGGTAGGTGGATTAAGTAGAGTGTAGGAGGGATTAAGGGGGAAAGAGTTAAAGAAAAAATATAGGCGATCGAGGGTTGTCTAATGTCTAGACGAATTCTGGTCGAAATTAAATGTGAACTTTTAGAACATAGCTAAAAATCATCAATTATTTTTTAGCACTTATTTTATTTTCTATTTCACTTATTGGATCACGTTACGTATTCATGCAATTGAAATTTTAAAATTTCTAAATTAATAAGAAACTATTTTTTATTGAATCACATTATTTATGCAATTATTAATATCTAGCGAGGTATGACACTTTCGTGACAAATAACCCTCTTGTAGGTAGAGCGGCAATTTGTGACAATCTGAATATCCTATAGTACAGAAGGAAACTGGACGATAATTTAGTTTATTGTGTTCAAGGTATGCTGAAAATTGGGCCAATCCAATAAATTCGACAATGACCCCTTAGTTATTGGTCAAAATGTCCTCATTCTTTCAGGGCCCGATGATTCAAATTAAATGGTGTAAAAATTATTTTTTTAATAATAACATTTTTGTTGAAAAATACTCTTGATTAGTAGGTTCTTGATGATTGAAAGATGTAAAAGCAAAGGGGACAAAGTGGAATCTTCAGGAAATCAAGATGATGAGCAAATTCCCCATTTGAAGGAATCAATGAAGAACGTTGCCAAAAAAAGAAAAAGAAAAAGGAAAGTCAGCATCTTCCTCAAATGATCTCAATCATATCCAAATTTCATAAATGAAGAGATTGAAGGGCTGGAAGAAAACAATATAAAGTATGAAGAGATAACACATAAGAAGATCGCGTCTTTTGAGTTTGTATGGTGTACATTTCGTCAAATCACTTGTAACAGGATTACTGTTGTTCATACTCTATAAGAACTTCAGTAATCAAACACTTCTCGGGAGATTAGTATTTGTTTCAGTTCGGGAGAACTCAAGTAGTGCAGTTAGAAGGGATTCACTGCACATCTAAAGTCCTTCTGGAGGACCAGAAGGTTGTGATTGTTGTTAGGGGGAGCAATTATAACTTAGATTGTTTAGGAAGGTGTCATGTAAGTCTTTTCAGTGGTGAATTGCATTCCAACCTTAATAATAAACTTAAGAGGAAGAAGGGATTCTTTCTCGATCTGTTTATTGATTCGTATATCTTGTATTATCTTATAAAGTCCGTACCTTATAAGAACACAGATTCACTTTTAATTAATTAAACCTTTGCATTTAGTTTTATTCAAAACATTGCACATGCGCACCAACTCTGACATTTCAATTGGTACCAGAGCAGGTTCCAGTTTTTATAACAAGTAGATCCAAGGAACAAAATGACTTCCATTGATCACATATCTCTGCGCCTCCATTTCTGGATGGAACCAACTACTCCTACTGGAAATCCATGATGATGGTGTACTTGACATCCAAGAAGTGCTGGCTCACAGTTGAAAGAGGATGGGAATGACCTCAAATGCAGAACGATGAAAAGAAATTGGTTCCAAAACCAGTTGAGTCCTTTACCAACAAGGACAAGCAAGAAGAAGAAGCAAACTACACAACGTTGTACGCACTTCTAGCATCTGTAGATCCCATGAGGCACAAGATGATAGTGAAATGCAAAACCGCAAAGGATGCATGACAAATTCTGCAAAGCCAATTCGAAGGGAATGCCTCAGTCAAAACCTCAAAACTTCAGAGGTTATATCTTCAATTCGATAACATCCAAATGAATGAGGATGAAAATATCGATGGTTTCCACGCAAGGTTCTGTGATGTAGTGAATGATTGCTACATACTTGGAGAAAATATCTCAGAAGAAAGACAGGTCTCAAAACTTTGCCGTCCAGATTCAAAGAGAAAATCACTGTCTTGGAATCGTTCATGAAGGTCAAAGACATGACTCTGGACGATCTTCTCGGAGAACTACAAATGTTTGAAATCAACAATGGCTACGACAAAGTCAAAGCTAAAGGCATTGCACTAAAGGCTAGGATATCCGAAAAACAGGAAGAAGAGTCCGATGACCTGGATGCTGCAAACTTTGCAGACACTATGACCTTCCTGGCAAAGAACTATGGGAAAATGATGAAGTTCAACACTTCCAAGAGATCAGGAAAGAACAACTCCGAAAACTTCAACAAAAACAAATCTGGTGGAAGGAATTCAAATGGGAAGAATCTGGCCAGCAAAAAGGAGAATGACCAGTGCAGAGAGTGCGAAGGTTTTGGACACTATCAAGCCGAATGCCCAAATTTCTTGAGAAAGAATGAAGCATACAAAGCCACCTAGAGTGACTCTAGGTCAAATGATGAGACTCAAGTTGAAGAAGGAACTCAACACAACAACAATCTTACTGCTCGCACATCTTTAAGAAATCACATGGGCCTTGTGGCGAATGTTCGAACTTCCCAGGAATTGAACATGAAGTACAGTGGAGACAAATTAGATTCTGAAGACTCCTTAGACGAATCTTATTCTACAGCAGAACAATTGCATGCCATGTATGAAGAAATATCCTCAAGAGCGAACAAGACTGCTGTGATCATAAAATCTTTAGAAGCAAGAGTCAGACTCTACGAAAAAGGAGGAGATCCGAGCACATCCACACAAGCTTAAGACATATCCACTACAAAGTATACTCTGCTGGAGAATGAACTAAAAACTGCCAAACAGGTAATCAACTCAAAAGACATCTCAATAAGTTCCTTAAAACAAGAACTTGTTAATGTCCAACAGGTTAGCAAGGACAAAGAAAATGAGATACAAATGCTCAAAAGGGAGCTGTCTAGAGTAATGAAGGGACCTCAGGAATCACCTTCTAACAACTCAAGTAGGTGTGGTCTATAGACCATTTGAATGGTAAAGGTAATGAGGTAAGGAACCGCAGTGAATTTTTCGAAAAAAGTTCCAGTCGAGAACCAACAGTGTTTGGACATAGGCCAAATACTAAAACTGTTCATTCTGACTAGGAACACTCTGTCTCGAAGTCATACTCTAGACACGAGAACTTTAAATTTATCCCTACTTGTCACTATTGCAGTATCAAAGGACATATCCGACCTATGTATAATAGGATGCGATATGACTTATATACCGGCAAAGTCACTTTAAGGGATATATATAAAGTTCAGACTAGACACTATCAAAGACCAAACCCTAAACAAAGGTAGACTTGAGCAATCGAAAACGAACCAAAATCTGGGTTCAAAAGGAAAATCAGTGTCTCATGTCCATTCTTGCTCTAAGATCGAACTTTGAAGGGACATGGTACTTTGACAGTGGTTGTTCAAGACACATGACAAGAATATGGGAAAATCTTATTCATATCTCCCCTGTAAAAGATAAGTTTGTTACCTTTGGAGATGGTGTGAGAAATAAAGTAATTGGAATAGGAACACTAAATGTCAGTGGTATGCCTAATTTGGAAGGAGTAATGCTTGTTGAAGATCTAACATCAAATCTGGTAAGTATCACTCAACTCTGTGATAAAAAATTGAATGTTAGATTTACACAAGATAAATGCTGGGTATTTGATGAAAAGAATAGTTGTGTTCTTACAGGAACAAGGACAACTGATAATTGTACTTAGTAGATCACGATATCTTGAGTGAAATGAAAGCTTGGCATAAAAAACTTGGGCATATTAATTGTGATAATCTTGTTAATCTATCAAATTTTAGGTCTGAAAATGATTGTGTCAGAGAGGAAATCACTCAGGATGTTCACAGTCCCACAGTTTTCCTTTCTCTGAAAGAACCCAAGACTGAAGTCTCTTCATTTGATGGAGTCACTGAATCTAAAAACAGTATCTCTCTCTCAACAGGTGAGGCTGAATACATGTGGATGAAACAGATGCTCCTGGATTATGGGTTTGATCTTCATTCTGAAAATATGTTTTGTGATATCACCAGTGTAATAAAAATATCTAAAAATCCAATTCAGCATTCTCAATCAAACCATATTGGTGTTCGATATCACTTCATTGGAGAATTGATTTGAAAAGGGAACAATAATTTTGGAGCGTGTTTCTACACAGGAACAACTTGCCGATATTTTTACTAAGGCACTTGATGCAAATCGATTTTTTATATTAAGGAAATCTCTAGGTATAAGTACTGCATAGTTTTCCCTCATTTCCTTGTTTCTCTGCATACATATATATTATATTACAAAAAAAATTGCATATATTCGCATTGCATTTAGGATTTCTTTTTTGTGCATCTAGGCATTCCTAATATTCATTCACGACAATTTTTTTGATCTCTCTCCTTCATATCCATTATTTGGTAATATAAAGGTAGCAAGAAGCATTTTCTCTAATCATGTTGATCTCTATTTAATGTCATCAAAAGTTGCCTTCGAAAAATGATGCTATGAGCAAATAAGTCTCATTCACAGAAAGTGACCGAGCGGGTGAAAAGCAAATGACAACTGTTCTTGCAGAGTACGTACAAAATACATCATTAAGTTTCAAGAAGTAGTGGGGTAGCTTTCGAGCAAAAATTCCGAGTGCTCTAACCGAAATTTGATACTTATTTATATCATCAAGTAGTGGGGAAGCTCTCGGGCAAAAATTCCGTCAGCTCTAAGTGAACGATGATGATGACAATCATATAGTAATTGGGTAGCTCCAAGAGGAAACGCATTGCTCCGGCCTCCACTTCTGAAATTTCGGCGTCCCTGCATTGGATCTCCCCTAATCACAGGTCTTCAAATTCCTTAGGTTCTACCTCGGGAGAATCAACCCCTCCATCCTCTCCAGTTAAGGAGACCCCTACCAAACCTCCACCACCCTCGTCATCAAAGAAGCGGGTTGTCAAACCCACACCTTCTCTACGCTCAACAACTTCGGAATCTGATGATATTCCTGCTCAAACTGAAAACAGAGTACTATCCAAGTCTAGGTCTCCCATTGAACCTCGAAAGACCAACTATGGGGTATTTACCTCTGGAACTCCTAAGCAACCCACCAAAGCCCCGTCCCCTGACCCAGAGTTAATACCACCACCCTGTCCTTCTGCTGGCACTAGAAAATCATCCCGCCTTGCTCAAGGGAAAGCTAAAGAATCCATTCCTCCTAAAGGCAAAAGCAAATAAGAGTCTCAATCGGATACTGATACGGAGCCATTTGAAAAGGAGCGTGGCCTTCCCAAGGAATTCTACAGTCCTCTTGCCAAAACTAAGTTCAAATCTCTTTCTTCTATGACTTTGTGGAGTGAGAAAAATTTGGATGTTCGTTCCTTCCATAGGTACAACATTCTTGCCCTTAACTGCCATTGGACTTGATCATACTGTCTTGAAAATTGATCGATTCTGCGGGGTTATCGTCAAGAAATTCTATGCTAACCTGACCCCATCCATCACTGAGCCTTCATCTTTCAAATTTCATAAAGTATTATGCAGGAATGCCATATGTTCTTTCTCTCCGGATCTCATAAACTCGCACTATGGTCTAACCAATCCTCCAGAGTACAAACTGCTAGAGGACATGCATGTTGTTGCCTCCACCATCACAGGCAAAAAGGTTACCAAGTGGCCCAACTCGGAGCTGTCCCCTGCTCATCTCACTCTTGAAAGGAACATGCTTCACAAAATCATAATGAGAAACCGGACTCCCACTGCTCACAAGTCCTCTCTCAAACCCACTCAAGGAGTTTTTCTTTTCCGAATTCCAACTAGGATAATTTTTTGGAACATACTTTTCACACTATTACTGAGTTTGCAAGTCGAACTGAACCTTGAAAGAAACTTCCATTTCCCAGTCTGATATAGGCTATTATTTCCCCACAGAAGGTTTTTGTTGATGGAAGATGTGGAGATTTTCTTGAACCTGGGAAACCCCTTCACTGTATCATCTCGGACTAAAAACACTCACACTCTGCCTTAAAGGATTGCAGCACAGGATGTTCATGGCCAGTTCGAACTTTTCTTGCAACAACAGATCAATACCTTTGACACCATGGCCAAAGAAGCTCTCTCCCAAAAGGCATACTACCAATAGATTTTACGCTCTTTTACTCACCTTCGTATTCTCGGTCGAAAAGGGGGAGAAAATGACTGTTGAAGGAACTGCTGAAGGAATGGTTGAGGGGGGAAATGAGGAAGCTGAAGCTGAAACTGCTGAAGGAATGGTTGAGGGGGAGAATGAGGAAGCTGAAGCTGAAGACAGTGCTGAAGGAGATAATGTCTCAACAGATGCTGAAGCTAATAAAAGTCCCAATCTTTAAACTATTGCACTATGTATCTATTTTACTATAATGTTATTACTTTTCTTTTTTTAACTTTTATAACCTTTATGATATGCAGGGTTAGTAACTAATGGAGTCATTCATACCACGACGGAACCACATCTGACTGACCTCAATTTCGTGCATAACATCTTAATATTGTGTCTACCTTATTAAGTTCTTCATCATTCTGAACTCACTATGTGTTTCAGGGATAACAACAGTATTTTTCGAACTAGAAAGCCAAGGGGGAGATTGTAAAAATCATTTTTAAATAATGGAATTTTTGTTGAAAAATACTCTTGATTAGTAGGTTCTTGATGATTGAAAGTTGTAAAGGGAAAGGGGATAAAGTGGAATCTTCAGGAAATTAAGATGATGAGCAAATTCCCTATTTGAAGGAATCAATCAAGAACTTTGCCAAAAAAAAAAAAAAAAGGAAAGTCAACATCTTCCTCAAATGATCTCAATCATATCCATATTCCATAAATGAAGAGATTGAAGGGCTGGAAGAAAACAGTATAAAGTATAAAGAGATAACACATATGAATATCGCGTCTTTTGAGTTTGTATGGAGTACATTTCGTCAAATCACTTGTAATAGGATTACTGTTGTTCATACTCTGTAAGAACTTCAGTAATCAAAACACTTCTTGGGAGATTAATGTTTGTTTCAGTTCGGGAGAACTCAAGTAGTGCAATTAGAAGGGATTCACTACTCATCTAAAGTCCTTCTGGAGGACCAGAAGGCTGGGATTGTTGTTAGGGGGAGCATTTACAACTTAGACTGTTTAGGAAGGTGTCCTGTAAGTCTTTTCAGTGGTGAATTGCATTTCAACCTTAATAATAAACTTAAGAGGAAGAAGGGATTCTTCCTCGATCTGTTTATTGATTCGTATATCCTGTATGTTCTTATAAAGTTCGTACCTTATAAGAACACAGATTCAATTTTTATTAGTTAAATCTTTGCATTTAGTTTTATTAAAAAACACTGCACACGCGCACCAACTCTGACATTTCAAATAGTAATGGGTACAAAGGAGGATTGCCATACTGTGGAATGATTTGGAATGATTCATTAATCAAAAGGAATAATGATTAATTTATTTATGTATAACAAACATAAGAAATGAGAATGAAGCCTCATTTAATCCCATTTCCACCTCCACTCCCTTGTACGAAGGAGCCCCTCAATCTTTTAAAGTGTAAACAAGAATATATATTCGATGAACTACAGGTTGTTGTTGAGGGCGAAATTAATATATTTTCTGGGATAGAGGAACTATAAATCTGTAAGGATTAGATTTGCAGAAACCAGATATTTTTTGTACATATTCTCCGATTAATGTTTTATGTATCAAGAAGAAATATATAGAGAAAATTCTGCAGCATGAACAACAATGTTCTTCATTCCCACCATGTTATAGTGTTTTTGTTCATCTATCTTTTGAATGGAGTTTAAAGTGTGTAATATTTTAATTGGCTTATCAGATCATGTCAAGTTATCTCGTGATTATTGTGTTGTGTTCAGAACTAGGTGGAAATCGAATCCAACTCTACTTCAAAACCTTGGTCGAGAGGAGGATTTGCTCTAACCCCTTTATTCAAGGACAATATTCCATCATCATCCAGTGTGGGACACATTATCCTTCGGCTTACCAGTTATCAAGTCTTATAGGCTTTTCCGCCACTAGCTAGTCCTCCTTTCTGACTTTAGAGGCTGGATCGTTGCTCCTACATCATCTACCACCTTAGAACTCCTAGCGCTAGGAGGTCCTGCATCATATTTTCAGCATAATAAACTTATCATGTTTGACTTAGCCCTTACCTTATCATGCATTATTAGGTTGGTTAAACAACAACCCGATCTTAGAATACAAGCTTCAAATTAATAGAAAAACTGTATATTATTAATTGTCCCACAATACAAGTTAGACAAATGTGTATCACACACAAATGCTTATGAAAATGTTGTTGGGGAAGGGTGTTGATACACAAAATTTGTATCCAATTAAAATGCGTCATGTAATAAAATATGAGTCGAAAGTCAGTTTTATATTGATTAGTTTAATATTAGGAATTAATTAAATAAAATTCCTAAGTTAAATGATCAATTTAATTGGTGATTTGCTATATATTTTATTGACCAATGGGAAGCCGCCACGTGTCAAGATGATGCAGATACTACTAAATTAAATTAAATTAATTTAGTAATTATCCAGGAAGATGAGGATAAACATCAAGTCAAAGTGGAGCAATCAGAATGCTCCATGTGCCAAGTTGTTGCAGTAATTATTAAATTAAATACAATTTAATAATTACCTTATGGATAATGGAATTGTGGAGGACCAATCATATCATTCCATTTAGACTCAGACCCACTAGGATTTCTTCATCCTACAACTATAAATATAGCCTTATTCTCCACCAAGAAACAACGAAACAAGTCAAGCATAAGTGAAGAATAGCAGAGGCAACTTTATCATTCTTCAAGCGTTCTTCGGTGTTCATCAAGGCATCCATCTGGAAACGACGTCAGATCCGAGATTAAGGTGTTGAACCCCTCAGATCGACGTAAATCAAGTCAAAGTCCAATGGTGTTCTTTGTGAGTCAAGCGACATTCAAGGTGTTCTTCATGGAGTTTCCCTAATTAATAACATTTAATTCGAAATTAAGGCATTGAGCCTTCGAATTAACATTATTAAGTCAAATATCCAAATCCGGAGAAGATCCAAGTGACACAAGTTGAAGAGAGAATCAGAGAAAATTTAGGGATTGTACTCGCAAAGTTATTTTGATTTGATATTTTTAATTTGTACGAACTTTTTGTGTTTAATTATTTATACACAAAATTTGGTTTTAAAATTTTTTGGCACGCCCATTGAGACAGTCTCTACCTCTCATCTCTCTCTTTGACAAAGACCCTCGAAGCTTTGCAATGGCCACTCAAAAGGCTTTGACGGTCAAGATAAATTCCTCCAAGTATTCAAGTTCTCCAAGTACTAGTGTTGGGGTCATCACAAGAAGCATGTCCAAGGCACTACAATCACAGTCGTCATCTCTTGAAGTTATCGAGAAGGATCTGAAGCAGCTCGCTGCTAACACCACAAATGAGGATGACTCTGCATGCTCAACTCCTTGTTCTTCATCAAGTTCAGAAGTAGCTCAAGTCATGACTACAAACGCTTCAAATCTTGAAGAACAACTTGCAAGTTTGACTAAGGCTATTGGAGAACTTACAAGACATGTTCAAGAACAAAATTCTAAGATTGAAAAGTTGATGAGCAAAGTTGACCATGCTGATACAAGTCGTGCTCCTGGGAAAGAACCAACTGAAGATGAAGGCGAAGTCAAAACATCTGAAAGGCGGGATTCTATTCACAAAGAAAAGTCTCTAAAAGAGATCCAAGTGTTTGCTGAAGGTTTGATCCCCATTAAGCCATATACACAACGAATTAACAGTTTGAAGATGTCGATGAGTTACCAGCCACCTAAGTTCCAACATTCTGATGGCAAGGGAAATCCCAAACTACATGTGGCACACTTCGTTGGGACTTGCAACGATGCTAGAACTTACAGTGACCACTTAGTGAAGCAGTTTGTTAGATCACTCAAAGGCAACACGTTTGATTGGTACACTGGTCAGGATGCTAGCTCAATTGATAGTTGGGATCAACTAGAGCAAGAGTTCCTCAATCGCTTCTATAGCACTCGGAGGACTGGCAGCATGATTGAACTGACCAACACATGCCAATGGAAAGAGGAGGTCGTAGTTGACTACATTAACCAATGGAGGAATCTGAGCCTCAATTGCAAAGATCGTCTGTTTGAAGCTTCCGTGATTAAGATGTGCATACAAGGGATGCAGTGGGATCTTCGTTATATTCTCCAAGGAATACGACCACACACATTCGAAGAGTTAGCTACTCTAGCCCACGATATGGAGCTAAGCATGACTGCAGGTGGAGTAGAAGGACCGCCAATTCAAGAGCCACGTAAATTCAGCAATAAATAAGATTAGAACAGAGGGGGCAAACTTTCTAATAAACTACAAACTAAAAGTCCATGGCGGTAGCTGCGATACCCATCAAGTTTAGCTGAAAAGAAGAAGATAAGACTGGCAAAGGAAACATCTCTCAAGACCAGGGGCAAAGAAGGTTGACTTTGAAGGAGATGCAACAAAAACAATACCCATTCTTAAACTCTCATGTCTCTGGGATATTTGATGACTTGATGGAAGCGAATCTCTTTGAATTTCCTGAAATGAAGTGACCAGAAGAAGTTGGATGTACCGATGACCCAAAATATTGCAAGTACCATCGATTGGTAGGGCACTCAATAGAAGATTGCTTCTTATTTAAAGACAAAGTCATGCAGCTGATCCAACAAGGAAAAATAGTATTAGATGAAGGGAATGCAGCTACACATCTCATCAGTACCTCGGAACACGATGGCAGAAGTAATGGCTCTTGTTATACGGCAAACGAACAAGGAAAAGAAGAAGGTCAGTCCAAAGTTGAAGTTCATATTGACTGCACAACCTCAATAACCTTTACAAATGAAGATTTGTTGCTTGGGTCATAATCCCACAATCGACCATTGTTTGTGGCTGGTTACACTCGCGAGCAAAAGGTTAATCGAATTCTGATCGATGGAGGCTCCGCTGTGAATATCCCTCTTTTGCGGGTGACGAAAAAGTTAGAGATCTCAACGGAAGAACTTTCAAGCAGTCGATTGATGATTCAAGGATTCAACCAAGAAGGGCAGAGGGCACTTGGCATCATAAACTTGGACCTGTTGATAGATGACATGACCTCGAATGTGTTGTTCTGTGTAATAGACGCCAAAACATCATATAATATGCTCCTGTGTCAACCATTGCTACACGATAATGGAGTGATTCCTTCTACTTTACACCAATGTTTCAAGTATTATCATCAAGGCATTGTCAAAGAGTGTATGGTGACGAAAAGCCTTTTACTGAAGCAGAAGCTCACTTTGCCGATGTGAAATACTTCTTTCAAGATAAGAAGGTGGTAAAGATCAAGGAAAGCAAAGTAGGCAAGAAACCCAAAGGCGATCAAGATCTCTGAGGTGACTCTTTGCTTCTTTAGTGGTGTTCGTTTGCCGCAACGAAAGTTTTATCATGTCTATGTTTGCTTTCATCAACCAAACTTAACCCAAATTTTGACAGACATAGAATAAAAGCAAGATCTATCAGTGTATCGTCAAGGTATATGCTAAGCTTGGAGTAAATACTCGCAACTTAAAAGTACGCAAGTTCGCCAAAATGGATGTCCTACTATGATATTAATCTCTCTATTGAAAGTCAACAGTATGTTGTCGGAAGTGCACACGCCACACCCTCACATTTCCGCCAACAAGAGATTCTTGAACTGTCAAAATAGAGTCTTTTCTCTTCGAGTTGGTTTTCATCCTCAAAATCACCAAGTGTTGCTCTCTTAAGAAATAAGCTACCCATCGCAGCTACTAACGAAGAAAAGCAAAAGAAGGCACAATTTGTGAAAAAACTATGTATTGCAAAGATCTTTATAAACATATGTTTGTACATGATCGAAGCAAAATATTAGCAATAGTAATGATTAAATAAAAGAAAAGAAGAAAACCTGGACCAAGTATGTAGGCGAACTATCTATAGAAACATGCACAAAGAAGACAAGTCTCATCTTATAAAAAAGAAAGTAAAAGGGTAGCACAATTCAGATGATAAGGTAAGACGTCATACCTTCGCAGGGAATGCATTCGAAAATTTCGACGTTCAACACAGTGTTTGCGGACTGTTCAAGATAAAGAAACTCCAATGTCAATTGAATACAATCTTTGCGGAGATAGTTCGGGATGCCGACGACTAGTGCAGAGACGATTTGCAGCGCCGACAATAAATGCGGAGACAATTCGGGACGCTGGCGGCTGTGGAGATGTTCTGAGATGCCACTGATGTTCTTGGACTAAGATGAAGTGCAAAGTATTAAACGAGACAAGCTATTTATAATACACTGATACTTGGGGAACAAAGAAAGACAGTATCCGAAAGCATATCAGATCATTAGCGAGAGCATAGATACAGTTCTATATGGATAAAGATTCTTGTTACTTCAAGAAATTTTTATTACAACATTCTGGAAAAACTGGAAAGGAAAACAACAATGAACAAAACAAAACGGAGACGTGGAAGACCACTGTTCTTAGGACAAATTACTTCCCGGCTAGTGCTCACGGAATGAAGTAATAGACCCCAAAGATATAACAGTTTACGTCCTTTTCTGTAGTAGCACCACTAACAGAAAAGGCTCCGGCGAACTTAGATGTTCGAGTCTGTACTGGAGCTGAATGCAGAGAATGCTAAAATGATAGAATGATTTCAGGTGAAAAATTGTGTGTTGTTTGGATGCAGGAAACATGTATTTATAGGCTATCAGAATTAAATGGAATTAATTCTGTCACTTAATTGTTGGTTGTTACAGGCTTAGTAACGGCCCAATTTATTTACTCCTTAACAGCCCATAATGCTGGATATTACAGGTTTGAATTTAAATTCAAACCCATCCACCTTTTGGGCTCCTGAAGTTCATCCGACAAGCCCAATTGATTTTGGGCTTCCAAAAAGTTACTTGGGCCTCGGCCGAGGCATTCCCCAAGGCCCGGCCCGAGCCCGAGCCCGAGGCGAGGCGTGGCGTGGCCATGCCGTGGCGAGCTGA
The DNA here is from genome assembly GCA_958295605.1 of Ajuga chamaepitys. NCBI lineage: Eukaryota > Viridiplantae > Streptophyta > Magnoliopsida > Lamiales > Lamiaceae > Ajuga > Ajuga chamaepitys. Next base: position 11,797,323 of record OY282505.1, on the reverse strand, counting down.
GCCGAGCGAGCGAGCGCGCATGTGGGCTTCCTTTGGATTCCCTCACATGTATAATTGATACACCTTAGTAATGAGCTTTTATATATATACACTAACTTAAGGAGCATTTAAATCAATGTGGGATAATAACTCCTCTTAGTTATTAATCCTACATTTAATACATAATCAAGTGGTAAACTTTATGTATTAATTTCTCACTCACCACATATTGGTTTTGAGAAAATTAAACCCTACGATCATCTACTCTCTCCATAGATTAATCGTGTGAAGTTTAATTCCTACAAAATTAAACTTTCGACCACTTAATTATATCATTAAAGTGTCTTATCCACACTTTAATTATTACTAATTTCCAACAATCCCCCACATGAGTGAAAATTAATGTATGCATGAATGCAATCTCCAGTCTAGACTCTTAGTGATCAGTACTGCCTAAGGAAAGGTAGTTTATGACTTTGAACCTTCCATAGTAATTCACTTGTCGGATACACCGGTGGTTTGGTAGATTTTTAATCTTTGAACCAATCCTCCTTAGTGTGTACCTAGTCAACAATGAATACACAATACTGACCAGAACATCCTTGTACTCACGTTTTGGTCCGTTTCGGCCATGGACCCTCTTTGGATTCATAAGTGTTTCATTTGAAGCGGCCCTTTACTTCACACTTACATAGGTGACTTCTTTATCGAATATCCTATACTACTCTACCTCCTTGAGGTGTCTCGAAGTTATTAAAAGTCATAAGACTTATCCTCTACCACCTTTACAGGTTTTATGCACTTATCTTGCGTTCTAGGGATGGATTTTGAAGATATATTCTTCCAAGTGCCTCCTCTGAACTTTCAAAACTTAGTTGTCCCATTAAACCAAGTTTGTGGGATCTCCACTCATCATGGTTGGGTATCCATTTTGATTATTCTTTAGTTGGTGGGTTTTACTCCCATTCCCTCTCGCAATTTGAACAACTGATCTCGGTTTAAACCTTTGGTCAAGGATCCGCTAAGTTATCCTTAGACTTTATATAGTCTATTGTGATAACCCCACTAGAGATCAATTGTCTTACGGTGTTGTGCCTACGGCGTATGTGCCTAGACTTATCGTTATACATATTGTTTAACGCTCTTCCTATAGCGGCTTGACAGTCACAATGAACCATTATAGCCGGTACAGGTTTACTCCAACATGGAATGTCTTCTAAAAAGTTGCGAAGCCATTCTGCTTCCTCACCAGCTTTATCCAAAGCTATGAACTCTGATTCCATGGTTGATCTGGCTATACACGTTTGTTTTGTAGATTTCCATGACACGACTCCACCTCCAATAGTGAATACGTATCCAATAGTGGAAAAGGAGTCTTTAGTGTCCGAAATCCAATTCGCATCACTGTATCCTTCAATAACTGGAGGATATCTCGTGTAATGAAGCCCATGATTAAGAGTATACTTTAACTATCTCAGAATCCTTGCCAATGCTTTCCAATGTTCTTGGCTTGGATTACTTGTAAACCTGCTCATTTTGTTAATCGAACATGCAAGATCCGGTCTAGTACAATTTGTTATGTACATAAGACTCCCTATTACTTTTGCATATTCAACTTGAGCTACAGGTTCACCCATGTTCTTCCTAAGATGAACATTTAATTCTAATGGAGTCTTGGCAGGTGGTCCATCAAAGGCATTGAATTTTCTGAGTACTTTCTATACATAGTGAGATTGTGTCAGAGCAATTCCCTCTGATGTCCTAACTATTTTGATTCCGAGAATCACATCAGCCAAACTCATATCCTTCATGACGAAATTTCTTTTCAACATCTTCTTAGTATCCATGATAATCTCATGGCTACTTCCCATGATTAACATATCGTTTACGTATAGACATACTATGACATATGCTTCTGATGTACCTTTTATGTACACACATTTGTCACATTCGTTGTTTCTGAAACCATTTGACAACATTGTAGTGTCAAATTTCAAGTGCCATTGTTTTGGCGCTTGTTTGAGACCATATAACGACTTTACTTGTCTACATACCTTCTTTTCTTGTTCAGGTACCACAAACCCTTCGGGTTGATTCATATAGATCTCTTCTTCTAACTTTCCATTTAAAAATGCAGTCTTCACATCCATTTGATGAATCTCAAGATTGTGTATTGCAGCAATCGAGAGAAGCACTCGAATCGATGTGATCCTGGTCATAGGGGAGTAAGTATCAAAGAAGTCATCAGCTTCTTTCTGTTTGAAGCCTTTAGCTACCAAACGAGCTTTGTATTTATCTATTGAACCATCCGCTTTGTAATTTTTCTTTAGGATCCATTTGCATCCTAAAGGTTTACAACCTGACGGAAGGTCAGTTAACTCCCACGTGTGGTTTTGCATGATGGATTCAATTTCACTGTTGATTGCTTCTTTCTAGTATGGTGCATCTGGACTAGACAGAGCTTCTTTTATTGATCTCGGTTCATCATCTAGCATATATATGATAAAATCAGGACCGAATGACTTGGCAGTCTTTGCTCTTTTGCTACGTCTCGTTTCCTCTTCTTCTAAGGTCCGAGAACTACTTGTAGCTTCAACAGTTCTTTTTAGATTTGAACTACTTCCTTTTTCTAAAGTAATTCCTTGATTTGAACTTTCTATCAATCTTTCTCTACATGGAAAGATATTTTCAAAGAATACTGTATTCCTTGATTCCATGACTGTTCCTACAGTCATATCTGGAATTTCAAATTTATGAATCTGAAATCTATATGCACTGTTGTTGAGTGCATACCCAACAAATATACAATCAACCGTTTTAGGGTCAATTCTCACTTGTTTAGGTAACGGCACCTCAACCTTAACCAAACAACCCCACACTTTGAGATATTTGTAAGATGCCTTACGCCCTTTCCACATTTCGTAAGGAGTTTTGTCAACTCTTTTTAGTGGAATTTTATTCAATATATAATTAGCTGTAAGAACAACTTCCCCCCACATGTTCTGGGGTAATCCTTAGCTAATCAACAAAGCGTTCATCATCTCCTTAAGAGTACGATTTTTGCGTTCTGCAACGCCGTTAGATTGTGGAGAATACGGAGTTGTTTTTGATGAATTATGCCATTTTGAGCACATAACTCTTCAAACGGAGCCACATATTCACCACCTCTATCACTTTGGATTATCTTAATCCGGGTGCCTAGTTGATTTTCAGCTTCGGCTTTGTAGTGTTTAAATGCCTCTATTGCTTCATCTTTACTTCTTAGAAGATAAAGATAGCAATATCTTGTGCAATCATCTATAAAAGTTATAAAAAACTTTTTACCACCTCTAGTCTGCACAAATTTCAAGTCACACACATCAGTGTGTATTAATTCTAGAGGTATTGTGCTCCTTTCTACTGAATGAAAAGGTAATTTAGCCATTTTAGCTTCAACACATACCTCACATTTTCCATGTGATTTAATTTCATTCAGTTTTAGCAAATCTAAATTTACTAAGCGTTTTATAGCATTGAGATTAACATGTCCTAATCTAGAATGCTATAAAGAGGAACACTCAAGCAAGTAAGAAGAAGTTGATGCTTTTTCATTCATAGCAGAAGTTACATTATTTATTTGGCGCTTGGCCATTACATTCATTTCGAACAATCCATTCACTACAAAGCTCTTCCCTATGAAAACTCCTTGCTTGCGTAGTATGAACTTGTCAGCTTCGAAAACTAGACGAAACCCATGCTTTACCAGCAAAGAACCAGAAACCAAAATTTTCCGGATGTCTGGGACATGCAGCACATCCTTTAGAGTGAGCTCTTTGCCAGAAGTTAGCTTTAGAACTACGTTGCCCACTCCAGCCACCTCAGAAGAGGCTTGGTTTCCCATATGCAGCTTCCTCCTGGAAGAAGCCTTATAACTTGAGAAAACCTCTCTGTCAGAACAAATGTGACAAGAGGCTCCTGTATTAACAAACCATTCTCTTGGATTGTCCACAATGTTGGCCTCAAAAATTACAGCAGTGAGGTCCAACTCATTATCCTCAACAACATTAGCTTTCACTTTCTTCTTTTTCTGCTTCGGCAGATTACAGTTCTTAGCTATGTGGTTGGGCTTGCCACAGTTGTAACAATTTCCTGCAAATCTTGTCACATTCGCAGGTTGCTTACATTTGCTATTGTTATTTGGCGCACGGTTTCCCTGATTGTTGTTGTCATTTGGGCGTTTCCTCTTATTGTCACTCGAGGATCCCCTCTCCATAAGGTTGGCTCTTGCATCAACATGAGCCCTAAACCTGGACTCATTCTTCCGGTTGTCCTCTTCGATCCGCAGCTTAAGGATTAAGTCTTCAACTGTCATTTCCTTTCGCTTGTGCTTCAAGTAATTCTTGAAGTCACTCCAACCCTGAGGCAGTTTCTCTATCAAACTTGCCACCACAAATGGCACCGGAAGTTTCATATCTTCGGCCGAGGCCTCATGAACGATGAGCTGAAACTCTTGGGCTTGTTCCACAACCGAACGGTTGTCAATCATTTTAAAGTCTAAAAATCGAGCCACCATAAATTTCTTTGTGCCGGCATCATCTGCCTTGTACTTCTTTTCCAAAGCATCCCACAGTTCTTTGGTAGACTTGATATCTTGAAGGTAGTCACCATGTGACCATGAGTCAAAGGCAATTCGCCTTTGTTGATCAGTATCTGTTTCTGCAAGAGCAGCCGGAGGATCTTCCTTGAGAAACGAAGCAAAGCCTAAAGTTGTGATGTAGAACAGTATTTTTTGCTGCCACCTCTTGAAATTATCACCGGAGAACTTTTCCGGCTTTTCAACAGAGTTAGCCGGTGGAGTCGGGATAACTCTTGCTAGAACAGGAGGAACAGTTTGGTTGTTCGTGACATTCGACATTTTTCCGGAATTCAGAAAACGATAATTTGTCCTAAGATTGTTATTACAACGTTCTGGAAAAACTGGAAAGAAAAACAGCAATGAACAAAACAAAACCGAGACGTGAAAGACCACTGTCCTTAGGACAAATTACTTCCCGGGTAGTGCTCACGGAATGAAGTAATAGACCCCAAAGATATAACGGTTTACGTCCTTTTCTGTAGTAGCACCACTAACAGAAAAGGCTCCGGTGAACTTAGATGTTCGAGTCTGTACTGGAGCTGAATGCAGAGAATGCTAAAATGATAAAATGATTTCAGGTGAAAAATTATGTGGTGTTTGCATGCAGGAAACATGTATTTATAGGCTATCAGAATTAAATGGACTTAATTCTGTCACTTAATTGTTGGCTGTTACAGGCTTAGTAACGGCCCAATTTATTTACTCCTTAACAGCCCATAATGCTGGATGTTACAGGTTTGAATTTAAATTCAAACCCATCCACCTTTTGGGCTCCTAAGCTCATCCGACAAGCCCAATTAATTTTGGGCTTCCAAAAAGTTACTTGGGCCTCGGCCGAGGCATTCCCCAAGGCCCAAAGGCCCGAGCCCAAGGCGTGGCGTGGCCGTGCCGAGCGTGTGGGCTTCCCTTGGATTCCCTCACATGCATAATTGATACACCTTAGTAATGAGCTTTCATATATATATATATATATATTAACTTAAGGAGCATATAAATCAATGTGGGATAATAACTCTTCTTAGTTATTAATCCTACATTTAATACATAATCAAGTGGTAAACTTTATGTATTAATTTCTCACTCACCACATATTGGTTTTGAGAAAATTAAAACCCTATGATCATCTACTATCTTCATAGATTAATCGTGTGAAGTTTAATTCTTACAAAATTAAACTTTCGACCACTTAAATATATCATTAAAGTGTCTTATCCACACTTTAATTATTACTAATTTCCAACAGAAAATCTATACAGCCTGTCATCTTGAAGATACAGAAGATCTGGTACGGGAGACATAGAACTCTTAAAGTGATTAGGATGGATGTGTGACCGTTAGATATGAGTACTAGAAATGATAAGGATAAATGCATATCAGATGCATACGCGCAAAGATACAGATGAATTAATATTTGGTATGAGGTACCTCGAAGATAAAGGAAATTTAATTGGATAAGAATGAAGAGCTTGTAATTTTAGATATCATGCATGTAGGTCCAGTTGAGTCAAAGTAAGATTCTCGAAGGATATACTCCCACAAAAGTTTCAGCCTGAGTCTTAATTATTTCATGATTAATAATGGTGGGCCCCATAAGCCTAATAGCCCCATTACTCGGAGAAGATAGTATGGCATTTCAAACAATGTCATAATTTTATTTGGGCCGCTTAAATTTATTAAATATAGGCCCGGTCTCAATTTGTTCGTGGTTAAAAGTTTATATTCTTCACGGAGTTTCCCTAATTAATACTCGCTCCGTCCCAAATGAACTTGCATACTTTTCGTTTTCGTTCGTCCCAGACAAACTTGCACACCCTTAAAAAAGAAAGTTATAACACAATCTTCACCTTCAAAATCCTACATCCTCAATCTCCACCCTCCATCATTCTTTGAAAAGTCAACAAAGTCCCAAAAATTTTTTTTTCTTAATATATGTGCCGACCCCCCTGTGCAAGTTCATTTGGGACGGAGGGAGTAACATTTAATTCGAAGTTAAGGCATTGAGCCCTTGAATAAACGTTATTAAGTCAAATATCCAAATTCGGAGAAGATCTAAGTGAAGTTCTACTCCAAATTCCAAGTGACACAAGTTGAAAAGAGAATCAGAGGAAATTTAGGGATAGTACTTGCAAAGTTATTTTGATTTGATATTCTCAATTTGTACGAACTCTTTGTGTTTAATAATTTATACACAAAATTTGTTGTTACAAAGGGTTCAGTGGAATTTGATACTTGGTCTATGAATTGAGTTACAAAATGTTCTACCAACTAAGTTATAACCTATGAATTGATGAGGTACCAATAATTCACAAAATGTTGCCCACTTGATCATTATATTCATATTTGTAATATAGAAATTTGATTGTGATTTTGTGCAAATAGAAGAGACCTGAACAATAATATATGCAATGAAGTTTGTTTAGTTTAATCGACATGGACTCATAATTGGAAACGCAAGAGAAAAGTTAAAATTAAGTTCCATATGAAATATTATGGTGTAAATTTGAAGAGAAATTAGTAGTAGTGGATCCTTATTTAGTGATTTGTATTGTAATCTTAAAAGAGCCTACTAGGGCGGGCTTTCTCCATTCGGGTTTCACCGTATGCTTCGTCGTTGTCAAGCTGTCTGTTGTGCCTAAATGCACCTAAGGCAATAACGTAGACTAAAACAAGGATTATGAGTATTACGATATTGATAACCGACACTCTCCTCCAACTCTTCTTCAGGCTGGCCAATACGCCCGCCTTGCACGACCCGCACCCGTAGCACAGCTGCTCTTGCTCGTTGCTCCACCGCACGCAGTCTGGGTCCATTCCTCTCAAGCCCCCTTCGGACATCCAGAACGTCTCGTTCATGTATGTGTACCCGCATGATGTGGGCGGCTTGCAACACCCCGACTACAAAGTTAATTAATTAGTGAACACAAATATTTTTTATTTGAGATAATAATTAGTGTTTTAAAAGACCAATTTTATTGTAGCCGGAGTTAGCAATGGTGAAATAATGTTGATAACTATTTTGGCTTATGGAAAAGACAGAAAGCAAAGAAAAACTGCAAACTGAAACTGAATTTTACAGAGGATAAAATAGCAAGTTTTTTGCAGCAAGAAAAGTTAATTTATAGTGGAGTCGGAATAAATAAAGGTAGTAAAAAAGATTAAAAGAAGCCAAAAAAATAAAAGATCCCGAATTTGTTTTTATGTACCCTTTGCCTCAGTAGAAGCAAGCAACATAAAAAGCAAAGAAAAAGCTCCAGATTCTTAACAAAAGGGGCTAAAGGCAAAAGGGACCATCACCCCTAAAACTTCATCCCATTTTCGATATATTTTAAATGAAAATAAATTATAAACTAATTATCATATCCCAACAAAACAAAGTAAGCTACTGTCACTTTTCTAAAATAAGGGACGTGTTTTAAAAATATTTCTTTGTCCTAAAATAGACTTCTTTTTCAAAAATTAAGATTTTATTTTTACAAATAAGTTAATAAAATATGGTTTAAATTTTATTTTTAGAAAGGTGTACCTTATTTAATTGTTCAAAAACAAATCATTTACTTTTGGAAGAGAAAATTGTAATTACGAGACCCAAGAAGTATTTTATAAAATACAGGGTATTCTTTTGGGGTTAAAATATAGTTGGATTTTGGTTTAATGAGCAATTAGGATGTTTATTCAAGTACGATTTAATTAATTATCAAAATATAAAAATTTGGAAAAGAAAATTCAGTTGACTCCCATGTGTAGTTGCGCAGAAGGTGATCCCATTGGATGTTTGGAATGCCATTTTAACTTTTCTTGATTCTACCAAACTAAAACTTCTATATTGATTTGAAATTAAAAAGATCTAAAGTAATTTATTATAAAAGCGCCTTTATCACTCCGTTCAAAGACAAGGTAAGCATGGTTATTATTGGGGACGGAATCGAGGGGGGCCTCAATTTTTTATTTTTTTAGAGAGAGTATATATTGTAATATCAAAATAAAATTTAAATTTTGTCAAGATTCTAAAATCTCATCTTTCAATAAAGATTTTTACTTGTAGATAAGAAATTAAAATTTAATATCTTAGAAAAAATTATATCATCCAACTAAAATTTCTGATTCCGTTCCTACTTATTATGTGTCATTGGGTCAGGAGGATAGGTCCTGCATAGACCTTAGCCTTTCTTAAATATACTACCTCCATTTTTTTTTAGTTATCATTCTAACTTATATATTTTTTTTTTTTTAATAGTTGTCATTCTAGTTTTTTACCACTTTTTTTTACAATATTAACCCTATAATTATGGAAAGTGTTAACAATATAAAATTGATTAAAAAAAATCAAGGGATTTAAGGAAATTAGTTGACGATTGATTTGTCAATCCCTTAAGTCTCTTAATTTTCATACAAAAAACTAGAATGATGACTAAAAAAAACAAAGGTTGTACAAATACTATTTTTTTGGTCTTGCATTCTATTTAGACTAGAACTACTCAATCGCGCTATATTTATTTATAAGAGAATTGAATAAACTAATATAATAAAATAAATTGAATAATTTAAATGTTTTAACAAAGAAGACAATAACTTTTTATTTTGTCCAAAACTAATTTATTTAATTTTATTTGCATCCTATATACATACAAATAGTTTGACCCACAATAAATATTCAAATTCAATCTCAATAATTAACCAACAAATAATTATTTATTTCAAATTTAATATTTTATACTCCATTTATTTCACAAAGTATTCAAATATAACCCTATAATCTAATATCTATTAATTATTATAGATATTGATTTTTATGTTGACTTTGTGTAGACGAATATGGAGTGGATAATGATAATGATATTTGCAAATCAATGTTGTTAAAATCTCGAGTCGACTCTTACGATTCTACGAGTTTACGAGTTATTTCTACCTAAACGAGTTAACTCGTGATAAAATCGAGATCTGATGAAATCGTACGAGTTTACGATTTTACGATTTTGTATACGAGTTTAAGAGTTTTATAACATATTACTTTTTATTATATTTTACCAATTAAAAAAACATACAATACGAATTGTAGAATTTATACAAACTTAAAATTGAGATTTTAAGACTTTTCTAGAACAAACTGTATACAAAGAGAGCCAATTATGCTGAATTTTTTTTCTCCTAACAATCAAGTTCTAAATTAAAGTATAAGCTACATAAAATATATATATAAAGTTATTTTTTAGTTTTATCTTAAAATTAAAGTATTCAGAATTATAATTTAGGATTGCGGTACTAAATGTATATATGAACCATGATGTCTAAAACATTTCTTCATATTGTATATTATTTTCCTTTTTGATAAATTGTGTCAATAATATATATATTTTTTTTTTATATAGGATATCTATTCAGAACTTGTTGTAATTAAAATATATATATATATAATAATTTATATATATATATATATATATGGTTATTTTGTATAGGTAGTAGAATCTTACGATTTTACGATTCGATTTTACGATCCGATTTTACAGACACTCCACCGATTTTACTTAAAATCGCGAGTTTGACAACCTTGTTGCAAATTATATGAAGTATTTTACAAATCGGTCCATACTTGTATTATGTAATTTAAATTTTCGAATTTTTACTTATTATGTGACGAATTTATGTAATTAAAAGTATCAAAATAACATAATTTTATAACAAATCTTTCAATGAATCATTGTAATTACTGGTATTAAAATAAAAATATAAACAAAAATTTACGGCAACAAATCTTTCCTAAATTAGTGCAATTATCTAAATTAATTAAAACTCAAAATTTATTTTGAGAAACTGAAAATGGGTGAAAAAATAAAAAGCTTAGAGAGTTCCACGTTTTTATATCGTAAGATTACGGTCTATATACATTTTTTCTTAAAATACTAATCGTATTAGATAATTTCTTTGAATGCGAAGTCCTGTATCAAATGCATTTCAAACGAAAATTGAGGTCCTATATCAAATGAAAATATTTTTACTGTTAGTCGATGCACTAAGTTCTCAAATACATTAATTTCAACCCAAGAAAAAAATAAAAAGATCCTATACCAAATGAAATTATTATTATTGACGATTGTATGTATATATTTTATTATTTCCGTATTAAATGTTTCTCCTCAATTTCGAACAAAAAAATTCTAGTGCATGTTTTATCTAAAACTCTACTCTTTTTTTTTTGTTGTATATTACTATATTTTGATTTGATGTATGCAATCATGAACGAGGATTATGTCGCCATAATAATTGGCACTTATCGTCATGTAATTTTACCTGGAATTGGAAGTAAACTAATTAACGTTTCCTAGAGTGTTTAAATCTTTTTACTTTTCGAATATGAATATGTTATACGTGGAGAGATAGCTGTTCCAGAACATGACCTTTTTGGACACGCAGATGACCCTGTTTGTTTATGGATGTGGGTGACTGAAGTATTGTAAGTTGTGGAGAATATAGTGGAATATAAAGATTGGAATAAATACATGAGTATTTGTTTATGTTGGTTGAAGATTGGATTGTGGAGTGATTATAATAAAAAAGGTGTTAAAGTTGATTTTATGTGTGTAAGAGTTAGTTAGTGAATGATTAATTATTTATTAAAGTGTGTATTGTTTGATTGATGATGTATGAGGATGAGATTAGGGTTGTGACAATTTAGTGTTCACAACGTCAGCACAAACACCTAATGAATTGGACTCAATTTATAATCAATTGACCTAGTTATAAACAAACAAGGCATCATGTGTTATATATAGACATTAGCACGGAATCACCTCGTTGAAAAACTGTCCTAAATAAATAGCAAATCTCATAAGTATATGATATGTCATCACATCCCTAATGAAGTAAGCAAAAGTCTTTTTTACAAATAATTTATTTGAGACGATAAAAGTCATCTGAGAGAAAAATTTTACAAATAATTTATTTGAGACGATAAAAATCATTTGAAATATTTCTCAAAACAGATAATTATCTCTACAAATAGTTTAAAAATGATCTTAAATAATTTGTGGACGAGATGATTATTATGGACAACTGTTAGCATCCCAAAAACATATGGCATTTTTCGTTATACGGCTAGTTGATCCCACGCCTATTATTTACCAATAATTTTTTTCTTCTTCTAATATCTGAAGCCCTACTTTCCGGTATTAAAATATAAAAATTGGTTAAATTAGTAAGTATACATTATTATTTTTATAGCATGAAGTATCAAGTTTGTAAATGAAAAATGATTTGTTGAGTTGGATGTAATTCCCATGAGAACCTCTCTTATATTTTTTATTCATCTTTTATCTTACAATTTTAATTACTACACATTATACTACATGATATTAAATAACATTATAAACGTATAAAACAGTAGAATTGAAGATGAAAAAAAGAGTGTAATTACCTGAATCGGAGTGAGTTTCCTGAGGTAAAACGACTCGGCGGACTCAGGAACACCTCCAACATACCTGTGCAGCTTGTCACACACATGCGAGTCCCTGATGCAAGAACCGATCTTACTCCAGTACCTCTGACTCGCCACCCGCTCAGCGAGCCACCCCGAGTAATCCTGGAGCGAGTAGTCGAGGTAGACCCGGTTCATGACGGGGCGGCCGGAGCCCCTCTCAGTGACGGAATAGGCGAAGACGACAAAACCGACGAGGGTGGCGATCACGAAGAACATGGCCCACAGGTAAACGTACATCAGGAAGGTGTTGCGGTAGCAGGCGCCGGCGAACCCCGCCAGAGAGACAACCATCACGGCGAACCCGATCAGGATGAGCGGCCACTGGAGAAACTTCATGCAGTCGGTCGTGTTGGCGCGGCTGCTCAGCCATACGCCGCCGCCAATGATGGGGACAGAGAGGAGGATGCTTAGGAAGTTGAGGAATCCGATTAGGTGGTTGTTGCTTGTCCCCATGGAATCAAAGTAGAGCTTCTATATTGTTATTGGAAAAGTTTGTTTGATCAGCATAAAACAAAACCTTCATATACATGTATAAATGTGTATATATAGGAATAAGAGTTGCACCGCTCTTTTTAAAAGAAACAATAATTCGTAGTTTTAGTTACAGTGGACTTAGTAGTTGTGTGGACTAATCTCTTCGTCTAAAATCTTAGCCGTCGCGGTCTTCTTTCCTCATCTTTTTTAATGGGAGGATGAGAGAAGGTTTTGTTTTTTCTTTTTTCAATCTTCGAAATATTGAAAGATTCACTATGTCTCTTCGCAAGAATTTTAGCGTGAGACTTCGTCGCGTTTATGTATGTCGTTGTTCGGCTTTTCCTGGTCTTTCTCCAATAATTTTCGGCTCCGATCGTCAAGTTCACTTTTGTCTGGGTCCGTCACCCAAATTTTTTTGCTCGTTGTGCATGCAGTCATGGACAAGGGACAAGGAGCAAATCTTAGTTCCACTAATCTTTTCGCGGATAATATTTAGCATTTATTTGATGCTATCGGATTGTTTTTTAGCATAGAACATATGTCTTGTAAAGCCAACTTGTTGGCACATTGTTTACTCATTTTTTGTCTTTTTCTTCAGGCGATCCAATTGTTTGGATAGCTCCTGATTTTCTGATTAATGAGATTTTCAATTTAAAATAATAATAATAATAATAATAATAATAATAATGCGAGCTTACTATTTTTTTAAGTATTATTTACTTATAATTGTGAAAAATATTTCTTTTAAAACATTAGAATGGAGGACATTGAATTATATTTATGTCACAATAGTATTTCACTTCGTTTTGTTTCGTAAGTGTTTACCGACTAACTCAAATGCTCAAATTCTACTTAATATAAAATTACATCCGTCTATAAATAGTATACAATATATTTTTTTCGCCTATTTCGAGTTGTCGTTCTGGGTAAAGACGTTTTAGGGCATCGACAATGCAACATCTAACTGTACCTGACACATTACTGCCACATCACTGCCACATCAAAAGTTAAAACCCACTAAATTTGTTCTTATTTCTCCCCAATCCTCCAAGCTACAAATGACACTATTTGAGGGTCCCACATTAAAACCACCCACATTATTTTCACATCTTCAATCTATTAAAATCTTATTTATATTTTTCACATATACGATTAATTTAATTAATATTTATAATTCACTTATTAAAAGTATATTTTCGTGAAAAAGAAATCCTTTTTAAAAAATGTAATAAATTTTAGTTCTTTTTCTAAATTTTGTGACAACAATAAAAAATTAAATTCGTTTTTTTTTATACTATTATTAAAAACTAGTAATCATCCGTGCATTACACGGGTGTAATATATTTCCATGATGTAGAAATATATAATTTCTTATAATGAATGTTAGGCACGTAATATTATATTTATTTATTGACGTATGTAATATAAGGTGATTGTAAACCAATATAAATATATACATATATAAATATATATATATATATATATATATATATATAAAATGTTAATTAATAACTATAAACATTAAACAATTACTATAAAAAAAATTATTCAATCAAATGTCAATAATCTACACATTCCGAAACACCTCTTTGAACACAACATTTGGTGTTTTGTTACAACTTTTGTTTTCATCATCGTAAATTAATATTTTCAATCCTCGTCGATTCGTGACTCGCGAAACTGCAACATAGAGTTGACCATGGCTGAACAGGGGCCTTTTTAAGAATAAGCCAACATGGGACAAAGATTGTCCTTGACTTTTATTAATTGTCATAGCGTAAGACACAAGCAGAGGAAATTGCCTTCGTTGGAACTTGAAAGGCAAAGTTGGGTCTGATGGTGTTAATGACATTCTTGGTATTAATACCAGATGACCTGCATTACTCCCTGTCAAAACTTTTCGTTCTAGGACATGAAAGCCAAGTTTTGCAATTACCAATCTTGTACCGTTACAAAGACCAGTTAAAGGATCTATGTTCCTCAAAAGCATGACAGGAGTTCTTACCTTCAAAGTCAACTCATGGTTTGGAGTTCCAGAAAATCTTATTTTATTTAAGAATTCTGGTGTGTGCACTTCACCCTTCACGTCTCCATTTGAGTCAGACTTGCAAGCACTATCAGACCCGTAATATACTCTCTCATCGTTTGCATTTTTTCCGATCATGTGTTCATTTATAGCGTTTACTAAGTCAAGAGTTGGACACATAATTGCTCTTTCTAGCAAATAAATAGTATCATCCAACCTATTAATGAAATCTGGGAACGTGCTCTGTACAATCTCCTCAACGGGGTCATCGTGAAATTTGAGCAAAAGATCATCTAGAATTTTGATATCTGAACAGCCGTGATGTGTTCCGCCAATTGTCCCATCACCTATACTTGCAACCATGATGAAAACTGTTTTAGTTCTTCGACTTCATGATCGAATGCTCTATTAAGAAGTCTCATGTTCTTAGTAAGTCGAAGAACTGTGCAGTGATTCCAAATTTCAGAAGAATTAATCGTTGAACGAACGATATCTTGTCTCGTTCCTTTCGGAACAACTGGCAGTATTTGCCTAAAATCACCACCAAACACCACAGTTTTTCCTCCAAAAGGCGTGATTTTGTTTATGGGATCCTTTAATTGCATGATGTTCTTCAGTGACTTGTCAAGTGCTTCAAAACAGTGTCGATGCATCATGGGAGCTTCATCCCAAATTATGAGTTTGCACTTGATTATTAATTCTGCAAGTTCCGTGCCTTGATAAATATTGCATGTAGTGTTCTCTTTCACACGAATCGGTATAGCAAATCGAGAATGTGTTGTCCTTCCACCAAGCAACAGAAGCGAAGCAATGCCACTTGAAGCAACGTTTAGCACAATATCTCCTCTTAAACGTATTGAAGTTGAAAGGATTTTCCACAAATACGTCTTACGAGTACCCCCATAGCCGTAGACAAAGTAAACACAACCTTTCCTGGAATCAACGGAAGCCATAATTGTGTCATAAACACTCCGTTGTTCATCGGTCAAATTTGGAAGCAAATGTTGTAATTCTCTCATCAACGCATCCCTATTATAGCTTAGTTCTCTAGCTATCAAGCTATTGACCTGCTGACTGGATGCATCCATTATTGTAGTCGGCATTGGCTCATAATTGGCTAAGCTCTTTTTTATGTTGCGTAGCATTTTCTCAATTTCAATCAATGTAAAAATTCTTATATCATCCTCAGATAGCTGTAAATCTACAAATTAGGTAATTGACCTAATTAAAAAAAAATCATATACATTTATATATAGTCATATATTAAAAAACACAGTTATTTGTTTTTATTAATACATTGATAAACATCTTAATTTATATAAAAATATTTTGGAATAAAGCATTTTACCTTCAATTTGAGTAAGCAATCGTTGTCTATGTAAAATATCTTCTGCCAAAAACTGCCAACATTTATCCCAACCAAAATCACACAAACTAGTGAGTGTCAATTACTAGTTAAGCAATACAGTAGATAATTAATATGCTAGAGATGGTGCTTGAAAGGAAAATAACACTACACACACCGTGCCCCGACAACAGCGCTAAAATTTGGAAGGTACGAACGTGTCGTCGAACCGTTCGCCCCACCAAATTAGAGTAATTAAATTGAGTTCCGAACTTTGCCTACTTTACTAGGTAAAGTGGTAAGTCCGAGTCGATCCCACGGAGAACGATTTGAGTAGTGTTAATTCGAATATTTCAAGCAATTAGTGATTTAAGTTGGAATAGAAGCAATAAACATAAGCAAGTAAATGGAGGGGGGGGGGGGGGGGCTGATTGAGTCTAACAACTAAAGCCTACCAAGTACCAACTACCAATCTAGAAAGGCAATAGATGTTTTTGGTGTTTTAGATTAATCAAAGGATCAAAGAAAGACAACAAGCAAATATTTTCGGTTTTTGAATATATTAAAAAGGCCTACCCTCGATCTAGTATCCCCTTGAATCCGACTGCCTATGGATCATTGTTGATGCCCCAATTCAATGCAATTTAAACCCTTATCCCACAATCTACAAGGTCCGCTTATGTAAATTGTGTTGTTCCTTAATTGTGGATAAATCGAATGTCCGGTTATCGATTTATCCCTACCCAAATCAATTAGTGATCCAAACAAGCTCTTTTCACACTAATTGATATTCGATGATCACGAACTAGAACAACGGGATAAATAAGGCATAAACCTCAAATCGATCGGGTTTAGAGGCCAAACTCTATAATGCCACCAATGATATCAATCATTGTTCACTACTAAGGGAGATTGAAGCTTCAAAAATCACGGAAAGTGAATTCCAATCTCTAGCAACATACATTAAATGCTTCTAAAAGGGTGATCAATTCTAAAACAAGCATCTAGGCATGAGACAATTCAAACAAGCATTATAGAGCATTAAAATTGCATAAAGAGGGTAACACCAAAAGCCAATAATCACATATTCATCTTCAATCAAGGTTCAACATGATCAAGGGTAGAATTAAAGGTGCTAGCCACCCATCACTCCTAATACAATCAGTAAATTAAGGAAAATACAAGAATTCATAAAAATGAAATGATAGAACCCAAGGTTGATCAAAGGGGAAGATGGGATGACTCCTTCTTACCCTCCTCTCCTTCTTGGAAGTGATGGTGGATGAGAAGTTTTCCAATTTCGTGCCAAAGATAGGTTAAATTCGAAATGGAACTTATATATAGGGGAAGAGTTACTTCAGTTTAAGGCAAAATTGCGTTCAGAAATTTAAAAGAGGGCAAGGAATCTCGGCCGAGACACACTTGCATCTCGGCCGAGACGTGGAAAAGGACTTTTTCAACTTGTGCATCAAGGGGTGATCTCGGCCGAGATTGGGTTGCATCTCGGCCGAGACGTGAAAAGGGAAATTTAGGGCTTTTTGCAGTTTGGATTATCTTGATCGAGATTGGGTTTCATCTCGGCCAAGATCTTCATCTCTTGAATTTCTGACTTTTCCCTGGAGAGGTATCTTGGCCGAGATGCAATATCCGTCTCGACCGAGATCTTCAGTCTCTCAAAATTATAGGATTTCCCTGGAAAGGTATCTCGGCCGAGATTTGTGTCCTGTCTCAGCCGAGATCAATCCTTCAGCCCTGTCCTTTGTTGCCTCGACTGATCCATCGACTCCCCGATCGTTTGATGTTCTTTTTCAATCCTTTTGCACCTATTTTAACACATAAATAACACAAACACATTATTTTGCCCATGAGAATACAAAAACACTAAATACACGTGATTATGCACATCAATGACATTAAAATGGCACTAAAAATGCCCTAAAGTTAGGCATGTCAAAATCGATCCGCCCCGCCCCGATCCGCCCCGATCCGAGGTCCTTGGGGCGGGGCAAAATCCGCCCCGATGAAGAACGGGGCACGCCCCGCCCCGCCCCGTCCACGGGGCGGGTCGGATGCGGGTCATGACCCCTGACCCGCCCCGCCCTGCCCCGCCCTGCTCCCTCCCTTATATGTATAATTTATTTTAATTTTAAATATATATTATGTAATATTATATAGATATATATATATATATACACACACATAAATATTAAATATGTGTATATATGTATTTATAATATCAAATTTTATATATGATATGTTATATATATGCCATCCTAATACATTAAATTATGATTAGAATAAATTTAAATAATCAAATTTCATTTTCTAATAATTAATTTTACAAAATATAAAAAATGTTAAAACAAAACTAATGTAAACCTAAAAATTAAAACCCTATTAATTTCAATTATAAAAAAAATAAGGTTTTTAATTAAAAAAAATAGTTTTTTAAAAAAAAAAAAGAAAAAAAAAAAGAGATAAAGGCGGGTCGGGGCGGGGCAGGGCAGATCCCCCCCCGTGCGGGGCAGATCATGGGGCAGATATTTTTGCCTCGTGGCGGGGCGCGGGGCGGGGCGGGGCAGGTAAAAAAATCCAAAAATCCACCCCGCCCCGCCCCGTTGACATGCCTACCTAAAGTGCGTGCACGGGACACGTGTACCAGTACTTATTTTACACCTTTAACCTTCAAACGGCTTGATCTTAGACGTACTACTGTAGTATGTAATTAATAGTCCTTTAATTTACCAAATTGGAAGACTTTGTTAATTACTGCAACTATACTTATTTTTTAAAATTATTTGGTCTTGCATACACATTAACAATCGAAATAATAATAGGTTTTTTATTTGATAGTTATTTTACTTTATACTGAAAGTTAATATCCTAAGTAGAACAAATAAATGACATATTTAATTTTTTCTTTAATATTTCCAATAATTGATGGTGTCATCATTGATTATATAAGTCGAAAATGAGATAACTTTAGTCTTAGGAGTTCAAATCGCGAGTTTTGAGAGGGATTGGGATAACTACGAAAAGTAGCAACATCGATAAGATCTGGAATTTAAGGCACCTAATGTTTCAGTAATTATTTTAAAAAAATACAAAAAGGGAGAAGAATTACCAAAAAAATTGAAAAACAAAACATATCTAAGTCGATTAACCTGACCACCTCCGTCGAGTGTTATGTTGCCCTAGCCTATGGGAGTTCCATTCTCGGCAAGTTACCTCGATGGACAATCAAATGAGGAAATTGCGGTTTTGGTCCCACAGGACACAGGGCAGTTGCATTTTGGTCCCAAGGTTTTCACATTTGATCCCACAAATATAAAATCGAGCACATTTAGTCCCACCGTCACGTTTTCTGTCATCTTTGCTAGCACTTTTAGTTCCAAAGTTTTTGTGCAGTTTTGGTCCCAACCAAACAAGCACTATTAGTCCCAAAGTTTTTGTGCAGTTTTGGTCTCAACCAAACAAGCACTTTTAGTCCTAAGATTTTTTGCATTTTTCATCCCAAACCAGACAACATTTTTTCCCTCCATAAATCAATTTTTTGATTGATAGCTGATTTGATCTCTTTTCCTCTACTTCCATGCTCCTCTTTACATCAAGCAATATAAAGTAACTTAACCTCACCTCTCAATTTTTGCTTGATATTTGATTTTGCTTCACCAACCGAGTCACTTAACTAAAAAAATCGTATAAATATAAATGAGAAATGTCAGTAAGCAAAGTTCTTTTTCGGTCCCAGCCAAACAGAATATTGAAACGTAGTTTAAAAAAAATTAATGGTTTCCAAATCCATGAACATCGAAACAATAAGAGATTTGCTACTCTATGGATTTCATTTAAATGAGAACATTATAACTAGTTTTTGAAAATCTAGAAAAACTGATTATAAGTTGTAGGATCTAAAAAGGTCTTCATTATTAGTAATTTGTAATTGTATAATTGCGTGAAAAATGGTCTGTAACATCTCATGTCACATTCTCAAATCCAAATTCATTTGGATTCCAACCAAAAAAATACCTCGTACATGGGATCATCAACGATATCCTGTATTTTAATCTACTATACCTTCACAAATTAATTTTTCTAGATCATGAGGGGCCCACAAATGATCCACGGGGCAAGGCTGCCCTTCATCAAACCTCACCCATGGCTTCCCCTTCCCGCTCTAATGCACCAAACTGACCCGTCCCGCATGCAAACCGCGGTAGTTATTCTCTACATTATACTCACCTAGACCATGTTGATTCCACCTATGATCAATTCCCTTCTACCTCCCCTCCAAAAACCAACATGAAGGGGCAAAAAAAATCCAACTCATATATCCTCCTCTCCCTCTGTACCCATCAATTTCCCAATTTATTCTGTGTAATCTTTCCTTCTTTATCTCTCCATCACCATCACCATCACCCCTGTGTTGAAGTAACACACCTTATTCCCTTTAAACATGCCCGAAAAAATTGGGTCGAACTAATATGCAATAAAAAAGAAAAAATGGGACTGAAAATGAAAAAACATGGGACTATAAATGCTTGTGGAATTTCTTATGGGACTAAAAGTGCTCGATTTTGAATTTGTGGGATCAAAAGTGAAACTTTGGGACCAAAATACAACAGCCTCGTGTCCAGTGGGACTAAAAGTGCAATTTTCTCGTATTTATTACGTCATTTAACGGACATGTGCTATGCGCATGACAAAAAAACGTTAATGATAAACGTTGTGGGATTGAAACTGTAAAAACTTGGGACTATAAATGCTTGTGAAATTTCTAAGGGACTAAATGTGCTCGATTTTATATTTGTGGGATCAAATGTGAAAACCTTGGGACCAAAATGCAACTGCCTTGTGTCCTGTAGGACCAAAACCGCAATTTACTCACAATCAAATCTAAGCTATTCGCAGGAGATGAGATCGAAGAAGGCGTTGGTGGGAAAGAGAAAGAAGATTGTGCAGTAGGAAGGGGCAGATGAAATCATCGATTAAGCGATGTGAATAAGAATTTCAGAGTGAGAGGTGAAGGAATGGTAGAAATCCTAGGGTGTCAGTAAATTTTCAAAATTGAAAATCTGAAAAAATGATTAACTGGGGGAAGAACCTTTTCGATTCTCATCAACATATTGTGATGGAAATGAATGGGTTTGATGGAGAGGAAATTTTTGGTTAGGTTTGTGAGGGGGGGAGGTAGGAGGTGTATGTTGGAACCCTAATTTGAGAGTGAGAGGTGAAGGAATGGTAGGGATTCATTTTAGAGGTTCAAATTGAGAAGTGAGGGAAGAGAGGTAATACAGTCGATGTTTCGTAAACCTGGAATTCATCAAAGTTGTAGTATTACCTACTAATTACGAAGTCAATAAAAAAATTGTAAAGTTTGTTGGGAACCGACAATAAGAGTAATTATTGTGCCAAGTAGGGTCGATCACATATAAGAACTACCTATTATAATCTTTAGTGGTACCAGTATCATTGAGACATAAGTAAGACTCATACATGTCACAATAAACTAACAAATGATATAGAGGACGAGAAATAGGAGTAAATTTTATGGCATGTACAGGACAGCACAAGTAATAATGAACTGTAAAAAGCCTGAGCACAAAGTATCCTAATTAAACATCCTATGATATATTATTAATGACGCACACGTATATGTATGCATTAGCAGGCTAGAGTGCAATAGCTTTACAAAGAGGGAAGTGTTTTTGCGGGGCAACCAGATTTTGATGCAGGAAGAGTGATATTCATGTCCGCATTTAAGTATTCCGATGCTCTCGCCGGAGAAATCGTCTTGACACACCACACATATCTCGGAATCGTCTTTGTCTTGGTTGATTCTTATTTTGAGTAACTTTGCAATGACTTCCTCTGATAATCCATCATCATCTCTTGATCTTTGAGGTTGGGGAGCCGACCAATAATTATCTAGAACATTAATGATATTTCCATTATAATAACCATGACGGCGGGTACGCCGATGAGAGATGAATACTGGAATATTAGATATTTGGTGTGGCGGCGGCATAGGAGCAGTAGTCCTGTGAGAGATGGCAGGCGGCGGAGCAACGGTATCTAGAATATACACTTGATCCACATTATGAATTGGAATATTAAATATATGATCGACGGGGATGCCACGCACAGCCATCACTGATTTCTTCAATAAACTACTTGGAACCAATAATATTCTTGATATCAACGAGAATACGAATGAATAAATTGAGAAGGAGCCTGCTTGGGTATATATAAGGCTATATTTACTTACTTTCCTAATACGAATAAAATATATTTAGTTAACCGAATCTAAATCTTAATGATTTCCTTAGGAAACCCAATCCAAATGGATCTAATCCTTTAGTTTCCTAATAGGACAGAAAAATATAAATATATTTACTTCCCTAATAGGAAACCGATTAATTCTTTGGTTTCCTAGGCTATTAACATTTTGTTTCCTAATAGGAAATAACAATTTACTAGTTTCCTATGGCATGTTGAGATTTCTTCAATAAAGTTGGAATCTTTTTTGAAGGTATGAAGGATGAAAAACGATTGCGAAGAAGTTCGGGTGTATAATATATATATATATATATATATATATATATATATATATATGGATTTGATCATAGGTTAATCTGTGGACACCAACTTATATGCCCACCACTTATGTGGTACGTCACATAAACAAAGGTTCATCACCATTTAATTAAAAAAATTAACCATATTTATATATATTTCATATTTTACCCCACTTTATTAATTAAATCAAATCTTTTGTAGTTTATTTTTTTCTAACCCCATAATTTTTTTCTATTTGATATTTCTCACCAATGTAATTCAAGTCTTTTTTCTTCGATTTTTTTCTCTATTTATGAACCTATACACAAGGTTTTCCCACCAATGGTTGCCACTGTCTTTCCCTTTGTACAACAACAACCAAAATGTATTGTCACCTTCTTTGTGGACTTAGACATTATGATTTAATATATAGGATCGTAGCACATGTTGCTAGCTTGATCAAAGCCTTATCCCTTCTTGAATCACAGTGGGAAACTGCTGGCAACCCATATGCTCATCTACTTAACAAAAAATTGAAACTAAAATTGAAGTTGAAGTCCTTCAAAAAATTCATGACCACGTAAATACAAACATTCACATAAAAAACTTGAACAAATAATACAATAATGTATTAAGTTCAAAAATTGAAAAAAATAACAGTCTCATACATTTGAAATCTACGAAGGAGAAACAATTAAATCTGAAAATACGAATCCATAACACAACTTTTCAACCCATTTATCCATCTTCTTGTGTGCCATCATAAGAAAATTATGGATAGTATGGCTCATTTACTAGCGACCTGTCGTCAATAATGAAATTTTAGTACCAATATAAAGAATTAAGAGATATATACATAAAAAATAAAAAAATCATCATACGTGGAACGTAGATCCAGACACGTCCTCTTATCATGCCCTCTTTGACCGCAATTAGTACAAGTTCTACTACCTTACGACATTGCCTTCTCTTTTGATGATTTAATTCGTTTGCCGCATTCTTTAGTTCGAACGGGATTTGGATCTTGAACAATATTCGTGAACTCACGGCTTTGGCTATGATGCTTACTTATCTTGCCGCCATCATCAATATCCTTTGCCCTTATAACCAAATTTTGTATTTCTCCCATCAAAAAATTGCTACGAGCCTCAGTCAAAGAGCAATCATCAACTAATTTCATTGCAATACGAGCTAGAGCAATACATCTTGAAAAGAAAGATTGGCCTTCTGCTAAATTTGATGTTTGTTCAAAAGCTACAATAGTTTTTGCTTTCTTAGTCCATCTCTCAACAATATACTTATCTTGTAGCATCATGATTTCAATAATATCCCTCAAACTCAAACAATTGACAACTGCATGATATTAAATTAGAGGAAATGTGGTATGTTAACCTGCGTTGCTGATTAAACTGTTTCTCAAACTCAAATCGCTTCACCATATATACCTTACTTTCATCTGTGGTCAAAATCAATATACAAAAATATAGGCCATACTCTCCTGCAACTCCTTTTGAAATAATAAAAATATCTTCTTTGTATAGATTGAGGATATCTTTTGTTCCATCGGAAAACATTTCACCATGTCTGGCACTTCATTGTAATCATTGTGATTTGCAATCAATTCTTCATGTCTTTGGTGAACAAGTGCCCTGTTAAAATGTGATAATGAAATCTACCAAAGAATTTTTATGATGCAAATATCGCTTAAAGAATGAGGGGTTACTCTCAACTCTCTGCTTGTTGACATCCCTGCAGCGAAGATATGTCTAACATAGGTATGCACCCATCAATGTCGAATTGTGTACATATTACTCAGCCACTCATTTAGCCCAAGTTCGGTAGAATTCATCAAGTCCAACCACTAATTTTCAAAATCCTCAACTGATTCTGACACCTTAACAATAGCTAGTAGCTTGTGATAATGCTCTTTGTAAAGTGTAGGACTTAACTTCTCTGAGAATTTGTTCAATATATGTCATAAACAAAATCGATGTAATATATTCGGAAACGCTTTAGAGATCGCTCATGCCATGGCGGGATCTTGGTCAGTAATAATTACTCACGGGGGTCCACGATTTGACATGCATTCCAAGCACTTTTGAAACAACCATGTAAAAGTTTATGTCTTCTCATCACTCAACAGTCCACATCCAAATACAGTAGCCAGCGATGATGGTTAACTCCAACAAAATGGGCAAACGCCATGTTCTGTTTATTTGTATCATAAGTAGTGTCAAACACTATTGTGTCGCCAAAATATGAATATTATTTCCTTGACTCATAATCAGCCCAATAACTTCTTCTAAAAACTCCATTTTTATCTGTTTCATAAGCATAAAAAAAAAGTTCTCATTTTTCTCCTTCTCCATCTCAAAATGTTGAATCATTGTTTCGGCATCATGTCCGAAAATTTCTCTTTCAATATCCCTTTTGTTGTTCTTGATATCCCTTTCCAGACAACCAATTTATGAAGAGCCCCCAGCATGTATCTCAAACAAACGTACTTGCTGACAAATAGAAATATTGGCTTCCAAAAATTGTTGTGCCAAAACTTTTTTAGTTGTTGAGACTTTCCTATGTGACATTAATAGGTGAACCCTACTAGGAGTTGCCAGAGCATGATTATGACCCTCAATAAAGTAACTAACAATCCAAGTATTAGCGTCTTTAGACTTTTTAACAGTCATCTTAGCTTGGCACCCATATCGAATATGCCCACGCCTCCTTTTCTAAGATGGTACCTCATTACTGTTTTTTTTTTTCTTTTTCTTTTCCTCTTTATTTTCCTCCTCGTAGCACACAAACATTTTCCTATTAATTTCTCCGATTTTCTTATTTTTTTTAACATTTCCAATACGTGTGTTAAACCCTGCTTCTTTCGCATACTTATTGTAAAAATCAAGAGCACCTTCAAGTGATTGAAATTCTTGACTAACCTTTGGAACAATATCAAATTTAACCTGGGGGATAAAACTTGTATCATCTTGTTTTGCTTCCATTTCCGTAATTAGTATTGATTTCAAGATACAATACATCAATGGGAACCAATAAAATATAGTAAATACACCTATAACTCATCATTCTACTTATGCAGAACTTAATTACACAAAGAACAAATAAGCTTCTTAATATTTTCAAAAGTTAAATTTAACACAAAACTTCATAAGGTGTTTAGAACTAAAATAAACTAAAGCCTCAGAAATTCCATCACTAATAAAACGCATCTATCGACGAACATGATAGGATCATTGCACAAGCTTTCTATGTAACAATAGTGCAAAACGAAACGTTCCTATTTGAGTTCCTTTCGAAAGGATACAAAATCATCCAATCTACTGTTATATTTATATTCTTTTGTGTTAATCCATCAAATAGAAGTCCAAAGGCTCACATTTTGAAATAGAAAGACGTGTAAACAAGGAATAATATTGTCTTCTTTTTTCTAACTAGTCGCTGGAGCATGTGAAATGCGTAGATGCAAGATTATAACTTAGGGTGTACTTTTCATTCTTTTTTCTTTCAAAGAAATTATTAAAATTAGTATTGGTACTAAAATTACTTATGATTAAAATTGAGTAGTGTTTGTGAATTAAGTGATTTTGGCCAAAATTTTAGAATGGAAGTGTTTGATAAATAAGCACTTCTAGACTCTTAATTTTACAGTTTAGAAAAGAAGAAATAAGCTGAATCAAGTTTGTAGCTACTTACAGCTTATGACTAAAAACAACTTTATTAAAGCAAAAGCTATGAAATGCAAACCCTAACAATTAACTTAAAGTTAATTAAAAGATGAAAAGTGATTAAATAGAGTTATTGCAAACACTGCCTACATCACCAACAAACCAATTATTCAACAAAAAACTTCATAAAGTTTGTAGAAACTTAAAAAGACAGAAGCGATCAGAATTCCCTCATCAATCTACGTACATGATCAGACCATTTTACAATCTTTATATGTAACAATTGTGCAAAAACAAAGTGTTCCTACTTAATTTTCCTTTCGAAAGGACACAATAGCATTCAATCTACGTCACTAGCAAACCAATTAATATATTTAATAAAAAACTCCATAAGGTTTCAGAAACTGAGAAATTCTATCATAGATTAAATGCATCAATCCACGAACATGATCAACATATTTTAAAAGCTTTCAAAACAATTGTGCAAAATGAAACTTCCTGTTTAATTTTCCTTTCGAAAGGATACAACAACATTCAATCTAATCACTAGAAAAGCATGTATATGTGTACTCAATATTCAATAAAAGATCATAATTAATACTACCTCTGTCCCACTTTAGTTTACCTACTTTCCTTTTCGTTTGTCCCAACTTAACTTGTCAGCCCATAAATGACAAATTTTTCTCACAATATCCGCCCTCAAAATCTCCTCCCTCAATCTCCACCTTTAAAACACTCAAAGATTCCACAAAATCTTCTTTTTCTTAACCTCCGTGTCCGGTCAAAGTAGGCAAGTTAGGCCGGGACGGAGGGAGTACCTCTTCGTTGAGATGAGTCATCAGTGATGTATTCCATTTGGCTGAGGAAAAAATTCAGACGTGAGTTATCTGCTAAATGATTAGGATTAATAACATAAACCTATTTGACTTAATTAATAAAGTGGGGTAAAATATGAAATATATATATATATGTATATATATAAATATGGGGATAAAATTAAAAAAACTAATTAAATGGTGGTGGATCCCCTTGCTTATGTAGTGCGCCACATAAGTGGTGGGCATCTAAGTTGGTGCCCACCGGTGGGCATATGATCAAATCCGACTACATATAATACTGAAGTGTTAAATACATTTAGTTTCCTACTAGTAGGAAAAGGTTCCTACTAAAATATAGGAAATAAATATAGTATTTAATATCCTAATAGGAAGTCGAATCCGAGTGGATTTAAAGGTCTGCTTGGTTCGGGGGTTAGGGGTAAGAAATGAGAATGAATGAGGATCTATTTTCATTTATAGTGCATGGTTGACAATGAATAAGTTAATCAATACCTCATTTTATTAACAACTCCTCCCAGATTGCTCTATAATACGATTGACCCCTCATTCATGCCCATTATCATTGTCATTGGTGATTGGCAACCAAGTAGGTCTTAATTCTTCAGTTTCATAATAGGAAAGAAAAATATATTTAGTTTCTATTAGGAAACCTAATGGATCTAATAATTACTCCTCCATTTCCTGATATATTTATTAAATACTAGTATTTCCAAGTGGATTCAATTCTTCGGTCTCCTAACACGAAAAAAAAATTCCTAATGCTTACTGTAAGCCAACATCTCAACTTGTTAGGTAAGAAAAATCTACATATTACCTTCGTTTTTTAAGTTAAGTGTACATACTATCTTTTTATGATTTGTTTAAAAACAAATGTTATTTTAGCCCTTTTCATATTTCTTCTAATATTATTCTTATAAATAATGGAAAGAGATAGTACAAAGTAAAGATGGGCAGAAAATTAAGGGATTTGAGGGGAGAGAGAAAATTTAGATGACCGCCATTAATTCTCATGTATACATGTGCAATCCGTGCAATTCGAGTTAAATGGTGGGTCTATGAAATTTTTTCACTATTTATATTAAAATTTATTACTTTTTCTGAAGAATGTTATTACCTTTCAGCATAATACATCTCTTCTAACAAGAAATACATTTCAATATAAACACTAATACTCTTTCAACATAATATCTTACTTCAGAACTAGTAATACCTTCGGCATAAACATCAATACATTTTATTGAAAATTTGCCCATGACTAGGTTTGCATGGATATGTACAAGAAAACTACTCGATGGCCATATATTTGTCAATTTTCTCTACCCCTTAACTTCTCTTATCCTAAACTAAAACGACATCTAGAAAAACAGAGGTAGTGTAATCTACCCATAAACTAATTTACAATGTTATACTTGATTTGGGAAAATTAAATTTATGGTTATGGATGGCTAACCATGCAATTTAAGGACCACATAAGATCAATAATCATATAATACACACATGTGTGTGTGATAATAAAGATACTAATCATACAATTGTTGGAAACGTCTAACAGCGAGTGGGATATAAAGTCAAGTGCACTCATCAATTGATTGGGTTGGAATTATCCATCAACTATTGACAAAATAAAGACTAATATCAAGTATAAACCTACGTAATCAGCACACAAAGAGACTAACTACACCATCAACGAGACTCAAAGAACAACAAACCGAAAATAAAAATAAAGCAAAAATAGTAGAAATAATTTTGTGAAGTTAAGAGCGGAATTTGGTGGCACAAAACATTGGAATTTCTGTTGAATTTTGAATTCCAATGGAAAATTCACTAAATTCCAATGGTTATTGTTTTGTTGGAATTTGACAGTTTTTTGTAGTGGTCTTATCCTACCCCACCCCCATAAAACTCTTGCCGCCATCCGAGTATGATAGTTTGGGCAACGTGGATTCCATTGACGTGAGGAGATTTTAGGTTCACGTATTTGATTGATAAAGGACGAGGTTTTATCAGACGATTTTAGCCTTAAATATCCATAATGGACGATTCAGGCTGACAAATACTACCTCCGTCCCAGCTAACTTTGCATGGTTGACCTGACACGGATGTTAAGAAAAAGCAGATTTTGGGGAATCTTTGACTTTTTTAAAGGTGGAGATTGAGGGTGGAGATTTCGAGGGTGGAGATTGTGAGAGAGATTTCCTTTTTAAGGGTGTGCAAAGTTAAGTGGGACGGACCGAAAAGGAAAGTATGCAAAGTTAGCTGGGACGGAGGGAGTAACTACTATGAACAGTTTGGAGGGTGATCATAAAAAATAAATAGTTAATATAACAAATACTTAATCCATGTAAATGGACTAGCATAACAATGAAATATCATACGTCATAGCTATACATATATCTCGAAATCTATTTAAAACATCCAACGGTATTTACAGCCTTATACAGCTTTCCCAAAAATTCCAGAACTGAAATATGATTATCAATTAAGCTTGTTTAGTTTTTCTTTTCTCTTAATTTAAAAATGGTAGATGCATAATGCATTAAGCCAAATTTGGCCCCAGAGCTCGTGGATCATGAGGAACTTGGTTGTGCTAGTATTTTAGCACACAGATTCTGTACGCTAGTTTAGCACAACCCAAATATGTTTCAGATCTGCTTGGACTGAGCCGAAATGTGACAACCCTATCATCAATCACTCATGTCAAGGGTATCATTGGTATGAAATATGGTTCATTCTTAATTAACATAAGATAATAAATAAAATAAGCACATACATAGGGGTGATAGAAATCCAACTTAAATTGAATTAACAGAGTGATCAAAACCAAAATTCTTGATTTAGATTGGTTTTTGAAATAATGGTTTGATTCTCGGGTTTATTTGTTAGGATTTTTGGTTAATTCGGTTTGGTTTGATATTTTAAAATAAATCACCAATATAACCCAACCGAACCGAGATATATCATTTTTTAATATTATATATACATGAAATTTCTATGTCAATGTTTTATTTTTATTTTAGATATTTATCTTTAGATTCAGATATATTATAGGGTCAATGAGCAAGCAAAGTCCTCTTAGAAAAAATTCATAAAGGCCTATCAACATAGCAAAAAAAAAAAAAAAAAAAACTGACACTGCACTTTTTTTCAAGTTGTTTTTGTAATCATTTGATATAGAGACCGAAAGGGAGAGACCACAATAAGATAGAGACTAATACTTGAAGAACATATTATTTCGGTCCAATCGAATTCAATAAAATCGATTCGGTTGAAGTTCGATTTCGGTAATATTTTGGTTTAATTTCATTTGGATTCATAAGTTTTTCCTTTTGCCTTGGAATCAGGCTTGTCTTTTTTCGAATTCTCTTCTGCAGGCGCGAACTGCTCCGCCTTGGTCATGAATTCTGCGAAAGTTTACGGATCGTGGGTCTGGGTACTCCACCAAAAGCGCGATCCTCTATTCAGACTGTGTATAACGGCCATCAACATCGCGTCGTCAGACATCCTTTCTGTTTCAAGCAGCAATTTCTTAAACTTGTCGAGATACTTTCTTGGGGACTCATCATCCCCCTGAACAACAGTGGCCAGCCTCTCTTTCTATACCCCCTCTAGTCTTTACGCACATAAAGTTCGCTTTGAATAATTTCACGAACTAGTCACAGGATGTGATGCTCCCTGCTGGCAGCGATCTGAACCACCTTTGGGCCCTGTCTCTGAGCCTAGTTGGTAAAGCTCGACAGTGGACGGCCTCAGATAAATTTTGAATTTCCATCCACGATAAATACTTGTTAATTTAAGTTATGGGGTCTGTAGTCCTGTTGTATGAGTGGGTTTTTATGGTCTCAAGCACCAACACTTCCCTAATTTCCTTGCAAAAAGGAGATTGCGGCCCAAAGGTCGACCGTCCATGAGTACCATTTTTCAGAATGGCTAACCTTCTCATCAAGTCCTCGATATTGGGCTCTCTCGCTCGATCTTTTACGAAGCAGGACACCTCAGAAACTGCCAAGGGACGTTGTCAAGTAGTGCGGCAATTTTTTTTGGTTGGGACTTGAGTTCGCAGGAGGTCAAGCAAGACGGCCTCTCTTACTGCACGTCGGACCCTCCTTCGATCTGCTTGGTGAGCGCGTACTACATCATGTTGAGATCGGTAGTGTGACTCAATCTATTCCTCATGGACCTCCGCAGCTTGCGTCTGCGAAGCTTCCGCAATCTCTTTTTTATATTCCTGAGTGGGACGTTGTTTCCTCAAGTTGTAAGGCCCCCTAATTTGTGGGTCGTTCAACCTTGCAAAGATATTTCCTTTTGAGTTAAATTATGTTTTAAAAACATGCGTACAACTATGTTCGCTCAGGAGCCTTGCATGCTTTTAGACGATCTCAAAGACCGGGCCGTCATGGCAATTGTGTTACAGGAGGGATACGGTGACGTTTCCCCCCTGGACTGATCCAGATGTGTTGGTGTGTATATGGGGTTCCTATTCTGAACTTTTGTGCGTGACGCAACATCTCCCGGGGGATGTGGCATGCCACACCCCATAAGCAGGTTGTCAATGATCTGTTTAGTCTGAAAGAGAGCTTCTAGGTCTGCATCCAAATCCACTAACAATTGCTTGGCTGGATCTTGTGGGTGGGCGTGAATTGGCATTGTCATTAGGGATGGAGGAGATGCATGCATGTGAGCATATTGCAGAATGTGATGTAAAGGTGGGGCATATTGGCTACAAGTGAGCTTCCATTATAGCTACATGTGTTTTTGATGGCTCTGTCTCAGTGATGCTGGCTACCCTCCTAGGCTTATTTCTCTCGTTTGGCCACTGCCAACTAGTCGCGGCCATCTCATCTAAAATGGTGAATGCAACCCTTGTGGGCTTCGCCAATATGGATCCACTCGATGCTACGTCTGCGAGTACTCTCACGGGCCGAAGTAGCCCCTTATAAAATTTCCAGAATTGCTGATTCTCAGAGAACCCATGCTGAGGGCAATTTCGGAGAAGATCCCAGAACCGCTCCCATGCGTCTCTAAATGGTTCTATGTCCATATGTTTAAGCTGGGTAATCTTAGCCTGCAATTCGAGCATCTTGCTGGGTGGGAAGTACTTTAGTAAAAAATGTGTGTCTAACTCTTCCCATGTAGTGACATCCTCCAGAGAGTTAAACTACTGCCACGTTTTATCCTTTAGAGATAAAGAAACAACCGTAGTTTGACCTGTTCATGTGGTACTTGATTAACCTTCAAGGTCTCTGACACTCTCTTGAATCGGCCTAGGTGAACATTGAGGTGTTCCAGTGGCCCCTGCCAAACTGATTATGTTGTACTATTAATATCAAAGTCGGCTTGAGTTCAAAGTTGTTAGCTTGGATTGGTGGCAGTTTGACTCCTCCATAGTGCAGATTAGGCACAGGACGTAGACAACCCCTAATAGGTGTCTAGTCACCTTCTAGTATAGCTTGTGCTTGTGGCTATGGCTGATTTGTTGTTGCAAAGCAATACTTGAGTCTGCGAAGTAGTTACCACCCCAAACAACTGTCTAACCATGTCTTCCATGGATGCGTTCGGTGGTAAGTCTGTCATTTATTTTTCTGCGTGTTTCCTTGTTCTTCGTCTACGGGCAGTTGCTTCAATTTTCGGATCAAAAGGAACGAGCTTGTATTTTCCTTGAGATACCTGAGATCAGAACAAAGAAAACCAACGTAAAACTGAAAATAAACTAAAAATTGTAAATAAAGGTGTAGAAGATAAATGTCTAGTCTGGTCTTATCAGAATAAAAATTAAACACAGTTACCAGTTCACAGCAACTGCACCTAAAAATTGATGCAGTATGTCTAACCCTAGTGTTACCGCAAGTGTACAGTGTTAGTGTAGCTAATGGCAAACAAAGTCGATCCCATAAGGATTGTGCCCTATATCCAATTTTATACCTTAATCTTAATAGTTTTACCCTATCTAGACTCTTGAATAATAAATTGGTTGATTAAATAACTAATATAAATAGATACTTGAATAATAGGAAACAAGTAATAACAAGAGATTCATATAAGATAAGAAATGTATCCTAGGGCTTCGATTTCAATTACAATTTTTTATGTTTAATTATTATATTATTCTAGACTTTTAAACCGATTCTATTGTTATTAGGCGGCACTACTCTAGTTAAATCTCCACTCGGACGATGTTAACGTGTAGATCAGTTATGAACAATTATCCTCTTGGGAAACCTATCACATAAAAGACTCCAAAGGCTCCTAAAATTGATGCCTACGCAAGACTTCACTCGTCTTTGATGATTATTGGTGCCTACGGTATATGCTTGTAAGCCTATTAATAAAACTCTCCTCTCGGACGTCGAATTGTTAAGCATATAGAAGTACTCAATTAGCCAGATCAATCAATTCATGAAATAAGAACAAAGCATATAGATAAACAATAAAATGGAGTCTAGAATTTAAGAAAAAACAAATAAGAACATAGTTAATGTGTAGTCTACTCTCTAACCCTAGAACACAAAGAAATTAGCTACTCATGTTTACAACCAAAATCCAACAATATTCATAGGCAAATATTATTGAATAAGAAAAATAAACAAGAACAATACAACCCAAAATCTTGATCTTCGTCTTCTCGTGTTTCTTGCCCTCCAATCCAAGCCTCCAAGTGTTTCCAATGATAAAAGATTGATCCTACTTGTCTATAGCCTTGGGGTATTTATAGGAGTACATAACTAGGATAAAGAGGGAGAAAATATGATGTGGGATAGGAAAACTTGCCTAAAAATGTGTTTATGGACTTTGGGACCAAGTAATTGACTTGTGGGTCAAATAATGGGCCGAAATTGTACTGTTTTTCCAACTTCAAAGTCGTTTTTGGAGGTCTTTCAATTCGAACTAGGATTTGGCTACTTCTGAAAAGTTGTATCCCTTTGCATTAGATATCCAATGCCACCAATTTCATCTCAATCGGACTTGTAGATCTCAATATATAGGCAAAATAAGGAAGATGTGTCAAGATAGGATTTGACGTTGCACTCCACTCTTTTCACTGTTTCAGCTATTTTCTTGCTTGTTTCTCCTCCAAACTTCATCCTAATGGACTTTTATACTTAAAATTAATCACACTTTTCGCTACAAAATGAGCAAACACATCATTCAGTTCAAGATGATCAAATATAGCACAAAACCATCGAATTTGTATGCAAACATACCAAAATACTCGTATAAATCGCCCTAAATGCATGCATACACAACGTGTATCAATGAGCTCCAACGAGTGGTGCATGCACATCCAAAGGATCAACCATCGGATTTGGGGGGTTATTTAGATTTGCATGTACCTGAGGATTGTGCATGTTTACGTGTGTTGCGTGCATTACACCTGGAGGTGGTGGTGGGATATTTTCTTGCTGCTGAGAGTTGTAGTAACTGCTTGCATTTGACTCATCGACCGATTGTTCTCTCACTGCCTTGTTAGTTGCCATAGAAATACTTACAAAAGACTTTTTCGAACATCATTTCTCAAGGATGATTCTCAAAGAATCGAGGGTTCAGAGATTCGAGATGAGCACCCCTCTCTCTAGCACCAAATTGTGATGCGCGTGGAAATGATATGGCAAGTTTGATAATGTGGTTGTCCAGATGGGCAATACTCCACACTGTCACCACAATAGTACTTACATACCTGTCGGTATTCCCCTTAAATATCAAATTACAATTACAAAAAACTAGCACGATGGCGGATTAACATGTTTCATCAAACATAGCTAACGAAAATCTACTGTATTGGTAATTTTGTATTACTCCCTCCGTCTCAGAGAAAATTGGACCCCTAAATGTGTACACATTTCAAGAAAAATCTGCTTTGTGTTTTATTGTTGACTTTTCAAAAGGGTATTTTTGTTAAATAAGCTGAAAAGTTAAAGAGAGATTAAAACACTAATCTTTCCCTTCTTTATTCCCTCCAAATTTTTTGGATAAACGATAAAATAAACAGTCAAAGTTGTAATAAATTAAAAAAATATATGAATAGAAATTGAAAATTCAAATTACAGACCCAAAAATGTCTGGGAAAATTTTCTCTCCACTGGTACATCCACCTAATCAGTCTTAAATGTTGATTGAGAAAAAAATTATAAACAAAATGTCCCTCCCAAAATTACACAACCATATTAAGCACCATAAATACACCTTTCTTCTACAACCACCACATTTATCGTATATTTGTCTCATTGAATACCCATAAATACAAAAAGAAAAATGACAAACACTAGAGAAGGACTTGATCTTTCTCCATTAAAAAAAAAAACATGATTGCCCAATTTCTCATTGCTAACATCACAAATGGAGTTGTGCATAATGGGAAAATTAATGAAGGGGCTGCATCATTTGGAGTAAATAGGAGAACTATTTAATTGAGAGTTTTCAAAATAAAAAATGTTAGATGGTGTTCCTATTTCATTTAAGCGAAAAAAAAAAAAAAAAAAAAGACAATCCAAGTAGGGTACAAGTTGAACTAAATGTAGAATTGATGGAGAGCATACCATTTGCGAAAAAGGACAACCATTAGGAGGTTAGTCAAAGAGTTAAATGTGAGCAAGAGTAAGGTTGGAAGGTGGGTAAAAAAATGTGTGATCAAACCCCACACTAATGCCATTAAACATGCCCTTACATAGGCAAATAATTTGCAAAGGCTCAAATACAGCATGAGTTCATTACATTTTGGCAAGCAAACCAACAAAATTAGGTATGAGTCTGTGCATAATGTCATTCACATTGATGATAAATGATTTTATATGCAAAGAACAACTGAGAGGTCCTATAAAGTGGCAGCGGAAGAAAACCCATACAGATCATACAAAAGCAAGATATACATTCCCAAGGTGATGTTTATATGTGCAGTTGCAAGGCCACAATACTCAAATGATGGTGAACTAGTATTTGATGGAAAGATTGGTATCTTTCCATTCATAAAGATGGAGTCAGCTCAAAGAAATAGCAGAAACAGATTGAGGGGCACATTGGTGACTAAGCCAATAGAATCAATTACTAAACAAGTCATTAAGGGTTGTCTTTTGAATCAGGTACACAGTTAAACTATCAGAACACATGTCATTATCTAGTTTATTTAGAAAGTAAGCCTCCAAAATGCATCCTAACAGTTTATTTAGACTATCAGAACACATTGGTGACATTACTATCACTTGTTCTTTTGATTTAAATTGTTGATCCATTCATGTAAATCAGATTGTACTAGCAATTAAAGCAAAATGACTAGAAAGGTGCAAGCAAACACATAATAATCCAACATGACACTGCAAAGCCCCACATCAATAACTGTGATCCTGACTTCAGAGTTGTTGCATCATCCAAAGGCTTTGATATTCAACTGATTTGCCAGCCACCTAACTCACCTGATACCAATGTGCTAGATTTAGGGTATTTTATGACAATGCAATCATTGCAAGTGGACACAACATCATATATTGTTGAAGAGTTGGTTAGAAATGTGCTCATATCTTTTGTACAACTAGAAATCTATAAACTTAATAATGTTTTCTTGAGTTGTAGGCTTGCATGATTGAGGTTATGAAGTTAAAAGGGCACAACAAATATAAATTGCCACACATGGACAAAGAAGCACTAATTAGGGGAGGAAGACTCCCATTAACTCTAGAAGTAGATGAGGATGTGGTAAGAGAAAGGATCGAGCACTTGATTGCTCATGGACAGGCTGGAGGAGCATCATATGGCATTGAAAGTCTTATGTCAGAATTAGGTTATGTGTAAGTAGGGTAAGAAGACTAGTTCTTGCTCATATCTTATGTTTACAACATAAATACAATATATATATGTGTACATTTTGCTTAGGTTGTAAATATAAGTTTTGATTCTTTGCTTTTTGTAATTCCATTCGGTTCAGAGATATGTCTATCATTCACCCACCAACTCTCAGAAACAATTCATAATTGGGTTCAGAAAATTGTCAAACCATTGATTAAATTGAGAAAAAGTGTAACCTTTAAAATGGCTGCACACCAAAGAGCAAGGGATTGCATGCCTCATCTTCTCTTTTGTATCAAACCAATCGTTGGACACCACATCTGGGTCTGATTCATATGCATACTTTGAAGAAGGAGCAATAATATATGGGTTTTCCAAATCCGGGGGAATTTCCACACAATATTATGGAATCGGAAGGCATTTCCTCCTCCGAATCTGGTTCAATCGCCTCAAGAGTAGATGAACCTCCCCCCACCATCCGGGTTTCAGCAACATATGAATCCTCCGAGTCCAGGCCATAATCAGGGGAATCATCCATGAAATATTCTGGCACAATAGCCTTACCAGTCCCAAAATCGAGAGATGCGGACTCCAAATCGAGAGATGTCGACCACAATAATCTGATGTCTGGAAAATTACTCAGGGACGCAAATAAAATCGATGGAGACAGAGATGTGTATATCGATCTCCGATTGTGAGATAAAGAGAGGGAGAGGAAGATCGAAGATCGATCGTAAAAAATGGAGATAAATCAAAGATCGAAGATCGTGAGAGTGAGTGAGAGGGAGAGAGAGAGAGGCTGAATGTTCTAGAGAGTGAGACGAGAGGATTCTGATTAGGGTTTGAGGGGTTAGTGGTTTGATGCATAATGTGATGAAATGGGTTGGGGCGGGTATTAGGTATGGGTTGGGTAATTAGTTTAATCATTTAATTAGTGTTAAATGGACTACTAATGAGCTAGTTGAAATAAATTTAGTTACATTTGTTTTTAAATGTGATGAATTAGTAATGGCATATGGGTAAATATGTGTATATTGTGAGGGTGGAGATTGTGAGAAATAATTCTTTCTTTCTTTTTTAAGGTGTGTAAATTCATTTGGGACGTATCAGTAAGTAAAGTATGCAAATTCTTGTGGAACAGAAGGAGTATGATTTACATGACCTAGAGTTGATTTTTGCTACAACACAACGTGTATTCAGGTTGCGTTATTCAAAATACTAAGCTCTCTCTTTTCTCACTTTGTTTTTCAGTTTTTCCCCCTCTCTATCGCATGTGTGTGTTGTGAAGGCCTTTCTCTTATTTATAATTGTGATTTTTTGTGGGAAACATCTTCATTGTCCTTTCAAATCATAAACATCCCATCGAGGTCGTATGAGAAGGCATGCTTGCCATATGGCGCGCATGCGTGGCTTGTGCCAGGCGCACCTGTCTTTATCTGCCATTTTCACTGAGCTTGCGATGAAGAACACAAAGGAGGTCGCTGGGAGCGAGCTCCACTCTCGATGCGATGTCCTCTTATTAACGTTCTACCCAGCCCGAGTTCGTAGTCCACAGTTCGCCCACTGTGGGGCCTTATCAGTTCGTGGAGACCATTTCTCCTGACTTGTAATACTGCACATGTGGTCGATCTCCTGGAAGCCCTTGAGGCCGTTCTTCTTGTAGGCGACAAGTGTCCTCCTTGCTGTCCATTTTGAAGAACTGACGTGGCAAAGATATCCACAGTTGTTGATCTGGGTGCCTTCAAATTTTGTGATTTTCCAAAACGGTTGAACTTTTAATCTAGGTTTTGTTCTTAAGAGGTGTTGTGGATCTTAAAGAAAAAAGGAACCGAAACTCAAATTCTTTAACTGCCCACCAAAATTCTCAGCTTCTAGTTCAATTAAATGAATTTTTAGAATATTCAAAACAATTTTCAGAACATAACATTTTAAATTTTCTGAATTACGATTATTTTTTAGACTTTTAAATCATTTATATATATATATATATATATATATATTTCAAATAATTTAATTTATATATTTCAAATAATTTTACAATTATTTTTAATCCTTTTAACTAAAGTTAGTATGTTATTCTGTATTTATTTTTATTATTTTAATTCTAAATTTAAATTTAATTAATTTTTTCTAGAATATTTTATATGCTATTTTCGATTTTTATTGGTAACCATGGTCACCATCTTATTGGGCCTTTTGGTAGCACATGACTTATATGGGACGGAATATATAGTCGGAGGTTGCAAATTAAAAAAACGTATAATAGAAGTTGTGATCGAAACAAAAAAAGAATTTATTTGAGATTACAAAGTGCAAAAACTCACATAATATAGATTGCATTTTATGTTTGTAATTAACCTTATAATTTATTAAGTGTTGTAGAGAAAGTAGATGTAATACCCGTGCCTCTCACAACTCACTGACCAATATAATTTTTGCATTTCATGCATTCCATATTTTTATGTGCTATTTGCGTGATAGTTTTATAGTAATTAATTTGTTATATTTATTGCGTTATTTTATATTTTGCGACTAATTTGGAGATGTTTAATTTGGTAGTCAAGAACCCCCTAGTCTAAAATATTGGGACATGCTTTAAAATTTAAGACTGCGCTTGACAAGTTTGAAAAATAGAATATTAGGTAGTACGTGGAAATGTTAGATGTATAAAGGATTTTATTACCGGAATAAGAATAACAACAACAACGACAACAACAACAACAATAATAATAATAATAATAATTATTATTATTATTGGATAACGACCACCGAAATAGAGGCGGTGGCCGTCGTTCCAAATTAGGAATATTTTGAATATGGATACCTCATCTATATAAAAGAAACACTATTGATAGTGGCTCAAAAAAAAATGCAAGAAGACGGAGGGAGAGGAAAAAAAAAAGAGAAGAAAAAGGGAACTAAGATATTAAATTGATCAAAACAGGTATGTTCCACTAATATCAAATATATGTGTTATCATAATGATTAAACTCATTTTAATTGTTTCTAGGTTTATAAGGAGAATATTTATAATTATGAAATTATAATGATAATGTTCATATGTTATTTGGTTAAATCTGCCCAGATTTTTGATGTTCGATAGTTAGCCGATTTTGACCAATTTATGAGCTGAATTAGGAAAAGTGTAAAACATGAAAGTTGTAACCTTATGTGTTAGCTTTATATCCCAACTTGAATCATATGAATATCAATTTTGTAGAAATAGTTAGAGCCCTATTACTAAAATGCGACGAAACTGGAAATTTCGAATTAAAAGTACTTAATAACCTGGAATTTGATAAATTGTGTATTAATTCGATTTAAAATTGTCATAGATTGATTACCACGGTGGAATAGGAAATTTCAAAAGCTACTCCGGAGGAGAGGTAAGTAGAAATCCATCTCCAACTACAATGCTTGAACATAGTATTCTGTTTGTTATTTGTAATAATTGATTGTTATATGTGTTGTTGCATACCTTTGTATAAAGTGTTTTATTCCGTTGCTAGAAACAAATTGATGTGCATCAATCATGAGCATTAGCATTTACAAGGATTACATGTGTACGTATAAGAAGTCAAAATAGCATAATTTCTTAAGTTGATAATGTTTTGGGGTTAGTCACCACTGGCACATTCAGAGTTATACATTATATATGGTGTCTCTAGGGATGCTTCCGGTGACTGGCGTGCACGCGGAAGAGGTTCCCACTTCAGCACCTTTGTGATGAGGGGTACGGGAAGAGGTAGACTTCCCGGTGGACTGCAGGGGGCAGGCAGGAGGCGGACCCCTGGTAGTCTCGGGAGGATAGCCGCTTGGTCGTACCAACCATCACTGATATCTCGGGTGGACTATAAGGGGGGAGGAGGGACCCTTGGTAGTCACGAGTATGGCCAATGAGTGTTATTTTTGGGAGGTTTGTGACAGTAACGAAAGCCAACTCCCACCAAATGTGATTTCTTTGAGAAAGAGTTGAAAACAACGGCTTTGTGACATGCATCTCATCATTCACGCATTGGTCATGCATGATTTCTGCTTACTGAGCTGTAGCTCACATAGTTCTTGCATTGTAGGTGAGTTTGACTATGCATGAGCTCGTGGACTGATCTGGCATGCTATTGGAGCTGATGCAAGTTTTGAAGCCTCGTGTATATGAATGACGACCTGTGGGGCTAAACCGTGGACTCACTACGTTTTTGCTAGTGTTTTAATAATTTCTTTTGGACATGTTCAAACTAAGGAACTTTAATATGTATATTGCTGTAAATATGGTGTTGAAATCAGAGTGATGCTACTGTGCTTGACTTGGATCTATGTGAACACACGTTGATGAGATTTTAACATCGGGAAACTCCTAAATTGTAAATTTTAGAAAAGAAATAAAAATATACAGGTTTTGTAAAATTAAAAACTAGTATAAAATAAGTTTTTACAAGGGTGGGTGTGACAGAGTGGTATCAGAGCCCGGTTTGTGCCCTGTAGACTGTTCGTATACATGAGCCCAGAACTTCTGAAGCGTAGACATGCCAGTAAGTTTTATTTATTCTTAATTTGCATTCATTATTTCATAAGTCATATTGGCCTGTGACAGAGGGACAATAAAATTAGAAAGAAATCATGGAGGTCGTTAGAGGAGAAGGTGTTGAAGGAGATAATGAACAGGAACAAAATGCACCAGCAGTAGGTGTTGGCCTGGAAGCGATTGTGGCTCGGTTGACAGGATTAGTCGAACAACAGTCGCAACAGATCCAACAACTTATCCAACAAAGGGGTGTGGGTGA
Organism: Ajuga chamaepitys; assembly: GCA_958295605.1. Taxonomy (NCBI): domain Eukaryota; kingdom Viridiplantae; phylum Streptophyta; class Magnoliopsida; order Lamiales; family Lamiaceae; genus Ajuga; species Ajuga chamaepitys. Next base: position 11,755,784 of record OY282505.1, on the reverse strand, counting down.
ACAACCAGGAAATGGTGTAAATCAACAGCAACCTCGAGCTGAACACTTAGAGGTCATCGGAGAGAGGTTTAGAAAGCTTAACCCGCCAACATTTGAAAGTGCAACGGATCCTACTGATGCAGAGGATTGGCTTAGAACTATAGAAAACATGTTTTTGTATAGTAAGGTTCCTGAGGGGGAAAAAGTATTGTGTGCATCGTTCATGTTACGTGGAAGTGCGGGACACTGGTGGGACACAATGAAAACTATTGAGGATGTGGCGACAATGACGTGGGGTAGGTTCAAAGAACTTTTTAGAAACAAGTATTTCACTGCCCCAGTTCGAGTAATGAAGATGAACGAGTTCATACAATTGAGACAAGGGGCAATGGATGTTGCAGACTACATCGCCAAGTTCGAGCAACTCTCTAGGTTTGCGGAGCACATGGTCAGTACGGATGCGCTGAAAGTAGAGAGATTTCTAGAAGGTCTGAGGCCAGAGCTATATAGGGATGTGTGTATGGCTGGTATACATGGAGTAACCTATTCACAAGTTGCAGAACGAGCGTTGATTGCCGAACAGGCAGAAATGAAAATTAGGCGTGCTCAGGAGGTTAGGCGTCAGTTTATACAGAGACAAGGACCTCGTTTTGTAGGAGATGGAAAGAAAAGGCCGCTACAAGTGCAAGGTCCAAGGCCGGGTTCTCAACCAAAACCAGGACAACAATCATGGGATCAGGACAAGCGCCAAAAGGGTGAACAAGGAAAATCACCAGTTATACAACCTACATGTCCCACATGTGGAGGTTCGCATAGTGGAAAGTGTTTTGCAGAGTATCGGACTTGTTTTAAATGTGGAAAAGCAGGACACATTTCCACGGTTTGTCCAGAGAAGTCAAACCCTGCTACACAAAAGAGGACGCCAGCTAGAGTCTTTACCATGACCACAGAGGAAGCAGAAGCAAATACATCTGTAGTAACAGGTAAAGTTCCCATCTGTGATACTATTGCATTTGCATTATTTGATTCTGGAGCTACACATTCATTTGCATCCACTGAGTATGTGAAGAGGCTGGGTAGGAAACCTGATATAGCAGACGTTAGTTACAATATAGTGATCCCCTCCGGAGAGTCAAAACAAACTAACCAAATTCTGCGAGCATGTGTTATCTCTATTGAAGGAAGAGAACTTTATGCCGATCTAATCATATTAGATATGAATGATTATGATGTGATTTTGGGAATGGACTGGCTATCGAAATATGGTGCTACAATAGATTGTCAGAACAAGGTAATCATGTTCCAGCCACCTGGTGACACATCTTTTGTCTTTATGGGAGTAAGAAAAAGGTTCAAATATCACACGATATCAGCAGTAAAAGCGCAACGGTTATTGGAAAGCGGTTGTGAAGGCTACCTAGTAAGTGTTATGAGTATGGAAGAAAAACATTGTCCGACTATAGAGGAGGTAGCGGTGGTGCAAGAATACCCCGAAGTATTTCCAGACGAACTCCCAGGGTTACCCCCAGACAGAGAGATAGAGTTTGTAATTGACGTATATCCAGGGACTGCTCCTATATCGAAGTCACCATACAGAATGGCGCCAACAGAGTTGAAAGAGTTGAAGATTCAATTGCAAGATTTACTGGACAAAGGCTTCATTAGACCTAGCTTTTCGCCATGGGGTGCACCAGTTTTGTTTGTCAAGAAGAAAGATGGTACTATGCGAATGTGTATAGATTATAGAGAACTAAACAAGGTTACGATTAAGAACAAATACCCCTTACCCAGGATTGATGACTTGTTTGATCAACTCCAGGGAGCTGCCATATTCTCCAAGATTGACTTGCGTTCAGGTTATCATCAATTGAAAATTAAAGAGGAAGATATTCCAAAAACAGCATTCAGTACAAGATACGGGCACTATGAGTTTCTAGTAATGCCATTCGGTTTGACAAATGCCCCAGCAGCTTTCATGGATATGATGAATCGGGTATTCAAGGACTTCTTGGATAAGTTCGCTATCGTGTTTATTGATGACATTCTGATTTACTCCAAGAATGAAGCGGAGCATGCTGTGCATTTGAGAAAGGTTTTGGACGTTCTAAAGGAGAAACAGTTGTACGCTAAGTTCAAGAAATGTGAGTTCTGGTTGGATCGAGTAATATTTTTAGGGCATATTGTGTCTGGAGAAGGAATTTTAGTTGATCCAAGTAAAGTTGAAGCAATTAACAATTGGCCACAACCTACAAACCCTTCAGAGGTACGTAGTTTTCTCGGATTAGCTGGGTACTATCGGAGATTTGTAGAAGGATTCTCGAAAATTGCATCTCCCTTAACACAGTTGACTAGAAAGAGTGTAACATTCAAGTGGACAGAGGCTTGTGAGCAGAGTTTTCAAGAACTGAAGAAAAGGTTAACATCTGCGCCGATCCTTTCAATACCAACAGGGACTGGAGGCTTTGTGGTATACAGTGATGCTTCGAAGAACGGTTTAGGGTGTGTGTTAATGCAGAATGGCAAAGTAATAGCATATGCATCCAGACAGTTGAAGGAATATGAGAAGAACTACCCTACTCACGACTTGGAGCTTGCAGCAGTAGTGTTTGCGCTAAAAATTTGGAGACACTATTTATATGGAGAACGATGTGAGATTTACACAGATCACAAGAGTTTGAAATACTTTTTCACACAGAAGGAGCTGAATATGAGACAGAGAAGATGGCTAGAACTCGTGAAAGATTATGACTGTGTTATCAACTATCATCCTGGTAAAGCAAATGTCGTAGCTGATGCCTTAAGCAGAAAATCGTCCCAAAGTACCACATTGATGGCTTTAATCCAGAAACCGGAGTTACTAGACTTGCAAAGAATGAATGTTGAGATTGTTCAACTGGGAATAGTGGAGACAAGACTAGCAGCTCTAACCCTTCAACCCACCCTACTTAATAGAATTCAGCAGGGACAGAATGAAGATGAATATTTAACTAAAGTGAAGAAGAATGTCGCTTCAGGGATGCAATCAGACTTTCAGTTGTCAGGAAATGATATCTTAAGATTCAAAAACCGGTTATGTGTGCCAAATGTAGATAGCATTCGTAGAGATATTATGGCAGAGGCACATTCGACACCATATTCAGTACATCCAGGAGCTACCAAAATGTATCGAGATTTAAAGGTGCAGTATTGGTGGCCAGGTATGAAGAAAGATGTTGCTCAGTGTGTAGAACAGTGTTTGACCTGTCAGCAGGTAAAAGCAGAACATCAAAGACCGGCAGGAACCTTACAGCCCTTACTGATTCCAGAGTGGAAACTGGAAAACATTACAATGGATTTTGTGGTGGGATTACCGAAAACTATAAAGGGTCACGACGCTATCTGGGTAATTGTGGACAGACTCACAAAATCTGCTCATTTTCTCCCAGTTTGTACTACTTACTCCATGGATCGTTATGCTCAGATATATATACAAGAAATAGTTAGACTTCACGGAGTACCATTATCCATTGTTTCAGATAGAGACTCAAGATTCCTGTCTACCTTCTGGAAGAGTTTACACAAGGCACTGGGAACACAGTTATCTTTCAGTACTGCGTATCATCCACAAACTGACGGACAATCGGAAAGGACGATACAGACGTTAGAAGATATGCTCAGAGCTTGTGTGTTAGATTTCCAGAGTCAATGGAGTAAATTTCTACCTTTGATAGAATTTTCCTACAACAACAGTTATCAATCTACTATAGGAATGGCTCCTTATGAAGCACTATATGGTAGGAAGTGTCGATCACCGATACATTGGGATGAGGTTGGTGAAAGAAGACTTCTAGGTCCAAGTGTAATACAGGAAATGTCAGAAGCTGTGTCACAGATTCGGGAAAGGATGAAAACAGCTCAGAGTCGCCAGAAAAGCTATGCAGATAAGAGAAGAAGAGCACTTGAGTTTACAGTAGGAGAACTAGTGTTCTTGAAGGTTGCACCAATGAAGGGAATAATGCGGTTTGGTAAGAAAGGAAAACTTAGCCCGAGATACATTGGTCCATTTCCTATTATCGAGAGGATTGGTGAGGTTGCCTACAGACTCGATTTGCCAGCGTCAATGTCTCAAATACATAATGTGTTCCATGTGTCAGTATTGAGGAAGTATATAGCAAATCCGTCTCATGTCCTGAACAGTGAACCTGTAGAACTACAAGCAGACTTGGGATATGAGGAAGTACCAGTACAAATTTTATTAAGGGAAGTAAAACGGCTCAGAAACAAAGAAATTCCGTTAGTAAAAGTGCTATGGAGAAATCAATCAGTCGAAGAAGCTACTTGGGAAAGAGAGGATGAAATGAGAGCCAAATATCCTGAACTCTTCAAGTAAGTAAATTTCGGGGACGAAATTTCATAAGGGGGGGAGGATGTAATACCCGTGCCTCTCACAACTCACTGACCAATATAATTTTTGCATTTCATGCATTCCATATTTTTATGTGCTATTTGCGTGATAGTTTTATAGTAATTAATTTGTTATATTTATTGCGTTATTTTATATTTTGCGACTAATTTGGAGATGTTTAATTTGGTAGTCAAGAACCCCCTAGTCTAAAATATTGGGACATGCTTTAAAATTTAAGACTGCGCGTGACAAGTTTGAAAAATAGAATATTAGGTAGTACGTGGAAATGTTAGATGTATAAAGGATTTTATTACCGGAATAAGAATAACAACAACAACGACAACAACAACAACAACAATAATAATAATAATAATTATTATTATTATTGGATAACGACCACCGAAATAGAGGCGGTGGCCGTCGTTCCAAATTAGGAATATTTTGAATATGGATACCTCATCTATATAAAAGAAACACTATTGATAGTGGCTCAAAAAAAAATGCAAGAAGACGGAGGGAGAGGAAAAAAAAAAGAGAAGAAAAAGGGAACTAAGATATTAAATTGATCAAAACAGGTATGTTCCACTAATATCAAATATATGTGTTATCATAATGATTAAACTCATTTTAATTGTTTCTAGGTTTATAAGGAGAATATTTATAATTATGAAATTATAATGATAATGTTCATATGTTATTTGGTTAAATCTGCCCAGATTTTTGATGTTCGATAGTTAGCCGATTTTGACCAATTTATGAGCTGAATTAGGAAAAGTGTAAAACATGAAAGTTGTAACCTTATGTGTTAGCTTTATATCCCAACTTGAATCATATGAATATCAATTTTGTAGAAATAGTTAGAGCCCTATTACTAAAATGCGACGAAACTGGAAATTTCGAATTAAAAGTACTTAATAACCTGGAATTTGATAAATTGTGTATTAATTCGATTTAAAATTGTCATAGATTGATTACCACGGTGGAATAGGAAATTTCAAAAGCTACTCCGGAGGAGAGGTAAGTAGAAATCCATCTCCAACTACAATGCTTGAACATAGTATTCTGTTTGTTATTTGTAATAATTGATTGTTATATGTGTTGTTGCATACCTTTGTATAAAGTGTTTTATTCCGTTGCTAGAAACAAATTGATGTGCATCAATCATGAGCATTAGCATTTACAAGGATTACATGTGTACGTATAAGAAGTCAAAATAGCATAATTTCTTAAGTTGATAATGTTTTGGGGTTAGTCACCACTGGCACATTCAGAGTTATACATTATATATGGTGTCTCTAGGGATGCTTCCGGTGACTGGCGTGCACGCGGAAGAGGTTCCCACTTCAGCACCTTTGTGATGAGGGGTACGGGAAGAGGTAGACTTCCCGGTGGACTGCAGGGGGCAGGCAGGAGGCGGACCCCTGGTAGTCTCGGGAGGATAGCCGCTTGGTCGTACCAACCATCACTGATATCTCGGGTGGACTATAAGGGGGGAGGAGGGACCCTTGGTAGTCACGAGTATGGCCAATGAGTGTTATTTTTGGGAGGTTTGTGACAGTAACGAAAGCCAACTCCCACCAAATGTGATTTCTTTGAGAAAGAGTTGAAAACAACGGCTTTGTGACATGCATCTCATCATTCACGCATTGGTCATGCATGATTTCTGCTTACTGAGCTGTAGCTCACATAGTTCTTGCATTGTAGGTGAGTTTGACTATGCATGAGCTCGTGGACTGATCTGGCATGCTATTGGAGCTGATGCAAGTTTTGAAGCCTCGTGTATATGAATGACGACCTGTGGGGCTAAACCGTGGACTCACTACGTTTTTGCTAGTGTTTTAATAATTTCTTTTGGACATGTTCAAACTAAGGAACTTTAATATGTATATTGTTGTAAATATGGTGTTGAAATCAGAGTGATGCTACTGTGCTTGACTTGGATCTATGTGAACACACGTTGATGAGATTTTAACATCGGGAAACTCCTAAATTGTAAATTTTAGAAAAGAAATAAAAATATACAGGTTTTGTAAAATTAAAAACTAGTATAAAATAAGTTTTTACAAGGGTGGGTGTGACAGTAGAAAAGTAGAGAAGAAAGATAGACACTGAAGAATTAGGGTTCTCTTATTCATCAGATCCCCTTTATATAGGGTGTCAAATACAAGGGTTTCACAGATACATAATATTTAGTGAATACCTAAATTGCCCTTCATCAGTTACTTTTGACGAAGGCACACTAATTGTGTTTTTCCTTCAACACTCCCCCTTGTGCCAAGTCAAAGGAGAATTGGTGCATAACTCGTTGCCTCGTTAAAAACCTTGCCAAGTAACAAAACCCAGTGGGAAAAAAATAAACCTTGGTCGAAGGGAAAAAGAGTGCAACGCACCTTTATTGAGACTCCCCCTGAAGTCTACATTTCTCCCTTGATACGTATTTCTATCAAGAGAGTTTTGAAAATCTCTTTATCCTCGATTTACATAAATCATGAGGATATTATGTGGTTGTTGGTTATAGAAAAGTGTTGGCAGTGCATGCTTCGTATAATTATCTCCTATGTAGCATAGTTCTATCTTCTTGTTGCAAATTGCATTATCTTCATAAATTTAGGTCGGTCTTCTGTGGTAGGTCTTCAACCATAGTATTTAAGAACTCCTTCATGTAGGACAACCATCTTTGTCTGATTCGGTGGGGTTGATAAATGAGTTGTGCTTGGTGGATCTTCAAGATTTCATTGTACTCCTCGTGGTAATACGTAACCAGTTTGGTAATGACCTTTACATTAGCTAACAAAATAACCAACATTTAAACTAACCAAAGTAGTATTCAGTATTTCGTAGTGGGGGGTAGCTTCAACATTTATTTAGGAGTTACATATTCTTTTGTAATCCTTTTATCTCTATATATGAGAGTATTTGACATTTTCTTTAGAGTTTTACAATTTCATTTGTAATCTCTCTTGTCTCTAATATAGGAAGAACAAATATGAGTCAATGGTTTCTTTCATATGTCAAAATACTATTTGATATCATTCAATTGATATTGCGTTGTCCTGAGTAAAATATAATTAACATGTTCTTTGAGAAAGTAATACATGGTTGAGTGTATTGAGCTTTTTGTACAATAATGCGCACATTTCAATTAAGTAGGGAATTTCATCTCCCAATAGCTTCTTCGTCATTTCCTTTTGACTCAAATGGATCTTTCCTTATGTCCACACTCCAACCAATCATAGGAGTGCTAACAGATTGCATTTTATCCATGTGAAATCGCCTGATAATTTTTTTTGGATATATGCAAACTGAGGAATTAATATTCCACAAACTCGAAGAGTTTTCCCATGATCCTTTATCTCAATTTAGATTTCAAATACATCACAATATCTCTTATTTCTTTAAGAGTACCTGCTATGTCCTTAACATCGACATAAGCTGCTATAGTTGCAAATATAGAACTCGTTTTCTTTATAATTACATAGGGGGCAATACTACTTGTTCTTTCCCTTCCCAATCAAGTAGTCACTTAGACGGGTATACCATTTCCGTCCCGATTTGTTTCAATCAAAGTGAGCATTTCAATCTAATAATGTAAATGCACTCCGTGGTCTAGAGTTACTTGAATTGGGCAATGCAGGTCCATCTGACACTTACATATATCTCAATAACAAGATCCCGAAAGAGATATGTTGTAACCACATTAATATGCTGCATTTCCAATCCTTCGAAAACTTATCGATAAGACGTTATGACGTCCGTTGTGGGAGAACATCTCCTCGTAGTCAATTCCAGGGCTTTGTGAGAAAACCTTGTGCTTTAAGGTAAGTTTTGCATCTCAGGACTTATTATTCTCACTACGCTTACTGACAAAACATATTTTATGTCCTACAGGCTTTACACTTGGTAAGGCTAGCACTACCAAACCAAATACCTGTTGTTCTGTCATAGAATCGAGTTCTACCTGGATTGATTCCATATAGGCCAATATGCTCTTTGTTGATATCTTACAATAGAGCGTGATTCGATATTATTGAGTTCTATAATTCATTGAACAATAATGTATACATCATCAATGCATGTGAAAGATTTTCCATTAACTCACATGCACTCTCATTATCTCTAGAATCATTTTAAACTTCGGAGCGTCCTCCAGTGGTGATTCATGGACATAATTAATTAGAGATAATTTGAGAGTATTTCTTTTTATTGATGATTTAAATTGTGCCACACCTGCCTCCTTCCTTGAGCAGGTGTTCATCGAACCACGTGACATCCCCCATTTCCTTTTGGGAGCCACGACCTCAACCACACCTCCACTAAGTGTGGTTGCAACACCTTTATCTGCGGTGTTGTGCCCTTTACTAGGGACTTTTAACCTTACATACACATTTGCAGCTAGTATATATGATCTTGTCACTTTAGCAAATTTAGCAAATGCATCAACAATTAAATCTTCCATACTTTGAAGATCGATAATTCGTTTTACTTCACTTTACATTATGAAGTGTGGGGATCCTAATGAGACATACTGGGAAACACTTCCTGTCGTTCCCTTAGAAAATTCTTTTTCTTATCTCCCCCTAACGACGGGAAGACTGTCTCATTAAAGTGACAATCCGCCAATCTAGCGGTAAATAGATCTCGTCTGTCAAATGTTTCAAATAACGGGTAATAGTTGGAAATCCATAACCATCATAAATATTTAATTGTCTTTAAAGACCCATTTTGATGCGTTGTGGGGACGCAAATAGGCACATATACTGCGTAACCAAATTTGCGTAAATGTAAAAATATCAGGCTAAATCCAGTTACCAACTGGTACACATAAATTATTGGTTAGCAGTGGGTCTGAGACAAATAAAGTAAAGTTGCAACGATATTGCATAACCCCATATTTGATAGGCATTTTAGTGCGCATTTCAATGCCTAATCCTCCATCTATATCCTTTTGATGGTGGCATATGTGAGACCATTTTTGTGTATGCACATGGGTTAAAGGATGCTATACATTGATCCTAACAGATATGCAATAATCATCAAATCCTTATGATGAGAACTCTCTAGAGTTAATAAGTCTTATTGACTTTATGGAGTGAGGGTGGTGAGCCCTTAGACAATATTTTCTAGGAGTTTTTCTGATGCAACATTTATTGTGGACAATAGTGTGATGATCATTTAGTGTGTCAAAGCGTTTACCAGAACCATACCAGAACCATAGATACTTTAATGGCCCGCTTTCTGGTTTGATAGGTCCACATATATTATATTATGTTCTTTTGTAAGAATGGATTGTCTTACTTATATATCAGGTATAGGAAGGTCTCGATCCTACTTATTACTAAATAGTAGGCTTGGTAGAATGAGTGATATGCCGTAAAACAGTTAATGAGGCAGAATGGGATGTTGGTCGTGCTTTTAGTACTTTAGAAAGCATTAATTCTGTTATAACAAAATTAGTACTGACACTGTACATCGTATAAGATTTTTATCGCTTTTTGTATTTCACTCGAAAGAAAGCATGTCCATATAATTTCTTAAATATGGATCATCATGTTATGACTTGGATGTCTAAGCAAGCCGTACCAAAACTTATATGAATTAATGTCCCAAAGTTCATTTTGGGTAACATATGATTCTATCTTCCAAAGTTTATTTTGGTGATAGTGTTTGATCCAACGATCAGAGTAATAGTGGAGTACATCTCACTAGATTGACTCATTTATTTCTCTAAGATGTGCTTCCTTTCACTTCATTCGAAGTATCATAAATTATTCAATTCCGTTCTCACATGTAATTTTTAAATGATAGTCTTTGACACGAATAACATTTTAATAGCTCTTGGTGCATATAGAGCATTTTGTGATTATAATTGTTATGCCATTAGGCATTTAGAGAATTCGACGATTCTTCGCCCTTTTAGTACTTGTGATTCAATGATGGTCATTATGCAGTGATGCAGTGAGTCCCTATTCTTTAGACTTCTTGTATCTCTTATAGTTAACTGTTGTAGCAGTTTTTATACAAAAGTATAGTATTTATTGAAGTTCATTACTAACTATTTCCCTTTCGTTTGGGGGTTGAGGCGTCTTTTGCACCTTAGTGTCACAACAAGCTTGTCCAGTACCACCATGTACATTTGGTGTGTGAGTATATTGGGAGGGCCTCTATGGACCCAATTATTCTGACCCCGTGATATATTATCATCACATCGGTGGGATTGACACATCCCGTTCCCTTTACTTTGGGAGCTCTTTCCACTATTTAGTTCACCATAGTTAGAATAGGAAATTTTCTTTATCCCAACGCGTTTGGTGTTATATAGGTATTCTCAGTATGTCCCTTTATGACGTCTCACAATTCTTTGGGTGTCTTTTAACTAAATAGTGCTGCCTCAAGTGCATCAGGGGCGTTAGATTTGACTTTATTAGACAATACTTTGTCACTAGGGATGGTAAATGGCATGATTGTGGAGATATTTTTTTTTTTTTCAAGTGTAGTAATTAATTTCTTATGAGTCAAATAATTCAAATTCAGTATGAATTGGTTTAGTCATTTTCTTATGAATTAAATTTTGAGACAATATGTCACGTACCTTTTTCAATGCTATGTGAAAGAACTTTTCATAGAGTCGACATGTACTAATTTGATATCATCCATGAAGTTTCATTATCATGGAATCATCACAATTTATCATATCACATAAATAACAATACAAGCAAACTGCTCAGATTCCAAATCAATCAAGCATATAAGCATAATCAAATTTCTAATTACAAGATCCTCAAATAGCATAATTGGACTAATAACTTTCAATTTCATAAGAAAGTATCAGATCAGATTAAACTCAGGCGGTATTATGAGAATCATAATTGCTAAAATTGTAGATAAGATCATATGAACATACGTATGGAAATCATAAGGCTACGATATTTCATATTATTTCCTCATACTTCTATTTGACCAAAATAGATAGGATGTCAAGCATAAAATAATGTTCTCGCAGGCTATACACATTATACCACTTATGTAATTCACAAAATAGGATGAGTAAATTACCTTGCAGGAAAGACACCATTCTTTCCTATGGAACTTCTCAAATATTTCAAGGTTGGATGATGGTTTTGGAAACTGCAACAGTCTAGTATCCATATCGATGACAGTGAACCAATACTCGGATATACCAATTAAATCCAAACACAAGGAAAAATTATATTAAAAAGAGATCTATGAGAGCTTCAATAATATATCCAATCCTAGCACATGCTATCAGTAATTATTAATCACCAAACATATAATTAATGCAAAAATATGGTGATCAATTGTGCTTGATTCATCCTTATGATCCGCTGAAGATGGGTTCAACAAAAGTAATTTAATGTGTGTTTTCTATATGTATTCAATTATGACGGATATAATCAGGTAATCAAAATACAAATTTATGTGTTATTACCATATTCTCATATGCATAAATTGTATATATGTAATGTAACTAATCATTACATATTTATTCATCAAGTACAATCAATTAGTTAACTAATGTAACCATCAAAACTTAGATATAATAAACATAATCAATCAATTAGAAAGATGTAATGCGTGTTAAGAAATACGTCACTTCATACCATATCAAATAATATATAACCTATACCATTGAGCAAACTTATACATGATCTAACAACATCAGTAAACTGGTCTCAATTTATCAATACTATTCTCAAGGTATTTATTTAACATCTTTACAGATTATTATAAGTAATGAATCACCATAACATCGTTAAAAAAATATAGATATTAACATGATCATTCATATATACTGATGCATAAAACATATGCATAACATTCAATATACTAATGATGACCAAATTCAGTTTCAGTGTCATGTATGGGATAAACCTAAAACTAATTGAATTGACTATAATTATTTTCCACAGTTTAAAAATTGAAACAAATTACCTCACGTCATGTACAAGAAATTGAATTCAAGTTTGGTGATTCGCATACTATCATAATCAATCACAGACTTCAAACATGTTATCGACGTTCCGTCTAAACTATGGGATCTCAAATTCGGTCTTATAAAAGTGTGTAACCTGCAATCTGGAATTTATAATTTTGTAGAACATCGTGTTGATAACGTGTTGTAGAGAAAGTAGAAAAGTAGAGAAGAAAGATAAACACGGAAGAATTAGGGTTCTCTTATTCATCAGATCCCCTTTATATAGGGTGTCAAATACAAGGGTTTCACAGATACATAATATTTAGTGAATACCTAAATTGCCCTTCATCAGTTACTTTTGACGAAGGCACACTAATTGTGTTTTTCCTTCAACATTAAGAGTTTTATGATCTGAAAATATTGGTAAAATTTTCACAAATATTTATAAAATATTATTAATTCCAAAGGGCGAATAAAAAAAACAACGGTGAGAGCAGATATTAATTTAAAAACAAAAAAGAAACATGGGCAATTATTGGAGAAAGAAGCAATGTTAGAAAAAATTGACGAAACTCAGCGTTTACCCACTCACCACGCTCCTCCTGTATAACGACAACTCTCCAATGTCGTCTCTCTCTCTAGAGTTTTGTCTCTACTTATATCTAAATCTAATCACCTTCCCCCCACACACATTACACACACTCACCCACTACTTGGAAAATAACCACACTCCCATCGCCTCGAAAACAGCGCTCTTTTCCACTACAATGGCTTCTATTACCTTCTCTTAATGGCCTTCAAATTCTTCTCCTCCACTCTAACATTAGCTCCACTTTTTCCCTTTTCAAGATTTTCTTGGTAAGAAACACGCACATTTTCTTTTTGTTTTTAACTGTTTATTTTCTTGAAAATAGAAAATTATTCAAATGTCCAACTGCCCATTTTGGGTTCTTCGTTGTTCTCCTTGGTTTTTGGGTTAAAAAATTGGGTATTTTAGCTTGAACTGGAAATGCAGCTGCATTTTGTGCTTTTGAAGTATTAATCATCTTGTTTTGGAGATATTTCCCTTTAATGTTAGGCTGAACTGGAGATGTTGAGTGTGAGTGTGTGTGTGTGTATGTGTGTTTTTTATGCTTAAGTGTCTGAATCTGCATAGCCAGAAGACTTATAATGTTTATTGTTTAGTTTGTTAAAGTAAAAGTTTCCATTTTTTCTTGTTTCGTCTGCATTTTCATTATTCTTCTTCACCAAAGATTAGTTTTTTTTCCAGTAGCTCCATTAATCTCGGCAAGAATGGAGGGTTTTGTGAGTTGCCAAAACTACCCTTGATGATATGATCTCTCTCTGTCCCCACTTGGCTTTTCCTTGTCCAATCATCATATGGGGATCGGATAGTCCAAATTGTCCTCCTTTGTAGCAGTTAGTGCCTCGTGACTACATTTATACAGGATATTCAGCACCCTTCAATTTCTTCATTATTCACAAGATCTTTTAGCTTCACTCCCTTTTGATTTATCACTTAGAAGATTTTATTTTTTTGCGTCGAGGTTCGACCCTGACCAGTGAGGCGATACCACCAAGTTATGAAGGAAGAAACGCATATGAGTACACACATGTATCATGTTCTTGCATTCATAGTTATAATCTACGTGAATGGATTTAATGCGTTTGCATGAGTAGGTACATTTGATGAACATGGTTGTCTTAAATGACTCTACTGCATTTAATTTCATTGGATACCCATGTTTTCTTATCCTTTTTTTTTTTGGTCCTTAACTTGTGATATTTATGCAGTATTGCAGGACAGCATTTAAGTGACTGAAACCCTCTAATTTACTTGGTGAGCAGACAGTATGCAGACTCCTAAAGCAAGGTAACCCTTCTTGCTTCTGTTGAATGTTCATATCTCACTTAATTTTCTGCAACAATTTATTTGGTTTTAATGTCTACAAATAGTATCTTGAAATTGGTGAGTTATTTTGGTTGGTGGGTTCTGGTTGTGCTGCATTTAAATTACTTTTCTGTTTGCTATTTTATGTTTTAAGCCATAGAAAATCACAGAGTATGCTGCTCACTGTTTCATTTGAAAACAGATGTGTGTGTGTGTCTGTGTGTGTGTGATGTGGGTTGAGTGTGTAATGTGATTCATCTGTCTAGTTTTGCTGCTAATATTTGGACATTCTGGTAACTCTATCTAGGTTCAATAGGATTAAAATTATCCATTTTACCACACTTGTTATCATAGAATCACTATAGTTTTGCTCACTATATTCTGACTATAGAGGCTATTAATTTCTACATTTTGTTGCTCCTATTGCTTATTTTGCAATTTAACATCATTCGGTTGCAGAACGAATTCCTCAGGCGTGCCGCAGAAAATCTCCCCTCGAGCTGTTTCCTCAGAGGCATCTCAAAAGAAGTCCTCCCCTCAATCTGCTGTTTCCTCAGAAACTCCCCCAAAGATCTCTCCTCGAGTGGTTCGCCAGCTCAAGACGGGCCCACGTTATTCAGACCACACTGCATCTTCTTCCAGCCTAGCTAGTCGGGCGCCAAAAGAGCGAAGCCCTAAAGTTGAGCACAAGTCGCCGAAAAGCCCAGTCCCTGAGGTACACTAATAAGTAAACGCACTCCTTTTTGTTTCTAATTGATATGTTCAGTTTCTGGGACTTGTGAAGTTCGTAGTATAGATTGTGTTTGGATGAAGGTATTTGAAATGCTAGGATTTTGAATAAATGATTTTCAACCCACAGAAATTTGATATATGATTCCAAAAGCAATCATCGTAAATTACGCGCTGAGCTTAAACTTACTTGTTGCTTCATAGATTTAATGATTTTTCTACTGACATATTTCACTAAGTAAAGTTCTGCATGGAATTTTCAGAAAAAGCGTTCTAGCAAGGTTTCTGAACTCGAATGCCAGATTTCTCAGCTCGAAAATGATCTGAAGACAGTTAAGGATCAGTTATGCTCAACAGAAGCGCAGAAAAAGCAAGCCCAGAAAGACGCAGAGGAATCTAACCAACAGCTTTTAGCCCTTTCTTTGAAGCTTGAAGAGTCCCAGAAACAGCTTTCACCTTCGGAGGGAATCGCCTGTGAGAAATCCGAAGAACAAGACAAGAGATTACTATCTGAGCTGGAAGCTATTGAAAAGCAGAGTGCTCAAGATTCAGCTGCACTTGCCTCTGCATTAGATGAGATCAAACAACTCAAAACTCAGCTGGAAAAAGTAGCTGAATCTGAAGCTGCCCATTTCAAGAACTCGGAAGCTGACGGTGAAGAACTACGTGAGTTGAAAGAGAATTTGTCGGAGACCCTTTTGGTTGTTGAAGACATGAAAAACCAGTTAAAGGACAGCAAGGAATCCGAAGCTCAAGCGCAGGCTCTTGTTGGAGAAACTCTGATGCAGCTTGAAACAGCAAAGAAGATGGTGGAAACACTTCGATCTGATGGTTTAAAAACGATGGAAGATTATAATGCCATAGCTTCTGAGCTGGACCAATCGAGAGCTCGTGTTAGATCTCTAGAAGAGCTTGTAAGCAAGCTCAAGGCTGACATCAGCAATAATGGCAAGAATGATTCTCCCATTGAAGGGGATGGCGAAGCTGAGATTGAGCTAAAAGAGAGAAAAACAGAAGTCAAATCTTTGAAACTTGAAGTTGGGCAACTAAGATCAGCTTTAGAAGCTGCTGAAATAAGATACAACGAAGAGCAAAGCCGAAGTGCAGAACAGATACAGAATGCTATGGAAATGGTGGAAAAGATAAAATGTGTGTCTGATCAAAGAGAGGCTGAGCTAGAGAAGGAGATGCAGAAATCGAAGCGAGAAATCGAGGAGCTAAAAGCGAATTTAATGGATAAAGAGACTGAATTACAAGGTATTTGTGAAGAAAACGAAGGCCTTACAAGAAAGCTAGAGAATTCTCTGTCGGGCCTGAGGGAAACCGAACTGGAAAAGAAGCTAAACGAATCAAGGGCAGAGATGGAAATTCTGCAAGCTAGTTTGATGGAGAAAGAGGCAGAATGGCAGAACGTATCACAAGAAAATGAAAAATTGAAGGAGATTAGCAATGGCGAAATAAGAGATGAAGCTATGACTGATATAGAGTCGGCAAGGGCAGCAGAGAGAGAGGCTCTTATGAAGGTCGGGTACATGATAGAGGAAGTCGATAGGAGCAACAGAAAGGCTGCCAGGGTGGCTGAGCAACTGGAGGCGGCGCAGGTGTCAAATGCAGAGATGGAGGCTGAGCTACGGCGGCTGAAGGTGCAGTCTGACCAGTGGAGGAAGGCGGCAGAGGCGGCTGCAGCCATGCTTTCAGCCGGGAATAACGGGCAGATCATGGAGAGAACGGGATCAATGGACAGCCATTACAGCCCACAAACGGGGAAGATAAGCTCGCCTTATGCAGATGATCTTGATGATGATTTGATGAAGAAAAAGAACGCGAATATGCTGAAAAGGTTGGGGGTCTTATGGAAGAAGCCACAGAAGTAAGGTTAAGAATGTAATTTGCATTGGTTCTTTGAAACAGTGCATTCTAGTTTATTGTTTGATTCTCTAAGACATTGTTATCTTGGTTGTTTTGATTGTAGAATCTTATTATGTATTATCTAAGCCAGAAAAGCATGACAGTAATCTATTTTGTACTGCCAGCATTTGTGAACAGGATCACTGACATTTCCTTTTAACAATGCATTAGAGCAAGAACTGAATGAACATGGTTTGTTGCCAGATTGTGTGAGATGTTCATTTTGGGTTTTTGGTTAGTGAATATGTATTTTTTGTCTGCTCTGGGTCTCCACGAGCCCAACGGTGTTGCTTTTAAATTCATCCCAGAGTGTCTCATATTGATGGAGATGTGTCTATTTGTAAACCCACAATCGTCCTAACTGTCATTTACTTGAAAAACTACAATCTCACAAATGTATTTTGAGCTAGGAAATGGTCTTCCAACTATTTACTTATTTTTGTATTTTTCTTCTAATATTACCCGCTATTACTATTCTCTTAAAAAAAATTGTTATATGGGAAGATGAGGAGAGAAGCAAGTGAATGAATACAATTTTGGTATTCAAATCTAAAACAACAATGAATAAAGATCAGATGGAGTGTTAAAGGCTTATTGAGAAAAATTAAATTATTTTTTAGAATTTTATATTTAAGTTATTTCGTCAAAATTTAAAGGATATTAACTGTAAAATTGGAATAATACAAAATGAGGACAAACCTCGTTATAAGAGTGTTATAGTTAAAGTGTGATGCATGGGGTAAGGTGGTGAGTAGTGACAACAAGTATGGGTGCAATGATTAGAGATAGCAATGGTAAGGTGGTGATGTGCATCTTATGCTCTAAGTTGGTGGCGACTCTACGTAATGATATGATTTTAGACCCACATAATTCCTACTTCTTCTTCGATTTAAAGCATAAGAGAGAAACTTCTTTGGCACCACTATTTCTCATAGTTTATCCATTTCTTCTGTGTTTTTTCCTCTCTTTTACCCTTTGGCCCGCCATCTAGCATAAGGCAAAAAATGCACTTAGTGCATTGATCTTATATTCGTGCACTTGTTTGATCCTATCTATTTGAACCTTAAATTTTCGCTCAACTATCCTTTAATATACAATCTACTAGTCAAGCTATTCTTTTCTCTCGTTTTTTTTTTCTATGTGATTAGGTAGTACGTTTATAGTGACACAGCTGGACACAAATGGATGCGTTGGCCTGATGGTACCGGACTTTGTGCATGAATCAAAGGTCTCGGGGTTGATTCCTGGGATGCATAATTTTCTCTTTTCATCCATTACATAAATTTATAATTGAAAAGCAGCACATGTTTAACAAGAATTGATGTGGCTGAGGTGGTGAGGCACATGCCTTGGATTTGTGAGGTTGCAGGTCTAATCCCCAATAATCTCCAAGGTCGGACCTCTAGTGGCGTTTTCACCATTATTGGTATAGAGAGTGTGTGTTATCCACCTTACGTTGTTTAAATCGCCAAATGTGAGAGTCGAATAACTTCGAGGGTATGGGGTTCGTGGATGCAAATGCTTTATTAAACGTAACCCTCTCTTAATCAGAGTCGAATTTCATTAATGGGATATTTACGTGTGCAAGTTCAAATCTCATCCCACGTAATTGTTTTCCGGAATATTAGAATTGTTTAAATTGCCAAATGTGAGAAAGGAGAATAACTTCGAGGGTGTGGGGTCATGGATGCACACGCTTTACTAAACCAGAACTTTCTCTCTTAATCAGAGTTGAGTTTCATTAACGGGGTTGTTTACGTGTGCAAGCTCAAATGTCATCCCACGTCAGTTTTTATGAATTGTTAATATTGTTTAAATTGTCAAACATGAGAGAGAAGAATAACTTTGAGGGTTTGGGATCGTGATGCACACGATTTACTGAACCCGAACCCTCTCTCTTAATCAGATTCAAGTTTCTTTAACGGGTTCTTTTACGTATGCAAATTCAAATCCCATCCCACATCAGATTTTTACGGAATGTTAATATTGTTTAAATTTCCAAATATGATAGAGGAGAATAACTTCGAGGTGTGGGGTCATGGATGCACACCTTTTACTAAACCTGAACTTTTTCTATTAATCAGAGTCGAGTTTCATTAACGAGGTTGTCTACGTATGCAAGTTCAAATCTCATCCCACATTTTTTTACAAAATGTTAATATTGTCAATTTGAAAAATGTGAGAGATGAGAATACTTCGAGGGTTTGGGGTCATGGATGCACACGCTTTACTAAACATGAACTCTCTCTCTGAATCAAAGTCGAGTTTCTTTAATGGAGTTGTTTATGTATGCAAGTTCAAATCTTATCCCACATAAGTTTTTTTATGGAATGTTAATATTGTTTAAATTGCCAAATGTGAGAGAGGAGAATAACTTCGAGGGTATGGGGTTGTGGATGCACACACTTTACTAATCCTGAACTCTCTCTTAATCAGAGTCGAGTTTCATTAACGGGATTGTTTACGTATGCAAGGTCAAATCTCATCTCACATCAGTTTTTTATGGAATGTAATTATTGTTTAAATTGTCAAATTTGGGTTTAGGTTCGTGATGCACACACCTGAACCTCTCTGTGAATCAGATTCAAGTTTCTTTAACGGGGTTGTTTACGTTTTCAAGTTCAAATTCCATCCCACATCAATTTTTTACGGAATGTTAATATTGTCTAAATTGCCAAACATGAGAGAGGAGAACAACTTTGAGAGTGTGGGGTCGTGGATGCATGCACTTTACTAAACCTTAACTTTATCTCTTAATCAAAGTCGAGTTTCATTAACAGGATTGTTTACATATGCAAGTTCACATCTCATCCCACATCAGTTCTTTACAGAATGTTAATATTGTTTAAATTGACAAATGTGAAAGATGATAATAAATTCTTTACAGAATGTTAATATTGTTTAAATTGACAAATATGAGAGATGATAATAAATTCGAGGGTGTGCGGTAGTGGTTGCACATGCTTTACTAAACCAAAACTGCCTTTCGTAATTAGATCCAAGTTTCATTAATGGGGTTGTTTACGTATACAAGGTCAAATCTCATCCCACATCGATTTTTTACGGAATGTTAACATTGTTTAAATTGCCAAATGCGAGAGATGAGAATAAATTCGAAGGTGTGGGGTCGTGGTTGCAGAAGCTTTACTAAGTCGAAACCGTCTCGCATAATAAAAGTCGAGTTTCATTAACGAGGTTGTTTACGTATGCAATTTCATATTTCACCCCACACCAGTTTATTACGGAATGTTAATATTATTTAAATTGTCAAATGTGAGAAAAGAGAACAATTTCGATGGTGCGGGGTCGTGGATGCACAAACTTTATTAAACCTGAACTTTCTCTCTTAATCAAGCAAGTGCACGAATATAACATCTATGCACCAAGTGCGGGTAAAAGCTACCCCCAGCATAATTTATTTCTTCTTGATCCACTTATGTCTGTGATCGGTCATGTACTTGATCAATTTTTGGCTGAAGCTATCTACGTTATTTTCCTAGGTAAAAAAAATTAATATTTTAAAAGGCAATTCTTTCATGTAGAATGTTGTGGGATCAAGAACCGGAACAAAACCTCACCAAACACTCAATTGAAACATGAAATATGAAAAAAAGAAAACCAAGACAAGAACACCGATTTACATGGTTTGATCAATGTGATCTACTTCCACAGAGTGATTTAGTATCTTTCTTCAATCGAATCAAGAGTACAGAGTACAATGGATGCGCAATCACAACACAACAATATAAGAACACACAATCTAGAGCTATTGACTTCAATCCTAACCCTAATGTGTTTCTCACTCTATAGCTCTCTTATTTCTCTCTCTAATCACAAGATGAGATGCGTAAAATGATTCTCTAGAGTGTGCATAACGAATGGAGAGCAATCCTAAATGAAAAATTGATCACAAACAACTTAACAAAATAGGAAATGAGACGGGCCTTAGGCATCGATTTCTAAAACCGTTGCACAAGCGTTGCAGAAAACGGTTATAACTAACTGGAAACTGATGTCTTTGATCTCAGCAGATTTTCTTGAATTTGCTTGTTCCAAGCTTGATTCTAGATTTTCCAGCTTACATCTGAGTGTTGTAAACATTACATAGAAACATTATTTTCTTCAAAAAATGTCATTTATTTTCTCTTAAAACTATATTGTTCTTTTATAGGCCCTCTCACATTATAATGGTCTTGCACAAGTTTTTTTTGTACAAATATACCAATCCATGAAGTAATACCCCGATTCAATAATTATAAAAATAACACAGTACAAAGTATTGCTTGTAGATATACAAATTTAACTTTTTTTTTTTTCCTTTTCTTTTGTTTTGGGGGTAAGTTTGTACTAATATATTCTTTTGTTTCGTTTTTTTTGTTTTTTTTTTTTTTGTTTTGGGGGCAAACCATCAAGATGATGGAGGGATTAAGGTATGGACCCCCAACCTATATATAAAAACTGAAGGGATAACATAGGCTATCAACTTAACCTATTTAGGAAATCTAAAGCAAGGAAAACCCATTGCATCTAATTGTACAAAGCCCTTTAAATTATAATGTACAAAGCCCTTTAAACTATTATAATCTGACAATATACAAAAGTCAAAACTTGATCTCTTTTTCACCGCCAGATTGGCTAAGTGATCAGCAGCAGTATTGGCTTCACGGTGCACATGAGAAACTTTCACCTCCATCTCCCTTGAAAGTTTCTTAATTGCTGAAAGTTTAGCTTGATAGGACCAATGCCCAACTGCATTACTTCTCAAAAGGTGGTAGACATCTAACGAATCAATTTCAAGCTAAATTTTGGTAAATCCCTTTCTCGAACAAAGTTGTAAGGCCTCATCAAGTGCACTTAGTTCCGAATACATAGTGTCAACAGTGTCCAAATACGCACACAAATTGAGAGTTGGAGTCACGAATTATTCGCTCAGCTCCGGCTAAGCCGGGATTGCCTTTTGATGTCCCATCAGTGTTGACTTTTAAAACATCATCATTTGGGGGTTTCCATCAGACCAAAAACAGAATTTTTCTTTTTTCATCATAACCGGAATACCCCAAATTTCAACCAATATCTAACGCCTCTCCAAAATCCAACAGGGAGTAGGTTAGCATTATACATTACTCTAAGCTTATTAACAACCTGCTGCTGAATTTAAGAAGCAAAATACATTTTATCTTGAAATTTAGAAGTATTCCTAGCACACCATATGAACCAAAACACAAGAAGGGGTAGGGTAATGCATATGTGTTCAGTATGCTGTTTTTTGGAGAACCACAAGGATAAGAGGCTAGCAACAGAACTGTCAGAAGGCACAACAATGTGGAAAAGATTAGCAAAGTAAGTCCACACTTTCCAAGAGATGGGACAATGAATAAACGTGTGGTTGGCCTCTTCACATGATTTATGACAAAGATGACACCAAGAAGTGACCACAAAACCTTTTTTAGTGAGATTATCGTCAAGGGACAGAAATTTATTGATTAATAGTTTTAGGCCACATCATTGACTGCCAAACCAAGAGAGGTTTAAACAGTCTCAAGGAATTCCAAGCTGAAGCAAATGTGAAGAGGCCACTAGAGGATAATTTCCAAACAGGAATATCATGCATTTGTTCATCAGACGACACAGAAACTATATTATCCACAATTTCAGATGGCAAAATCAAAGACAGCTTACTAATATCCCAAGCACCATGCTGCCAATAACTCAAAACTTGCTCATCACAATTGAATACCTCAACATAAGAGCACAATGGAGAATAAGAGCACCAATTTTCAAACCAAAAATAGATTTTACCTTGCCCAATCCTCCAAAACAGATTTTGGTCCGTAAATTCCTGGACTCTCAATAGTCTCCTCCAAAAGTGTGACTGATTCGGCCCAACATCAACATTAAATGGGTGTGCCTTTTTCAAATACTTTTCCTGCAAGAATTGGCACCAAAGAGCTTTAGAAGTACGCAACTTCCACCAAGCATAAGAGGCAAAGGCTAGGTTAGTGTCATGAAGACTTCTAACCCCAAGTCCACCCTCCTTCTTAGGGAAGCAAAGCTTCTCACACGAAGACCAGTGAATTTGCTTATGCTCAGTGTTAGTGCCCCAAAAGAAAGCATTAAAGAGATTATGAAATCTAGCAATGACATATTTAGTGGCACCAACCACCCTAAGGATGTACATAGGGATGGAGTTTAAAACACTCTTAGTGAGTTCTAATCTCCCTCCTATGCTTAGAAAAAGTTTGTACTAGCCCCTAAGTCTATCATTTATTTTCTCAAAAAAGCTCTTGGGAAAGCACATTTTTTCACTCTACCCTTAAATAAAGGAACACCGAAGTACTTAAAAGGCAACTTTTCCTCAACAAAACTGGATTCCAGAATTTTTCTTTTATTATAAATATAGGCATGCTTCCCAAAAATAACAGTGCTCTTTGTGAAATTAATTTTCTGACTAGTGGCTTTTTAAAAAAGTCCAAGAAACTGTAAAAGTTTTTTGAAAGCCGAAGCCTTAACAGAGGTAAAAACAACTGTATCATCAGCAAATGACAAGGAAGGGATAACCATACCCCATTTATTAAATTTAAGCTCAGGGTATAATTCAAATAGATCCAGCAAGCCAAAAGTAAGGACATTCGTAAAGATAGCAAAAAGGCTAGCGGATAGGGGATCACCTTGCCTGATTCCTCTACTGGATTTAAAAAATCCAGTAAGAGAACCATTTATCACCAAAGAAAACCAAGAATTATTAGTAGCATTAATCACGTAAGTCACAAGAAGCTCATGAAAACCCATCATTCTCAAGATTTTATAAAGAGCATCCCACTCAATTCTATCATAAGCCTTTTGCAAATTAATCTTAAGGATCATCTTACCGTTCTTGCTTTTAGAATTAAGCTTATGTACCATTACCTGGGCAAGAATGATATTATCCGAGATATCCCTAGTAGGGACAAATCCACTTTGGGCAGGGGGGGATCAATGTGGGAAGGAGAGGACCTAACCTATTATTAACAAGCTTTGTTAAGATTTTGTTGATAACATTGCAAAGACTGATAGGTCTAAAGTCAGCCCAACTAGTAGGGTGAGTTTTCTTAGGGATGAGAGCAATAGAAGTGCAGATGTAGCTTCTAGGCATGGGAACACCTAAGAAGAACTCTTGAGCAGCCTTAATAATGTCCCAACAAACTTGATAGAACAGGGCTGAAAATCCATCCGGACCAGCCATATTGTCCTTGTCAATTTTGTTGATCACATCATGAATCTCACCATAACTGGGAGGCTTGCATAGATCATGAGCATTGTTATTATTCATAATCGGTTTTTTAGTACTGAAAGATGGGAGTAGTTAAATCACAAGGCTCATAAGTGAACATTTTCTCATAAAAATCACATGCAGTTCTGTTCAGCTGGTCAGGCTCTTTAATAGCAACATTATCAACTAAAATTTCATTGATCCTGTTTCTGAATTTTTTTTTCTTAACCAAAGCATGAAAATAGACAGTATTGTTCTCCCACTCCCTCAGCCATCTACAAGCTGATTTTAGTCTAAAAGAGGATTCCTCAAAAGCAAGAGCAAGTGTTACTTCTGCTTGCTTTTGCTTAAGGGCAATCAAATGGGAGTCTGAAGGGTCACTTAAGTAAACAGCTTCTTGAGAAGCCAATTGCTATTCAGCTTGAGCCACCCTATCAAAGATATTCCCAAATACCTCCTTATTCCAATTTTTAAGACAACATTTAAATCTATACAATTTCTGCTGAACCCTAAGCACACCTCTCTAGTCCACTGGAAGATTCCAAGAATCCTCAACAATTTTCCTAAAAGTGTGATGCTTAGTCCAAACATTTAGAAACCTAAAAGAAGGCTTAACAGTATGACTAACAGAGGACAACATCATCAACAAAGAGCAATGGTCAGAAGGACCTTCACACAGATGTTTGACCTCAAATTTATTAAACAAACCACGCCAAGTGGTGGTCACCAAAGCCCTATCAAGTCTCTCAAATACATGGTTTGCATGCTGATAAAGCGTGATCCGTTATAAAGAAAATTCAAGCCAAAGAAAACCGATTGGAAAGATTATCCTACGCAAAGAAAACACAGAACACAAGATATACGTGGTTCGATCCGGAGATCTACGTCCACGGGGAGAATGATGTCCCTTCCGGGGTCTTTTCCTTTCTTGTTAGTCTTACAAGCTATAATTTCAGAGTACAAAAGTTCGAACCCTCAAACCGTCCTTAATTCTACCATTTATACCATACAAATCACAACCCTAACTACATCCCTATAATTCCGGCCATTAAATCTGCCTTTGTGATTGAGAAAAGATCGTGGGGGGAATCTCCACTCCCCAATGCGTCGCTGCCGCAATCTCAATTACCAAATCTTCATGGTGATTGGGTAGGCTGTAATTGGACCGATTGAACTGTTGGGCTTGTATTTCTGGACTGGTTGAGCTGTTACCAAATCTTCATGGTGATTGGGTAGGCTGTAATTGGACCGATTGAACTGTTGGGCTTGTACTTCTGGACTGGTTGAGCTGTTAGTGGGCCACACTTACCAGATGCCCCCTCCCCCCAAAGCCGGAGCGAGAAGCTTCGGCTTGAAGAGTAAATGAAGGTAGGTGGGAAGGAACTGCGACTCTCCCGGGGTCAATCAACCGGGGTGAAGAAACTGCGAAACCCCCGGGGTCAATCAACCGGGGTCAAGTCTCCCCACCAACCCGCGGATTGGATCCAGCAGTTGTTCCAGTTCGGCTCCGGCCGAAGTCGTTGCTCTCCCTTGTCCCTGTATTATCTTACTGTCATCTTGGGCCAACGAGACGAATAACAAAGCACTATTAACGCACATACATCATGGGAAGGGACCACATGCGATTTCTTGGGAGATGGCGGCGTTGGTGGCGATGTCATTCTCTTATTGGAGCTCGGGGTCAGCCCCGATAGAGGAACATTGTCCTCGTGATCGTCTCCAAGACCGCCCCCTGACGTGGTTTTCTGTAACTCGGGTGTCCTGGATCTATCACCCCGTCTACCGGAGCTGGTTCCGGCTCCCCTTTTTGCGGAACTCTTGAACTTTCCCACTGCACATGAGACATGATGCATTAAGAGATATTATAACTCACTATTGCACAACTTATACGAAAAGGAAAGACCCTACCCTCTATTTCTGCCCCGGGTTGAGACCCCTCTACCTCAGCTACGCCTGGAGACTCCTCTGAGTTAGTTTCAGCTGACGTATCCTCCTTCTGGGATTCCGAAGTCCCAGCTGTCCATTTGGAATAATACGGGCTCAACCCAGCCTCGTCCAACACTTCTTCTGAAAATTTTGTCCCCAGGATACCTGCTTTCCTCAATACATCTACACCTCTGGGGTCCCCCGCCGGCGCACTATCTACTACCTCCAACCTCTGCCACTTCGGCAGTACTCTGCCCTGCCTAACATATATAACTTTACCTCTCCACCCCTCTATTTTGCTAGGGTTTCTTACTTTGAATTTTTTACCTAGCCTTGGGTTAAGGTAGTACCAACCCTTATTCCTTCCCATCGTTTTAAGCTGAAAGAAATACCTAAATAAACTACCAAAAATCCTTATCCCATCGTTTTAAGTTGATTGACCCCGGGGGTTTCGCAGTTTCTTCACCCCGGTTGATTGACCCCGGGAGAGTCGTAGTTCCTTCCCACCTACCTTCATTTACTCTTCAAGCCGAAGCTTCTCGCTCCGGCTTTGGGGGGAGGGGGCATCTGGTAGGTGTGGCCCACTAACAGCTCAACCAGTCCAGAAGTACAAGCCCAACAGTTCAATCGGTTCAATTACAGCCTACTCAATCACCATGAAGATTTGGTAACAGCTCAACCAGTCCAGAAGTACAAGCCCAACAGTTTAATCGGTCCAATTACAGCCTACCCAATCACCATGAAGATTTGGTAATTGAGATTGCGGCAGCGACGCATTGGGGAGTGGAGATTCCCCCCATGATCTTTTCTCAATCACGAAGGCAGATTTAATGGCTGGAACTATAGGGATGTAGTTAGGGTTGTGATTTGTATGGTATAAATAGTAGAATTAAGGACGGTTTGAGGGTTCGAACTTTTGTACTCTGAAATTATAGCTTGTAAGACTAACAAGAAAGGAAAAGACCCCGGAAGGGACATTATTCTCCCCGTGGACGTAGATCTCCGGATCGAACCACGTATATCTTGTGTTCTGTGTTTTCTTTGCGTAGGATAATCTTTCCAATCAGTTTTCTTTGGCTTGAATTTTCTTTATAACAGATCACGCTTTATCACATGCCATGTATAAGGGAGACCTGTAAAGCCAGCATCCTCCAACCCAAAGTCAATCAAAGCAGCATTAAAATCATCCATAGATTTCACCTTATGCATACCCCCACCCTTTTTCTCATTATCCACAAGAATAGCATTAAAATCACCACTGACCAACCAAGGTTCATTCCCATGGTTACAATTTCTAAGAGAATCCCACAAATTCAGTCTAACCTTCCTAGAGCAGGAAGCATACACAAAAGAGCAGTACAAATTACAATTAAGAACATAATTAACCACTCTCACATCAATCATCTGATCATAGGAAGTAATAACATCAATTGAAATAGGGTTATTCCACATGATCCAGATTTTACCATTAGTGTTAGCAACCACATTTTTGTATCCAAGAGTATGCACCAAAAAGTAATCAGTTCTGCAGTTTTAGTTTTCAATATAGCACAAATATCAGGTTTCTTCTTCCTAATTAGATTTTTCAAATAAGTTCTAGTTTTATATTACCCAAGCCCCTTACATTCCATGTCAGCATTATCATACTTAGGAAGAAGAGTTACCTTTAGTAAAGACCGTTCCCCTTCTTGTTAGCATCACAAGAGGGCCATTAACCTTTTTTTTCTTTTTCTTATTTTTCTTCTTTCCTGTTCTTCTCCTCAAGTCAGTATTAAAACCATCATCACAGGAGACAGATTGCCCTTCTTCATCAGGATCCTCATCCAGTAGTTCATGCAAAGGAGACATATGTACAACAGAGTGAGTTTTAAGATTTGTCAAAGCATGATCATTCAAGATTTCATTGTCATCATCATTATTAACAGCTAATCTGGAAAAAGAATTTTCATAGACCTGAATGTCGTCTAAAGGGTTAAATGTCAAAACCATAGACCCCTCAGCAGATCTTTTAATCACATCCTCACTAACCTTAGAAGTTCCAGCTAAGCTGGAACCTCTAGGACAAATGGGGATAGCATTATTGGTATCATCAAGATTGGTGGTACTCCTTTGCCTTTATCAACAGATTTGTGACCAGCATCAAGATCTTTTGAAACAAATTGATCCTTGAGTCCAGACCTATCCCTGATAGACCTAGGGCTACCTAAACCAACTCCCAGACCTTTATTAATCTCATTTTCATTTCTAAGACCCTGATTCTGCTCTTCATTGACATGCAAGGCATCATTGGGGTTACTGAAATTTCTATTATTCTCTTTTGGCACCCAATGTTTTTCAATCTGTTTCTAGACAGGATTTTTTTTTGCCGTACCACCTTTAAGAGCCAATTTCTGTTTATACTCATTAAAACATTCAAGGGCAATATGCCCTAAGTGTTTACACTTTGAACAGTAGCTAATCAAAAATAATTTTCTGAGTAATAAGATTTTCCCCACAACCAATAAAGATTTCCTCCGCTCTTGGTTTGGTGAGGACGAGCTCTACACACACCCATGCCACACTAGGCCGGGTGCGATCAGCAGACGCCTCATCAATCCTTAGTGGATACCCAATAAGAGAAATAATTTTAAACAGGGTCTTTTTGTCAAAAAGATGAATTGGCAATTCAGGTAAAGAAATCCAAACCGACTATTATATTCTTTTGTTAATAAAATGAAACTGCAACTTCTTATAAGCTTTCAATTTTCACATATGCCACTTCGCCTATAAATTTTTATTCTTTTTAAAAAAAACTGTTAATTTGTTACTTAGTTTGACTTACTCAACTAGACTTACCTTAATTATTTAAGTTTCACCCAATAATTAATTTTGATATTTCAAACAGGGGCTATGTGGTTTTTGAAAAAGAAACGTAACTGACTATTAAAATTTGGGGATGGATCAGGGATGAAGTATTATTTTGTTCAATAATTTGGTTACGCTATTCCACTTTATTGATCAATTTCATTATATTTTCCGCATTATCTGGTTACGGAAAAACTATATACTTATTATATCA
This sequence comes from Ajuga chamaepitys, assembly GCA_958295605.1. Taxonomy (NCBI): domain Eukaryota; kingdom Viridiplantae; phylum Streptophyta; class Magnoliopsida; order Lamiales; family Lamiaceae; genus Ajuga; species Ajuga chamaepitys. The sequence continues at coordinate 11,726,727 of OY282505.1, read as the reverse complement.
GGGTTCAATGCAAAGAAAAAAAAAATCATCAATTTTAAGTGATTTTTTAATTACAGTATAAACTTTAAAAGGTCATAAACTTTCAATTATCTTCAATTATGATATTAATTACATTTTTTACATCTATTACGTCGTCACTGAAATTATTAATCATTAATGAAGTCGCCATATATCCACGGTATATTTTATCATATGTTGTTATGATTATTGTGAATTGTGGATAGTTATTACAATTGTCACAACATCTACTCTCAAGTCTCATTTTATAGTTGTTATGACGATAAATTGTATAATATATTGTGGATATAGTGAAATTTAATAATAATGGTGGCAACCCAATTATATATAAAAAAATGTGATCGACTTTGAAATTGAAAAATCACCTAAACTTTTTTTCCATTAACAAATTTTATTAATTTACAAATTAGTAGACTGTCAAAATAGTTAAAAAGAAAACGTATAAGTGTACTTCTCAAATGGAGTAAAACCCTAAACATGTAGTCCTAGTGATCACTAAACTGTTATTTTGGTTACTTTTTTCTTTCCGAATAACCAAATCATAGTTATACTGAAATAACATTTGGAAACTTAAAGCAAAATTTCAAATTAAATGGAATACTTTCTTCATTAAGAAAAATAAATCAAACACTAGTTCCTATAGATGGTAAGTTGCTCGAACTCAATTCAAGATAAGATTCAGTAATTGAGCTAGCAAAGAGCCAACATTTTTATATCCAGGGGCGAAATAATTTTTTTGAAGCATTTCTAAAAATAATTTGAAATTTAGGTATGATATTATGCGCATTTTAATTATAATTACATTATATGTGTATTCATAGTAGTTTCGTTGGGTCCACCGGCAGCCCCCTAACTCCGTACAAGTTGGTGAGCCTTATCAAATTTACTATTTACCCATAATGTTACAAAATATTTACCAGCCATGAATTAAATTTTTCCTTAGACCTATTTCATTTTCATAAAGACGAGTGACGCCCAAAGGTATGGAGTAGACTCGTTGGATGTTATCTGGATGTTCAGCCCAAGCACACTTTTGAAGGGCCAAAGCCCATATTTTCTAGGGTTTTTCATCAGCTTCTTTAAATAAGCTGCAAAGCGCCTCCCCACGATCGACGATCTCTTCTTCTTACTTATGTTTCTTCACCAGATTAAAGTTTATTGGTTTTTGTTTTGAATATGTTTGTTGAAGTTGTGGTTTGTTTGCAGTCCATCTTGGCAAAGCTGAAGAGCTAAAAGCTATGAGCAGTTTTGAATGCTAATGGACTTATATCAAATGTCACTCTAAACTGTTCTCGGCTTCTTCTAATTCGTGAAGTTGCAGATCAGTAGAGATGAAACATTCCCAAACATCGATTTTTTAATTTCAAATCGTCTTCCATGATTGGCCTGAGGGATGGCAGTGATGATAAGATGTCTAATCCCAGCTCTATGAGACCTTCTTTGTGTGAGGTCAGGGATCATAACTCTTTTTACGTCTATCTGAGCTTCAACACAAACTCGATTCATTATCTATTCATATAGAGTATTTGTTTACGAGATATGTTTGCTTGTCAATTCTAGATCTAGTATTTATTTTTTAGATTAAATGTGATAAAGTTTATATATTATTGTTGCGATAATTTGTTATTCCATCTATTGATGTGTATTATAGGTAGATGAAGGACGGAACGGTTGTCCATCAAATCCGAGTTGGATTTATGATCTTTTTGGATTGTTTTTTTGCATTTAGGTAGTGCGTTGCGAATATGCAAAAAAATTAACAAATATTTGATAGGGTGTAATCTTGAACAAAACTATACCATTTGTTCAACATTGACTAGAATAGCTGAGTAAGAGACTAGTTGGGCTTCCCTTCATCATCAATTTCTCCTTTTCTTAAACAACTTCTCCTTATATTTCACGTTCAACACATTTTTCTATTATATTTTCCAATTAATAAAATCACGAATTCTACCCATTTATCACAAAATGCCCCTGTCTACTCTATTTATTATACTGGGCAGGGTCTAAATTTCTCACTTTTCAGAATATCCAATTTAAAAATAAAATCTTTTTTCTATTTTAGGTCAAGTATCAATCAAATATTTCAACAATTCAACATCTTATATATGTATGTCTTCTGGATTCTTGACACCGTAGCCTGTTAGATTCATAGGGTAATGTTTTGTGTATAATTTAACTTTTTACATGTAAAAGTAGTCAGTCTATTAGAGAGAGTTCCGTTTTGTGTACACGATAAATCTTCTGACACATATTGACTACTTTATCAGATAAAAAGTTAAACTATAAAAAAAAAATATTTCACTATGTCTTTGAGTGACAGGCCAAAACACCCCATTTCCTCTGTCTTAATCCATACAACCTACCTGACCAGGATCCATCAAACACACGCCGACCTCATGCCTAATTCCTCAAGGATGTGGAAGCTTTCTTTGACTATGTTCTAAGAAAACTACCTTTGTTTTTTCGAAAAGAGTAATATTTTTATTGATAAAAATTATTACTTTTTGAACAATCTCAAAAATAATTACTCTTTTGTAAATTAATATTATATTTTTTGAGATAAAAGTATTGATTGTTCCGCGAGTTTATATGCATTTTGGATGCAAGTTATGATATCTGTTTTTCAGGTCTAATTGGGTCGAGCAGACTCATTTCATGAAGTTAGGTCCATGCATAAGGAGGTGCCAACTATCAGTAATTTATACCCTAAGCAATGTGGGCAGCTGTAGTAGACAAAACCATTAATATTGGACTTAATTAAATGCCTAATTGCAAGAAAAATCACAACCTTCTTTCGTAATTGTAATAACCCTAAGTTTTACTCATTACTGCAAATTGAATATTGGTAAATGTTATGGTCATTGGAGTTCACATGTCCAACAAAAATGCCACGTTGTTTGCCACATCATTTATCAAAGATAGAAGAACTTTTGAATCTGTAACAAAATCCCAACATTTTCAAAAGTTGTATAATCCTAAAATTTTAAATTTACATAAAAGATAACAATATTTTACGTATTAATGTGCAAGCTAAATTTAAGTTGCCAAAGAATTTTACTTTTAAAATAATTGCAATTTTAAACTTATATTTTCAAAATAAGCATAGGAAAGAACGAATTACCTTCAACTTGTAATTATAGCGTGTTTGTATATATTGTGTCATTTTTTTTTTTTGTTTATATAATTGATATTTTTAGTCGTGTACGATAACATGTGACAATATTGTTAATTTGAATAATTAAGAACATAAATTTTCTGGAAAAACAAAACATTTTAATATATGTTAGTCAGATCAATACACCACACAATTATTTACTAGACTAGACGCCACTAAATTATATAACACATTACAGATACAAGTTAAAGTAATTTGTTTTTTCCTACTCTTATTTTGAAAATTTAAGTTTTAAATTGTAATTATTTTAAAAGTTAGAGGTGCTTTTTTGGCAGCTTAGATTTAAATTGTGATATAAGAAAGTGTTGTGATTTTTTATGCAAATTTGAAACTTTAGGATTATATTGTAATTTCATAAAAATGTTTGGGTTTTTTTTTACAATTTTGAAAGTTCTTTTATCTTTTTTATAAATGATGTGGCACTTTTTTCAGGCACATACTCTGGTGATTGAAAAATTTATCGATAATTTAATTTGCAATTATGAGTAAAAGTTATGTTATGTTTCACTAAATATTAAATGTTGGACTTAAATTACAATTTCGAAAAATGTGATGATTTTCCCTAGGCCTTAAATAAATTATGCAGAATGATCACAACCAATTAACAGATACATCTCACCAAGCAAAGCAAAAAAAAAAAAAAACTGTAAAGCCTATGTCACATAATGATATTGAAAATTGTAATTTGGTTTCAAGTTCCTCTTTTTTCTTGTCGATGTCGTTCAAGTTGATTGTCTCTCCAAATTATGATTAATAATTCTTTCATCTTAAAAAAAAATTCGTCTTAAGATTTTAAAAAATATAAAGAATATGTAGTTTGACTATTCATACGCTTCTAATGTACTGACAATATTGCTATTAATCATTCTCCATCTCTTTTCTGAATCATACTACCATAAATTTGTTTGAGTTTTAACTAATAAATAGGATCGGAATTGAAGCAAACGTTCCCTTAAGAAATTGAAGCAAACTGGTAAAAGTTTCTAACGACATTTAATAAGTAACAGAATTAATCTCTAAGATAATAAAATTACTTAAAACAGGGTGAGTACATAATAATTTGATTTGTTGTTTGCTTTCCTTTTTTATAATTGAACAGTTGCAATTTGGATAAAGGGCTCGTTTTGGGTTGAAGGAATGAGATTTGATAATTATATACAGTAGATGAATACTTGACATAAATAACTTACATTATTAATATTAAGGTCTCAATAATCTACCAAACTTGTTTTAAGTTTAAAATTCCCAATCTTCCCGAATTTACTGACACCCAGAATGTGCAAAGTCAAGAACTTGAAATCTCAACACAAGGATAAATTTGTTCAATAAGTTGAATCAACAGAGAAAAGAAGCCATAAGAATTTACAGTTTTTAGTTTGCACATACGTCAGATTTTGATTAAAAAAAAAAAAAAACTTGTGTCTATGAAACATGCAGTTGGACTAACGGAGTAAAACTCAAGTCAAGCAAACCAACGTACCATAGCTGTCTAAGGCGAGAGGCGCACTGAGGCGCAAGGGGCCATCTTGCACCCGAGGCGCATGCCTTTTGGACACAGTTGCCAACAATTCAAAAAATGAGTACTAATAGCAAAATAAATCAATTCTACTCATTATTAGTCTAAAATAAATATTAAACAAGTAAATAATTGCACAAACACAAAAAAAGAAACAACATAATAGTTGAAAATTCAAATATCAAAACACGCAAGTGACAAATCATAAGATTCAAACAAGTTCATTAGTTTAACATGCAAATCTAACATGGCCGGCGGCGATTGTCAGCAGGCGGGAGTGGTCGGCCGGCCGCTGGGCAGTGATGTGAGTGGAGTCATAGGTCTTCTTGTTTTTATTGCTCCTCTACTTCTATCTTTTTGTTTTTCTTTTGAAAACCTAGTTTCTAAGAGCCTAAAGAAGTGTTAAACAACTTAAACATTAAAAGAAGGATCAAAATTAACTTAAAAATCATTTTTTGAAAACAAAATAGGCATTGAGTTCAGGCGCCAACCATGAGTAGCACGCCTCCTGAACTACGCTCGCCTTTGATGTATAGAGGCGCAGACTCCAAAATATAGTGCTTCTTGCGCCCAAGGCGCGCCTTTGACAGCTATGCAACGTACTATTTGTAAAACGGTCCATATCATATGTGCAACCTCACGATGAAGAGAGCCTTTTCTCGATTTGTAATCAAAGAATAAATTCTTGGCTAACCATTGTCTGCCACCTTATATGATACCATGAAGTCAACCTGGGATCACAGAAGATTATTACACCTCCATTTTAAATTTTCAAGCAGAGATTGGACAATGAAGATTTGCAAATTGTAAACTTATAAAAAGTTCAGTTGATAAACTGAAGAACTTTTTCTGTAATACATGTAAACATTAAGATTCTACAGGGTGCAATAGAAAAGATAAAAATGAGTTGCAGAAATCTCAACTTCTTGAAAAAAATAATCTCATTTAGTTTTCAATGATCAAATTCATAAGCATATTAGTTATAATCATGAAAAGAAAGATATTTCTCTACGAGATATCTCAAATTATTCTCTCGTAGATACATTAAGAGTCCTTCACGATAACCATTTAGTTGCTGTACGAGAGAATATTTAATATAATGTAACAAGGTTCAGATTTAGGGGATAGAAACTATAAATATATTAAGGAACCAGAGGAACTAATTATGCATAGGACCGTCTCTGTCCAGAAAAGAGATGAGCAACAAACTCTAAATGAGGGTAAGAATTGAACTTCATACTAACCTGGTTTCTATTTTTCCTATTTTTGCTGAAACCTATTTGCCCTGATTTATCCTATTTGATATCATGATGCCATAGATCGCTGGCGTGCACATACACGTGAGAAAGATAAATGCAGATTGGCTCAAGTGGCCATGAAATGTTACTAGAATGCATACAAAACAAAACTTTGCGCCATCTGCACCTAAGGTACACATGTAAGCAATGCATATTTCTAGTTATTTTGGGTCTGGGCATAGAAATTTCACCTGTTCCAATCCAAGCTTATCCGAAATCCTTTCAAGGCAAGCCTCTTGATTCCTTCACGCAATTCACTGGATATCCCAAAAATTGAAGAAGCCCGTCAAAGCCTACTGCAATTTATAATGATTGAATTAGTAAGCAATCATTGTCAAAGATAACGCACAGTTTTAAGTATTTATTTGTTTTAAATGTTTTCTTCAATACCTTCATTAAGCATTTACAAGTTTTGGACGCCGAGTCACTGGATCAACTTCAACTCGGAGGCCCAGTTCCGCTATTTCAGGGACATCCACAGATTTCTGCAACTCCAAATCAGAGACTAGCCTCTGATTTTCCATATTCCCTTCAAAAATATTTCTCATACACCAGATGCCCCACTCCCTCATGAACGGATTATCTTCATCAGTGACGCACTGCTGTAACAAGAGATGAATTGCATCTTGCTCTCTTATTTTATCCTGAACATGCTTCTTGCGGTAGCTACAGTTCCCGATAATGGCCACGACATCTCTTCGGAAACCTCTGTAAGGGCAGTTGAACTTCGACCTTTGTGAAGTTGTACCATCTTTGGTATCACTGTGGTCCATTGCTTTCCTTACAATAGCTGGGGGCTCTAGGTTGCGCAATAAAGTTATAAGAAAATTAATAAGCCCAGCTGACACTAGCATATCCACAGCATCTTCTTTCTCTTCCTGGTTCATAGCCATTGAACTATCAGAAGCACTACTGTCTCTTAAGATGGACAATGCGTAGCCCATAACATCAATATCTGTTGAACCAGTTGGCAGAGGCAAGTTTCTCCTAACGCCAAAATCAACAACCTCAACTGCAGTTCTCAATATCCCAAAGACGAACAAAGAAAAATCATTTGGAACAACAATATCTCCAAGTCTTTCATTTAATATATCAGAAAGAATACTCAGCAAAAATGCTTGCTCAGCTCCAAAATGACTAACTTGAGATTCATTATTGCCAGAGGTCTCAGGTTTAACCACCGAAGATAACTTGGAGAAAACTAGAGCCAAATAAGATTCTTCAAAGCATATTCTGGAGAGAAGCAGCTTCACCCAGTCCTCCCTAAAACCAGCTGCAAAAGATTAACATTGGAATTTATTGGACCACAGTGAACATTTCTTTTTACCGGTACAAAACATTCACTAGCAAGAAACATGATGCATGGAAATTATTTATTTTATAAACAAAAAAAAGGTGATCTACCTATTGTGAAGGTCTTGATGATTTCTAGCACGATATCCAGCCCTGGATCTGCAAGCAGTTCAAGCGACCATTTTCTGCTGCCTTCAGAACATGTGTAGATAACCATGCATAAAGTATCACAAATTTCCTTTCTTTGAACTCTAGAAAGATCCAGAAATCTAAAGGGGAAGAACATGCGCCATACAACAGCCCGATGTTGTTCTCCAGCCAACGTGACATTTCCAAGGAGTTGCAATATCATATGAAGTAGCCTATCATCAGGGCCAGAAGCTAGCCCCATAGAATTAATAAGAGTTGAAAGAACTCCAACGCCATTTCGTTCAATAAATAGGTTCTGATTTCTAATTTCTCCTGCACACAAGTTCCTGAGTAACTTTATGGATAATAGAAGATCTTGAGCAGAAATTTGAAGTGGAGACTGGCAAAGTTCAAGGACTGGCACAAGTATATGTTTGGAAGCAAGGTCTGATCGGCCCTTGGAAGTTTTTGCAGTTTCAATTAGAAACTCAAGTGCTTCGGTTAATGTCGACGAGTTGGAAGCAACAAACAGTTGCTGAAGTACATCTTTTGTATGATCCATACACAAACTATTCGTACTAGAGTCCAGGTGGATTAAAATTCAGTTCCGGACAATTCAATTCCTGAAATACGATCATGAGAATGATTTATACACAGATGGTACACAATTTGTGTGCAGGATCAACCAAAAAATACATGAAAAAACAATGTATTGTCGTTTGATATCTCAAAATGCCTACAAACAATCGGAGTCCACCTTCTCTAATTTGACAACCTGAAACATACAACTATCGGATTTGCTGGAAAATATTCTCTTATGCTGCTTTCTGATTGAGAACTAAGCTTATATAGCACACAATCAATGAATTATAATTCCTATAATTTGATGCAGCAGACATAGATATGTCAATATTTCTTGCAATTTCATTCTGTCGTTCATTCCCAATAATTCATCTTTCCCCCAAAAAATTCTAAAAAGATAAAATTAATACTTTAAAAGACGTTCACCAGCTAAAAGAAATGAAAATATTATTAGTAAAAAGAAAAGCCACTTATAAAAGACATTCGCAATGGAAGAAATATTTCTATAAACACTTGTATGGACCGACTGCGTGTATCGTACAGTGATTGAATTCAGAGAGTTAATGTATTCCTAAAATCATGAAGTTACATTATAAATCCCACTGATATTAGCTTCTCATAAACTGTACATAAGCCTAAAGATGGTTTCATTTCTGATAAATACATTGGAGTATGAAAACCTTAGGCACCGTTCCTTGGGTTTTACTGCAGCCATAGTTGCTACAAACAGAGAAGGACCCATATAAAAAAATAAAATAAAATAATAAATAAGCAAAATTAGAGGTAAAAGAGGAACCATGATTGCTGCAAACAATAAACCATCATTTCCAAATATCTTCATTTGAGACCTTCTTGAGAAGCTAGAACCTACCATAGCGGATAAGATTGACTGCAACCAGGCTTCTCTAGTGTTCCTAGAAGTTCTCTTAAGTTGTTAATATCTTCAAATGTTGTCTTGGTTATATTTAAAGGTATTGAGGTAGTGATTAAAACTTAATCGAAGGTGCTACTCATGGCAGATGAGTAATCAGGAGAGCAACTTTTGTTCTTCTGCAGCTGCCATGAATAGACTTGTAAATAGTAGATATCGACAAGTTTTTCGTATTAAGAAACTTGATCTAATAACCAACACTCACACAGACAAACCATCAAACATGTTGTAGGCGCAGATTTTACCAGCCCAGTCCTACAATTTGCATAAATATGCATATGAAATATTACACAAAAGAACACTTACGTAGTTCCTAGAATACGTATAACGATCATTAAATGTAACCATGTTTCTTCCCCTCAATCAAACGAAACTACTCTCGCAAAATCCCCTCAATTTAAGGCAGCTATAGAATTTACTGTTCAGAACAAAATAAAAAATATGTGTAAACATTTGATTTTACCTAAGGTAGCAGCGAGCGACGAGAGACAGCGGTAAACGGCGACAACGGCAGTGGCGAGCGGCGAATGGTTCGCGATTGGTCCTAGAAGTGCAGTCAAATTATGTTCCCTTTCCAATATATCAAGTACTCGCCTGGATGGGATAATACTATGGGGTGTTTGCGATTGCTTTTACTTTTGAAAAAGTGATTAAAATTAGAGATTTTATGAAAATCACTTATGTAAAAACTAGGTAGTGTTTGCAAAAAAAGTGATTTCCAATAAAAGTAGAAGTTGGAGTGTTTGCTATAAAATCACTTATGTCTTTTAAAAAATATCATATTATTTACAGAATTGCCATTGAGTGGAGAAAAGCATTAAATTTCTGCTTTTAGCTTTTACATTGGAAGCACTTCTTTTAAAGCAGAAGTTGACTTTGCAAACACTACAAAATAGCTTTTCTCAAGCTATAAGCTGAAAATCACTTAGGAAAAGCAAATGCAAACACCCCCTATACCTTCTAGGGGCTCGTTTACTTCGGCGTATAAGGATAACATCCTTATCCTCTTACCTTGGATAATTTAGTAGGATAAGGATAATCTGGAGAAATCATCCCACGTTTACTTCTCCGCGTAAAGGATGGATAAGGATAACTTTTATCTTTTTCCTATGTTTACTTTAGTGAATATCAATTAGGGTAGTGGGGGTATATTTGTAATATCTGATTAACAAAGATAGAAAAGATGGGTTTTCTACCATTCCCTTCTTATTTTCCCGAATTGATAAATCAGTGATTTCTTAAAAGGGGGACGAAGAATGCGAAAGAAGTGTTCGAATCTTCAATAAAACTAGCAGTATCCCCATGCGATGCACGGCTTGTAAATTTAAATTAATAAATAATAAGAATTTTAATATAATAAAATATTACAATTAATATATAATAAGAGATGAAAAGTTGTATATTAATAATTATTTATCTTTAATTTAAGTTTTTTATACAATATGCTGTCAAACTATAGATAACTAATTTAATTTATTATACAGGCAAATCACATTATAAATGAAAAAAAAAATGTATTTCAATTTTTTTTTTTGAAAAATAAAATAAAATATTTAAATTATAAACTGAAACTACAAAATATTTACTAAATAATTTAATTTTTATATTTGTATATGATTAAAAAAATTAATAGAAAGAAGAAAACATAATGAGAATTAGAATTAAAATTCTTATCCTACAACTAAGGATAAGTTATCCAAGGAGGGATGGTGGGATAGTTATCCCATGTTTTATCCTGGATTTCCCGGGTTATCCCGGGTAAAGTGGATAACCCGGGATAAAAAATCTGCCAAAGTAAACGTCGGATAAGTCAGGATAAAATTATATTATCCTGGGTTATCCTCCTTTATCCCCCGAAGTAAACGAGGCCTAGGTAGACATGTCAAAATTATCTGTCCCGTCCCGATTCGCTTTGACAATTTGGGGATAAGGTAAAATTCGTCTCGATGAAAAATGAAGCATGTCCCGTCCCGCCTCTATGTATATATAACTTTTTTTAAATATATATTATGTATTATTATATATATATATATATACACACAGAAATATAAAATATATATATGTATTTATGCTATAATTTTTTTTATATAATATGTTATATATATATATATATATGCCTAACTAATATATTAAATTATGACTAGATCGAGTAAATTTAAATAATTAAATTTTATTTTATAATAATTAAATTTTAAAAAAAAAATATTGGAACAAAACTAATGTAAACCTAAAATTAAAATTCTACGGACTTCAACAAAAAAAAATAATTTTTTTAACAAAAAAAAAAGGGATAGGGGTGGGGCGGGGCTGATCACGGGGCGAAATTTTTTGTCTCGTAGCGGATCACGAGGCAGGGGCGAGTTAGAAAATCCAAAAACTCGACCTGACCCGTCCCGTTGACATGCCTACTTCTAGGACCTGTTTACATTGTTGGTAAAGAGTAACCCATCCCGAGAGATTTGAATCTTGGACTAGTCTAATAGGTTCCTCATAAACCCATGTTTGCTTTTAAGAATTTGCATAATTATATTGTGATCAATTAGTCCAGTTTAATCTAATACATTATTTACATTTTAGTACAAAGTTAGATGTGATTTATTCTTTTTATCTTAATGTCCTTATTAATAGAAAATGTTTGCCGTTCACCACGATTGTATATTTTTATTTATGCATTTCATTTTCCCTCGAGGTGCTTCCGTCTTCCATCGGAATTCACCTACAGGAGTTCTACTTTTCCCCGGCGGCCAAGAAGCTACACGCATCGGAAGATTTTTCAACAACAATAAATGTATTCATTATTTTAAAACAAGTCTGCTAACCCTCTGTTTGAGAGTATGAATCTAGGACTTACCATCGAAGTTGGGAGATGCGGTCTTCAAGGGGCTGGAGATCGGAAGTGCTTTCTTGCAGAAGGGCCACTTCGCAAATTTTGGGACTGAAGTTCCAAATGTGGTGTTGAAAGGTAAAAACCTAACTTAATTTGAAGGGTCAAGCATAAATGCCTTATTTATCCCAAGAGATAGTGTAACGCTTCATAAATAATTCAATTATTATGGTTAAATATTTATTTTTATCTAAGAAAAATTATTTATTTTCCTAAAGTATGTCAATTATTCTAATTGTGGTCAGAAAATATATTTCATGTTATTAGGTTTTGAAATATTTAATTTGGACATGAGCCTGATGCATTAGTCAAGCCCAAGCCCAAGCCCAAACCCAAGCTAACCCATGATTTTTACTTAGGGAACAAGAAAACACTTTTATAGTCTAATTAGAGGCCTAGAATCCTAGGAATATAATCTATAAATATGGGATTCATGTCATAAATCAAAATCATAACCAAAGCATGTATTTTTTATAAAATTTTCATCCAAAACACAGTGGGGGTCCTTCGGGAAGCCGACATCGTCGTCCCAACCTCTTTTTCCTCTTTCACTCTATCTTCAGGTATCTGCTTTAACAATTCAAAATCCCTATAGATACATATCTGATTTTTACGAAATCTTTGTATGTTATTCCATGTTATATTGTCGAGTGTTAGCTAAAATTTTAGCTCTATCTAAGTTGTATTTTATTTATATGGATTTACTTTTACTGTTGATCCAAATTCAAAATATACGTTGCTTCTATTTTAAAAATTCGAAATATACAGTTATATTACTTCAAATATTATAATGTTTTGATATGTTATTCCACATTATATCTTTTATATCATGTAAAAATTTCAAAAAATTTCATCAAGTATTTTTTCAGTTATGAATATTTTCTCACGGCTGCATAGAATTTGAAAAACTTCTCTATTCTGATTATAAAATTTAAAATATGCAATTAAAGTAATTTAAAAATTCCAACTTTTTATATGGATTTCATATACATGTATTCTATCTTATTGTAAAATTTCAAAAAGATCCATCTATTAATTTTTGAGTTATAAAGTTTTTCCCATCGTTGCGCATAATTTTTTGTTTCACCAATTTCGATTTCAAAAATAAAATTCCATAGTTACGCTTTTTGAAAAACTGTGAAATTTAAATATGATCTTTTAACTCTAGCCTATAGCTACAGTTAAAGTTTCAAAGTTTTATCTTTTTACCCTTTTCGGATGAAAAATATTTATCTGTTGTTGCGCAGTGAATCAATACTTGCAAAAGTTTTATATCTCTTCCAAAACCATTCTTAAATTTCCCTAAAACATCAGCCAAACCCTATATTTTACAAATTTCCCATATCTAATCCCCCCCTCCCACACACACACGCACACATATATATATATATATATGTGTGTGTGTGTGTGTGTATTAGAGATAAGGTAGGATAGTTTATGCCTATGTGAAGAGAAGAGCAAGAAAAAGGCTATTGACAATAGGAACATGCATCCGCATCTGAAGTTTCATATACTTTTCTGGTGGGGGTTCTTGTCTTATTAATTATATGTGTTTGTCTCATTTATACGATATAACTGTTATTTTATGAAATGCAAGAGCTATGTTTCATTATAGGTTTATGACATATAATACCTAAGTTGCATTATAAGTTTGATTGATCGGTCACATGAGTTGGTGTAATTCGGGGTAACCTGTGCACACGTATGTTAAGTTGGTGATATCCGAGGCAACCTGTGCACACATATGTTATCATAAGTTGTAAGTTGTAAGTTGACTGGTAAGTGACATGCTTTTCCAAAGACTAATTGATACGGCGACATTCCCAAAGAAGTTTTACACTTCATCCTATACGCCCATAGTGCATCGTCCAACTTCATCGCACAATCTTTTCTATTTCTATTCACTGACTTCTCCAAGATTTATTTAATTTCTCGATTCGTTAATTCTGCTTGATCATTATCTTGCGGGTGATATGGTGTCGTCACTCGATACTTTACTCTATATTTGGCTAAAAGAGCTGCTACCCACTTGTTACAAAAGTGTGAACCCCCATCGCTAAGTAATGCTATCAGAGCCCCATACCTTATGATGATGTTCTTATGGAGGAACTTCAAAACCACCTTAGAATCGTTGGTTTGGGCCAGAATGGCTTCCACCTATCTTGAAACATAGTCCATTACTAATAAGATGTATTGGAACCCCTTTGATGAAGGCAAGTGTCCCATGAAGTCAATACCCCATACGTCAAATAATTCAACTTCAATAATACTCGTTAGAGGCATCTCATGCTTCCTTGATATTCCCCTTATTCTTTGGCATCTATCGCATTGCATTATGAAATCATGACAATCCTTGTATATTGTCGGCCAATAGAACACACTTTGTAGTACTTTTGCAGATGTTCTTGCCAAAGCAAAGTGGCCCCCACTTGGAGACGAGTGACACTGCTTAATTATGTCCCCCAATTTAGATTGAGGGACACAACTTTGAATGATTGTGTCAGCATATCTTCTATACAAGTAAGGATCATTCCATATGTAGAATTTAATGTCATGAAAGAACTTCTTCTTTTGGTGGGATGTCAAATCGGGTGGTTGACATACCAAGAATTTCACTATATGACCATACCATGGCATTTTTTCTACGACCAAAATACACTCATCCGGGAATGTCTATTTGATTGCGTCTTGCTGCCCTTCTGTGCCAGCTTCATTTGTGATTCGAGACAAATGATCCACAGCCACATTTTCACACCCCTTCTGATCTTTGATTTCGGCATCAAACTCTTGTAATAAAAGGACCCATCTGATGAGTCTTGGCTTCGAGTCCTTCTTGTCAAACAAGTACCGAATAGCTGCATGATCTGTGTACAATATCGTCTTCGCTCCAATCAGGTAGGATCGGAACTTATCAAATGCATAAACGACCGCTAGCATCTCTTTCTCCGTAGTGGTGTAATTGGCTTGAGCCGAATCAAGGGTCTTGCTGGTGTAGTAGATGACTCAGAAGATTTTATCTCTCTTTTGGCCTAAAGCTGCCCCAACATCTATATCACTTGCGTCACACATCAGTTCGAACAGTTGGACCAATCCGGTATGATCAATATTGGAGCAGATACTAATGCCTTCTTAGAGTCTCAAAAGCCTGCATACATGCATCATCAAAGAGAAAAGCATTATATTTTTCTAACAGGCGAGATAAAGGTTTAGAGATTTTAGAGAAATCCTGTATAAACCTTTGATAGAACCCTGCGAGGCCAAGAAAGCTTCTTACTGTTTTTTCAGTTGTTGGAGGTGGTAGTCTCTCGATTGCAACTACTTTTACTCTATCCACTTCTAAACCTGCAGTAGAAATTTTATGTCCTAATACTATGCCATCTATTACCATGAAGTGACATTTCTCCTAGTTCAAAACCAAGTTAGTGTCCTCACATTGCTGCAACACTAGAGAAAGGTTATCGAGACAATGATCGAAAGACGACCCAAAGACGGAAAAATCATCCATAAAAACCTCCATAACATTCTCTATGAGTCCACTAAAGATTGCCATTATACATAGTTGAAAGGTAGCAGGCACATTACATAGCCCGAATGACATTCTACGAAAAGCAAATATTTCATAAGGGCACACAAACGCGATTTTCTCTTGGTCTTCCGGGGCAATCATAATTTGATTGTACCCCGAATAACCATCTAAGAAAGAATAGAACTCATACCCTGCTAACCTATCAATCATTTGATCTAGAAAGGGGGAACGTGGTCCTTACGAGTGGCTGCATTTAGTTTTCTACCATCAATACACACACACCAACCCGTGACTAACCTAGTAGCTATGACATCGTCATTGTCACTCTTTACTATGGCCATCTCCCCTTTCTTGGGAACTACTTGAGTTGGACTAACCCACTTACTATCAAAACTTGGAAAGACGATACCCACATCTAACCATTTAAGTACTTCTTTTCTAACCACTTCTTGCATCATTGGGTTTAGTCTACGCTGATTTTGGACACTCGGTTTATAAACATCTTCCATTAGGATTTTATGCATGCACACGGTCGGGCTAATCTCTTGCGAATCATAGATAGTCCATTCTATTGCCGACTTATGTTTCCTAAGTACTCTTAACAGTTTCTCACATTCTGAATCAGTCAAATATGCAGAAATAATTAGCGGTTGCTTTTTCTCATCATAAAAAAATTCATACCTTAAGTGTTTTGGTAATGGCTTCAATTCAGGCCCACTTGCACTCTCTTTTGGCTCTTCTTTCACAACTTTTTTATTTATGTCCTCTTTCGTCGAGCTATCTTTGGGTGCTTTCTACAGAGAGTTCAATGCACTAACACTTTCCACAAGATCAAGGTTAGTAGCATCAATATCATTTAAAACAAAGACTGAATTCGTCAGACAAGCTTCTAATGCATCTTTATCAATAGGGGCTAAAAGATCTCTATGTAATGTAGCATCTAAACACTGTATAGAACTACATGTCTCAATTTGATTAACTCCCTCCCTATCATGCAATTGCATAGCCTAATAGATAGAAAATGTCAATTTTTCATTATTTATCCTCAAAGTCAATTCATTATTTTGTACATCTATTAATGTTGTTCGTTGCTAAAAACGAACGACCTAGAATTAAGGGAACCTCTTTATCTTCCATCATATCTAAGACTACAAAATCTACCGAAATTATGAACTTACCAACTTGTAATATAACATCCTCTACAATGCCCCTTGGATAAGTTAAGGATCGATCCGCCATTTGAAGGGCGATTGTAGCGGGTTTTATTGTGCATATTCATAATTTTTCAAAAATAGAAAATGGCATAAGATTAATGCTAGCGCCTAATTACATAATGCTTTTTTTAAAACTTCATTGCCTATCTTACAAGCAATCATGAAACTACCTAGATCTTTTCGCTTCAATGGTAGCTTTCTTTGAAACACCGCGCTGCACTCCTCTGTCAAGTTAACAGTTTCATAATTTTCAAGCTTTCGCTTCCTTGATATCACCTCCTTGAGAAACTTTGCATAGTTTGACATCTGCTGTAATGCATCAACAAAAGGGATGTTGATTTGTATCTTCTTGAATATGTCCAAAAACTTTGCAAATTGTTCATCAACTTTCTTTCTTCTTAAGGCTTCTGGGAATGGAATTGGAGGGACATATTTCGAGCCTTCTTCTATAGTAATTTCCCTTTCTCTTAGCTTCGAAGCCTCTTCCTCTTTTTCTTGTGAATTTCTCTTTTCTTCCAAGTGCTCGTTCTCGACAACCTTTTCTTGGTCAACCGACATCTTTGGACCTTCGTACTCAATTCCACTTCTCAACTGAATTGCTTAGCATTGCTACCTTGGATTTACCACTATATCACTCGGAAATTGTCCTTGTTTATGTTGAGATCCTGCAATTTTTATCACACGCATTGGATGTGATTTCTTTGAGATCAGTCCCTTGACTAGTCACATGTTTGTTCAGCTCGATGTATTTACTATCCATCTTCTTTTCAAATTGAGCTAATTTCTACTCAAACTTTTCCATTTGCGACTGTCTTAACTCCTCTTGAGCTAGGTTTCATCCGTCATGAATTATGTCACTAGTAACGGTGAATCCCGGTTGTGGATTGAGTGAATTCTTGGGATTACCATAAGAGAAGTTAAAGTAGTTCTGATTTCCTTGTGGGTACTGATTATACCTCTGTTGGTTGCCCTGGAAGTTTTTGAAGTTCCTTTGATTGAAAAAATTAATGTCATCAACTTCTTCTTGCCCAGATGGCTGTTGCGATGAAGAGTCAGTTGGTTGGGCTAAAGTCAAACTAGTTAACAGACTTACTTGATTTGTTAGTGCGGTTAGCTGAGAAGTAACCGTATCATTCGGCTCTACGTCTGTCACACTAGCCACTCTTCTTGGCTGATTTCTCACATTTGGCCACTGATAACCCGTTCTAGCCATTGCATCCAATATAGAGAATGCTGCCCTCACGTTCTTTTCCATCGAACTACCCATTGTTGCTGCATCCACATGATCCCTTGCTGGTGCGAGCAGTCCATTATAAAACTTGCATATATGTTGCTTCATGGTAAATCCATGTTGAGGGCAACTCCAGATAAGATCTCAGAATCACTTTCTGCATCTAGTTGTTTGAATTGATTGATTTTATTCAGCAGATCCAACATCTTACTCGGTGGAAAATACTTCAGTAGAAACCTTGTGCTGAAATCTTCCCACTCAGTAACATCTTCTAGCGAATTAAACCATTGCATTGCTTTATCTCTCAGTTAGAATGGGAATAGTCTCATTTTAACCTGCTCATGTGGAACGTGATTTATCTATATAGTCTCAGATAACCTACGGAATTTGTTCAGTTGAACATTAAGATCTTCTTGTGCACTTCAACCAAATTGATTCTGTTGAACTATATTAATTAAAGCTGGCTTCAGTTCGAAGCTATTTGCATTCAGTGGTGGTGGTATGACTCCTTTGATAGGTTGATTCGGCATAGGCCGAAGACAATCACTGATTGATGTGGTGTCATTGTTTGGATCATTGTGAATATTCTGAGCTAGTCTCTGTTGTTGCTGTGGATGCTGACTCTGTGGAAGTTGGTTCTGTATAGTAGTCACTCTAGCATCCATATTTGTTATGACCCCTCGCAGTCGGTTCATCATATCTTCTTGAGTGATGTTCTGTGTAATTTCAATGGATTCTTCCTTGTTCGGTATCTTCGGGCAGTTGCTTCTATTTCCGAATCAAGAGGAACTAGGTGAGCTTTTCCTCTCGATCTAGTTTGCATGTACCACCTGAGAGCACAAAAAGAAACAATACCATGTAAAACAAAAATAAGAAAAGTAAAGAAAACATAAATAAACTGAATTTAAATTGCAGAAAAATAATGTCTAGTCTAGTGTTGTCCTATTTATCAGAATAAAAACTAAGACGCTATAACCAGTCCCTGGTAATGGCGCCAAAAACTCGACAATGGTTTTCCTAACCCTAATTTCTGCAAGTATACGGAGTAGGTGTAGGTAGCGGTAGTCAAGGTCAATCCTCAGGGACTGACTCTAAGCGTAGTTCGATACTCCGAATATTCTAAGACTCTCCTATCTAGACTCTAGATTAGTGAAGGATGTTTGTAAACTTAATACTAATTTACCTAAAAGTACTAAATAAACCATGAATAACTTGGAAAACAGAGAATTATTGATTGAGGACGATTTAGATGGATTAAAGCGTATTCTAGGGTATAGATTTCAATAACGATCCTGATGTATAATTTAACCTGAAATTCTAGACTTTTAAACCAAATTTAGTGTTTATTAGACTGCACTCAAGTAAAACTAACTCTCCTCCCGAAGCGATTAGGTTGTTGATCTAATAGACTTAGTCACCCTTCCAAGTCGACTAAACCTAAAGACTCCCAAAAAACCCTTAACCGATGCCTATGCAATCATAGACAATAACGCTGTATGTTGTATGTCTATTAACAATTTCCTCCTCCGCAGCAAAACTATTAAACTTGTAGATTTAACTTAAATGATCAATTTAAATTAAATCATAAGAATAAAACAAACACATAAATAAACATATAAATTGGAGTCTAGAATTAAACGGCAAAAGTTAATACATCATTCTTCGTACCTACTTTTTACCCCTAGAACACAAACGTGTTTAGCTACTCATAATTGTATTTAAATCAAATAAATATCCATAGACAAACATCATTAATACAAAAGAAGAACAAACTAAACCCAGATCTTTAATCGTCGATCTTTGTCGTGTTGCTCCTTAATCCTTGATTCTCATGTCCAAGCATTTTCGAGTATGCAAGTATATGAGATTCTCTATAAAACTCGAGCTTGAAGTCTTTTTTATAAAGTTGGGGAAGAATCTTGAGAAAGAAGATTCAAATCCTACTTGATGTAGGATTTTTCTTCAAAACTGACCTTCTGTCGCGGCCGCTCGCAAGCTATGTCGCGGTCACGACATGCATCTCCAAAACAGGCTTAAAACAATCGCTTTTCTCGCAGCCGCGAGACATATCCAGCTTCAGTTTCCACTTTCTAAGCATCTTTTGTCGTGGCCGCGAGACACCTTTATCGCAATGGCGACGGTCCTTTCCACTTCAATTTTGTTTTAGACAGGTTCAAATCGGTTTTTTCCCTTCTTGACTTGTTCCTGGGTCCGATAATTGTAAAATATAAATTTTCAACCTTAAAATACTTAAAAACCTTCAGAACAAGTCAAGACACGTTAAATGGCCCAATATGATGAATATAAACAAATTTCGACCAAATATGCATGTAAATATTATAAAATATATTTCTAAATCGACCTAAATACATGCATAATAACTTGTATCACCTATCTTAGGTAGCTTCAACTTGGGACTAATTTTAGACCAAAACTTCAGGAGTATATTCCATGAGCACCATCACATGCATAACCATGACCCTTGGCTTATTTTGATCTGAGGACTTTATCTGATATTTTGCATATATGAAAAATAATATAAACGATAAAGAATAATGTATTTATTAATATAATTCCCAATTAAATTGTTTACGTATAAAATAGGAAAGTGCACAATAATCCAATGCAATTGGTGTGCCAGACACACTACTCTAACACATAAGTGGTCGATTTATAATTTGTCAATAAAAAATTAAATACACTTCTAATTTTTACTCAAAACTAAATTAAAAAAACGGTATGCTATTTAAACCATGTCAATACTCGATTCCTCAGAACGAGGGGGCGTGCTTGTTTGGTATTGAACCTAATCCATTAAGGATGGGACCAACATTAGGGTGTTTGGTTACATAAATTTCTCAACCCATTGAAGAAAGTAAAGTTGGGGTTTCATCCCAAACAGTGGTGCCGATTCAGAAAAACCCCTTTAACTTCCTCTCTCCCCTCTCCACTGTCACCGTAATGTCCCCCCTCTCTCTCTCTCCCTCCTACAATGCCATTCTTTCTCCTATTTTGTACTCCATGGCATCTGTTGTCAAATTGCAGTCTCTCTTCTATGTTAAATTAGCATCTGTAATTTAAGGCTACGATCTAGCCGTTACCAGAGCTTTATTCGTCGAGGATGCAATGTATTTGGTTAGGGTATTCACCTTGTCACCACCGAGCTATGTATTAATGTGTTGTTTTTATTGTCTCTACTGTTGCTTTTGTAGATATATTCTCTGTTAACGCCTGGAAGCTTGACCATGTGTTTCCCTTTAGATTTCCTTACCTAATTTTAGATTCTCGTCCCTTACTTTGCACTATATAATTTTTTTGTTGTTTATTGCTTTTCTTATCTGTTATTTGGGGGTGGTTGTATGTCTATCTAAACAAGGGGGGGGGGGGGGAGGGGTTGATTATGGCTTCTCTCATCTCTTACACTAAACACAAATTGTCCACAAAGTTCCGAAAAACCCTATAACCTAAGAACTGCGAAGAGGGTTTTGAAAAATTCACGTACAACCCACACACTATGCACAAAGTTGCGTTGTTCATGTTATTTTTTATGGTCGTTGAAGGGGGAAAATGAGTGTTGCTGCTCCGATAGTTGTCCTTGCATATTTGTTGGAAGCAATCATCATTGCCCATTTGTATAGGCATGTCAACGGGGTGGGTCAGGTCGGATTTCTGGATTTTCTGATCCTCCCCGCCCCGTGCCCCGCCACGGGGCAAAAATATGTGCTCCGTGATCTGCCCCGCACTGGGCCGATCTGCCCCACCCGCCTTTATTTTTTTCTTTTTCTTTTTGAAAAAAAAAACTACTTTTTTTTGGTTAAAAACCTTATTATTATTTTTTTTAATTGAAGTCAATAGGATTTTAATTTTTAGGTTTACATTAGCTTTGTTTAATTTTTTATTTTTTGTAAAATTTATTATTAAAAAGTAGAATTTAATTACTTAAATTTACTCTAATCATAATTTAATATATTAGGATGGCATATGTATAACATATCATATATAAAATTTGATATTATAAATACATATATACACAGATTTTATATTTATGTGTGTGTGTATATATATATAATATTACATAGTATATATTTAAAAAAAATTATATATACAGGGGGAGGGAGCGGGGCAAGGGACATGATCCGAACCTGACCCGCCTCGTAGACGTGGCGGGGCGTGTCCTGCCCTGTTCTCCATCGGGTCGGATTTTGTCCTGCCCCAAAAGCCACGGGTCGGAGCGGATCGGGGCGGGGCGGATCAATTTTGACATGCCTAGTTATAACATGTTTCATTGCTTTGTGCATTGTGGCTGCTGCCCTGTATTTTAATTTTTTCCGGCCACGTTTTTTACTGAAAATAAGGTTATTGTTTGTTATGTTTTTGTTGCCATGCTTTGTCTAAAAAAAAAAGTCATTGCTTTATTGTGTTTTCTAAATGAAGGTCACTGTTTGTTATATTTTTGTTGCATGCCTTGTCTTAAAAAAGGTCACTGTGAAAAAAAAAGGTCACGACTTTGTTGCTTTGTGTCTAAAATTGATAATAAACTTCAATAATAAAAATAAAAATTGACAATCATACTTGCAAATAAAATGATTTGTGATTATTACATAAAAATAAATTACAAAAAGAATTAAAAATTATTAAAACACAAATTTTATTACCAATAAATAGTTTTTTGTTATTTAAAAAAATTAAATAATTTATAGTATTCATTTAACAACAAGTTATTATTTTTTATTCAGAATAAATATTTTTTTAAAAAAGAAAAATAACATTTAAAAACAAAATATCTTTAATATAAAATAACTCTCAAACAACTGAACATCATCCAGTAACAATAATATACATCATCAATCAAGCATAATTCTCAATACTTATTTTAATCAATAATATATCATTCTCTAACTAACTCTTACGTGGAAGAATTAAGAATTATATGTATTGCCAAATATAACTAGGTAATAAGATTTGATGAAATCAAATATTATTGAGAAGTTGAAAAGTAAGAGATATTTTAGGGTGGTTGGAGCCACCAAAACTGTCATTGCTAGATTTCATAGATTTTTTAATGCATTCTTTTGGGGTTCGACCACTGAGCATAAGCAGATTCATTGGTCTTCATGGGAGAAGCTTTGCTTTCCTAAGAAGGAGGGTGGTCTTGGGGTTAGAAGTCTTCATGACACTAACCGGGCATTTGCCTCTTATGCTTGGTGGAAGTTCCGTACATCTAATGCCCTTTGGTGTAAGTATTTGCAGGAGAACTACTTGAAACAGATCCATCCTTTTAATGCGGATGTGGGACTGAATCAGTCCCATTTCTGGAGACGAATGCTTAACACACAAGGCTTTACAGATTCTCACATTTTTTGGAGGCTTAGGCAAGGTAAACTTTCCTTTTGGTTTGACAACTGATGTGATTTTTCCCCATTGTGTGCTTATGCTGGGAGCTTTAATTGTGATGAAATGGTCAATAATTTTTGGATTAATGGCACCTGGGACAGTAACAAATTATGCTTGATGTTACCAAGGGTCATTGCTGATAATATTGTTTTTGTTCCGTTTGATGATCAATTACCTAATGTTCCTGTTTGGAAATTATCCTCTAGTGGTCTTTTCACTTTTTCTTCAGCCTGAAATTCCCTGAGATTGTCCAAACCATTCTTGGTTTGGCAATCAATGACGTGGCCCAAAACTTTACTGAATTCTCACTCTATCTTTATTTGGAGATTGATCAATAATTTTTTACCCCGTGATGATAATCTCTCTAAAAAAGGTTTTGCAGTCATCTCTTGGTGTCAGTTGTGCCATAGCTCCAATGAAGAGACCAACTATACCTTTGTTCACTGCCCCATTTCTTGGCAGGTGTGGAATCACTTTGCTAATCTCTTCCACATAATTGTTCCCCCTGACATTCATGTTCCTGGTCTTCTACATCTTTGGTTTTCCAAAAATAACATATTGAACACATATGCATCACCTTACCCATCCTTGTGTTCTGGTTTATTTGGTGTGCCCGGAACATGTCTAAATTTCAAGCAAAAATGCCTTTTGCTTCTCAAATTCAACAGCAGGTTGTTAACAAGCTTAGAGACTTATCTAATGCTAACCTACTCCCTGTTGGATTTTGAAGAGACTTTCGGTATTTGGCTGAAATCTGAAATATTTTGGTTGTGATGAAAAAAGATAAAAAACAGTTTTTGGTCCGATGGAATCCCCAGATGATGGTTTTTTTAAAAGTTAACACTGATGGAGCGTCAAAAGGTAACCCCATCCCCTACGGGGCTGGGGGCATCATACGCAACTCCAATTCACAGCTTGTGTGCACATTCTATATGTTTTTGGGTAATGTTGACACTATGTCTTCTGAATTAAGTGCAATCGTTGAGGCTTTGTCTATTTGCACCAGAAAGGGATATACCAAAACTTGGCTTGAAATTGACTCTTTGGCTATCTATCATCTATTAAGAAGCATTACAGTTGGACACTGGTCCTATCAAACAAGAATTGCATAAATTAAGACGCTTTCAAGGGGACTAGAGTTGAGAGTCTCACATGTGCATAAGGCAATTTTGCTGCAGATCACTTGGCCAATTTGGTAGTGAAGAGGAAATCGCATCTAGAATTCTGTAAAATTTCAAATTGTATAAGCTTGAGAGGCTTTCTCCAGCTTGATACATTGGGTTATCCCAATTTTAGGTTTCCAAAATAGAGTCCACTTGATTGTAATGTTTTTTCCCTTTCTTTGTAAGAATTACTTGAGATCTTTTATATAGGTTGGGGGTCCATGCCTTAACCCCTCCATCAATATGATGGTCTTTGCCCAAAAAAAAAAAAAAAAAAGGTATTTTAGGATTGCCATAGTGACAAAACTGAGAGAAATAGTGAAAAATAGCTTAAATATCAATTAATTCGAAGAATAATTAAGAAGTTAAAAGATAAATTAATTTAAAATTGAGGGAGTATGAACAAACCATAACTCGATCTACAACCAATATTATCAAACATCATTTTTTCCTCAACTATATATATCTTAGCCCCAATAGTAACTCAACATCTCAATCTTAAACAAATAGAGTGAGCACGTTTACTTGTTAAGTCAGTTGTTGTATCAACAACTAATATTAATTAAAATGAGGGAATTATTATACGTTGTTGGGCCCATAACCCATTTAAAGCAGAGCAAACACATCTTGTTTTTTCGTATTCCCTGAAACAAAAACGTGTTACTTAATTTTATAAATAGAACGTGTAACATTGTCCAAGTTAAATACACATTTGATAACCTTATTGGTCGGCTTGACCCAGAGTGATTTAGATAGTGAATAAACATGCAATACCAGATTGGATCAGGAAAAATAAATAAACAATACAAAGGGGGGCCCAGCCCAGCCCAGCCCACCCAAATCTTGGCTGGATTTGTTCTGCCAAATATATTCTGAAACTGCAGCCAATATTCACTGAAATTCTTATGCATTGGGACAAGTGAAGTGAAGTACCACTCACTAATTTAATTATTAATAATCTCAACAATCCACCTAAAAATAAGAGATAATCAAACTCGAATATCTTGAGAACTACCTATTTTAAAACAACCTAGTCAAATCAGGTTTTGGGGAGACCATCTAATGAGCATTTATCCTAAAAGTAATTAATGATTTACAATGTAGGACACAATTTATATGTGAACTTATTTTTCACTAATATCTAAGCACCTTCTCTTGATGGGGTAAATATAGACAACAATATTATTTAAAATTAATTAGGCTTTTACATAGTTTTAATATTTACTTTAATTGAACTAAATATAAACCAAACCCAGGTCGCCGACTTCTCTTTCAAATATTTTTAATACTTGTATTTTGTTTTGTTTATAGTATGACATCACAGATTTTGAATGATGAAGACAATGATATTCACTCTTTTTTATTCAGATGTCAATTTCTTTGTTTCAGTAACTTCTCTGAATAGGCAAACAACATTGCAGACCCTACTTCTTATACTTACTACTTGTAAACAGGAAAACAACAAACATCAACAAAAGACAGCAAAAAAACAAGAATGCATGCTTCATAAACTCCCTCTTAATTACAAATCTATTTAACCACTAAATTTAATAAACCCTCTACACATGAATGCTTGTTATGCAACTATCATAAATATCAAGAAAAACGAGTCGCTATATAAAAGATCCATAAAAAAAATTAGTCATGTAACGAAGCCGACTTGTTCTAGTTTCATGCATCACACTTTCTTACTCATACAGATATACTCGTCTTTTACTAATACATCATATTTTCCAATACACTCGTTAAAATTAATCATCTAACAAATTAAGACCCACCATAGACTTAAAAAAAAAAAAAAACAAATACCCCCAAAAAGCATGCATTGGAAGCAATATTTTGAATTACATGAGAGGGCTATTAACAAGTCCTTGCCAATTTGATGAGCCAATCCCATTCCAGTTCCCAATGTTTCCATCCCCACCAACATTATTCTGCCATGGATATCCCCACAAACCTCTGCTAATTTCTCCATTCTCTCTCCCAATTTCCTGCTTAACTGCACCACCCAGTTCCTCAAATCCCATCAATCCCATTTCCTGATTCAATCCAATTCCCGTTCCTCCTTCCATGTTAATTCCATCCCCTATCCCATAGTAAAGATTTTGAAGCCCTAATGGGGTTTCAAGAAAGCCAGTAGTGAGAAGCATGTTTGGATTCCGGGACATCGGAAAAGCAGGATCAGATGTGAAGTCATAGGAGAAATTAGGGGTGTAAGAAGGAATATTAGGAGTGGGGTTTGTTATGATTGGGTGATTATCAGTACTAGTGTTTCTCTTTGATGATGATGATGATGAAGATCTTTTGGTCTTCCTGCAGCCGCCCCCTACTGGAACATTCCTGAGGGTCCCACCTTTAGTCCAGTATCTTCTGCATGATTTACAGAAATACCTGGGCTGGGAAAGGCTGTAATTGTTGTAATAACAAAATTTGGTGTTGCTGGATTCACATCTTGGGCAATTTAGGGCTTGTTCTGCTGGTTTTGGCTTCTTCTCTAGCTGTGCTTTTGTCGGAATTAACATGCTTTCTAGTGACCCAATTTCCTGTAATCAATTCATACAAACTATAATTAAGGAGGGCTAATCATTCTACTTTCAACAACTATATATAACATCCCTTCCCTTTCTACACCATTAAATCACACATAATCAACTATACTATGCATGTGTCATTCAACCGTGTAATTGTTGAGAGACTCAGATATATGCCATTTTCATTTACTCGTTCCGAAGTTATTCAAATATAAATAACACATAATCACCAAAATGGAATGGAATTCAGACACAGCATCATATATAGCCTACAAAATTTCTATAACTTGTGTAAGGTAACCTTGCTAAAATATGACAGAACGAAATTATCTCTTTCTTTTAGTTTGTATTTATTCAAGATTATAACATCATAAAATATATAGAATTGAAGTTGAAATCGAAAAATTGGAAACTGATTTCGAGAAAGAAGTATGTATGTGAAAATAATCAAAAAGAAAAAAAGAAAAAAATCTCTACAGCAGCAATCCAGGCGAGGCGATCAAAGTTTATAGTCCTTTTTCAGTACATCAATTACTAGTTTTGAAGGTTGCCTCTTTAACTATAACAACAGCATTAACAAAAAGAAAAGAAAAGCAGCTGAATTCAATCTTGATGAATCCCATGAGTCCATTTTGAGAAATCACACAAAATCATGCAAGGAAAGAAAAAGAAGACACCAAGGTAAAGTAAGATAATTTATTCCATATTCTGAATAACAGAAAATGTTCCCACCTGGCGAGAACTTGAAGAATCCATGGGCATGCAACAGATGTTGAAATCACCAGAATCAAAATTCAACTACTTTGTTCAGAGAAATAAATTATGCGAAAATGATGCAAAGTGTTGTCCGTAAATGGTAGAAGGTGATGAGCAGCGTAAACATATATAGAGAGAAAGTAATGATTAGAAGATTTGTATTGGAGTTGGAGATGTCATGTGTGTGGGGCTTGGCACGCCAGGCCAGAACAAAAGCAATCTCACTCAGCACAGCAGTTAGAGAGAGAAGGTCCCTGTGTTCAGATTTCGAGTGGGCCCATGGGAATGCAATTTGAACAAGTGGGCCCCGCCCACGCAAGACGCCCTTTTGTGGGCTCCTCAATTCTTCGCCGTACGATACTCGCCAAATATTCGGTCTATTTGGCCACACCTACCTTATCACTCCTATTTTCACAAATTATTTCTTCTCTCTCATTTTTCTAACATCTTCCAACCAATTACTTCACTTTTATCCCAAATTGTTTCTCAATGGGTATTAGATTCTGGATGTTCATATTAAATATGTCCCAATAAAGAATGGTTTCATCACTTTAAGTATCAAAATGGAGGTTCTGTGTTATTGGGAAATGATTTAGAATGTAAAGTGAAGGAAATTGGATCTGTAAGAATTAGGATGTATGACGGAGTTGTTAAAATTCTTGACAATGTGAAATATCTTCCACAACTTAGAAGACATCTGATATCACTTGGCATGTTAGACACCATGGGGTATCAATTTTATTTAGAAGATGAAAATATTATAGTGTCAAAGGGATATCAAATTGTTATTAAAGTTGTCAAGAAGAATGAATTGTACTTCCTAATTGGAAGTACTGCAACTGGTGAATCATCGAACACAGTTATTGAAGATAAGACCATTCTGTGGCACAAGAGACTTGCACATATCAGTGAAAATGGATTGCAAGAATTGAGTAAACAAGTGTTGTTATGTGGAGATAAAATCTCTCAGTTGGATCTGTGTGAACAATATGTTTATGGTAAGATAACGAGATTAAAATTTGCCCATGCTAAGCACACTACAAGAGGTATTTTAGAATACATACACTCTGATCTATGGGGACCAACAAAAGTTCAAACCATGAGCGGAGGCAAGTATTTTCTTACAATAATAGATGATTTTTCCAGGAAGTTATGGGTCTATATACTGAAACCAAAGAGTGAAGCACTCTCAAAATTGAAGGGTTGGTTGATTGAGATAGAAAACATGACTAGAAAGAAAGTGAAACATCTGAGGACATCTGAGGACATACAATGGTTTGGTGTATATGTCTGAGGAATTCAATCGGTTTTTTAAAGACAGGGGAATAACTAGACATAAGACTGTGGCTGGAACTCCACAAAAGGGTTGCCTTGTTGAAAGGATGAACTGAACTCTTCTTGAAAGGGTGAGATGTGTGATATCAAGCTCTGGTATATCCAAGATTTTTTGGGGAGAAGTAGTGACTATTGTTGGTTAACTCATAAACAGATCACCTTCTACTGCTTTGAATTTGAAAACCCCTGAAGAGATTTGGAATGGATACCTACCAAATACTCTGAGCTAAAAGTGTTTGGTTGTCTTGCATTTGCTCATGTGAGACAAGATAAGTTGGAACCAAGAGCAGTAAAGTAGCTTCCTTGGTTATCCTAAGAGAGTGAAGGGATATAAATTGTGGTGTATTGAGCCTGGTAATCAGAAATGCATTATAAGCGAAGATGTAATATTTAATGAGAATGTTATGGCACTTTAGAAGCCAAAATCTGAAGAAAATTCCAACTCAAGAAAGGTGATAGCTCAGATTGAGGTGGAGACTGAGAGACTAATAGCAACTAAAGATGTAGATGAAGACCAGAATAGTTTCGATGAACAAACTGGTGAAACTGAAGACTACAACAGCTATCAACTAGTGACAGATAGACACCTTAGAGGTTTGGACATGCTGACATGCTGTCATTTGCACTCTACACAACTAAAGAACTGGAGAGTTATGAACCAGGATCTATACAGAAGCTACAAATTGTGCTGAAAAGGAACATTGGATTATAGTAATGCAAGAGGAGTTACTTTCTCTGGAGAAGAATAGTACTTGGAGATTGTCAATAAGCCAAGAAAGCAGAAGCTAATGTGATGTAAGTGGATTTTTGAGAAGAAACGTGAGTTTGGAATAAAAGAGACTGTCTGGTTTAAGCTAGGCTGGTTGTTAGGAGATGTACACAAAGAGAAGGTATAGATTATAATGAGATATTCTCCCCCATTGTTAAGCACAGCTCAATCGGAATTTTTCTTGCTTTAGTTGCACAATTTGACTTGGAGCTACATCAAATAGATGTTACTACTGCATTTCTTCATGGTGAATTGAAAGAAAGCATTTATATGAAGATACCAGAAAGATATAACAGGTGTTGATAACAAGGCATGTTTACTCAGAAGATCATTATATGGGCTTAAACAAAGCCTTAGGCAATTGTATATGAGGTTTGATGAGTTCATGTTGAAGACTGGGTTTACTAGAAGCAGATATGTCAGTTGTGTGTATTTCAAAGAAGAGGAAGATATGTCACAAGTTTATCTTTTGTTGTATGTTACTGGCATGTGATAATTGGGATGTCATGGCCGCTTTTATTTTACGTGTTGTTATTTTTGTCTGCGTTCTGCTATTCTTACTTGGTTGTCTATTGTTGCTTAGCTTGATTAGTTGAAGTGGGTATCTAAGCCAGTTTACATTTGATATGTCATGTCAGGTTAGGACTTTTATTTATTTTTCAATTTTTTTTTATTTTGTGGAGTCACTTGAGTCAAAACCCCAATATTGGTTGGTCTTGGCAGAATAAATAGATTAAAAAGGGTTGATGGACAATGATGTGTCAATGAGGAGTAGAATTTCTAAAACATTTATGGCACATAGAAGAGCATGATAGGAGTATTGAGACAAAATTGGGCTTGATCTTTGAATAATGATCAACTTAGCCTGTGAAAATTTGAGCCTTAATTGTACTCCCATTATTGCAGTAATTTATCTTTCTTTCAGTATGGTATATTAGTCATTATGTCATTAATCTCTAGAACTTGAGAGTCTGCTTACAAACAATTGTCAAGTACATGTTATGGACTTAGAAGATGATTTTAGGCATTCTTTTCTTTTAGCTAGGTTTTGAGCAAAAAATTGGCCTTTTTCACCAAATGTTTTGAAATAATCCATAGTCAGCGCTTTGAGCCTTAACCTCTGTTTTTCATAGTCATACATTACAAGTTTTATATCGTTCTTTTTAGCCTTTGGCCCTTGAATTGGACTAGTTGAGTATGAAGGAGGTGGATTGGAAGGTAGAATAGGAGAAAGCATAAACGGAAAATTGGAATGAATAGTCAGGAAGATTTGGTGGAAAGAATGACATGTTATGGGTAAAAGATTAAAAATAAGTGATCACTCCTAGTTTTTATTTATGTATTTTCTTTTATGTTTTAAACATTAAAAAATAGAGAAAAAGAATATATATATATATATATATATTCTTATTATTATGTTCGATTTTATTTGTTTAGGAGGGTTAAGTTAGAAAAGTACTTAAAATGCCCAAGTGTTTGAAAATTGAGTAGTCCCAAAGTGGTACTCAAATATGTTAGGCATTGAGAGAAATTGGTTGATGAAGTGATTTAAAGTGCTTTTGTGGGGTGAAGAAGCCATAATTGGTGGTTCTTTTTTTTTTTTTTTTTATGAGAATTGAAAAGCGAGGATTGAGTGACAATTGTTTGAGGGACAGTTGTGTTCGGAATGACTTAATTAGTCCAAGAATAAACAATAGTTTAAGTTTTGATTATTTTGACACATGTAGTGTATGCACGAATTTAGGCCAATTTATACAATTATTTTGGTAGTGTTTGCTTATAAATTTGGTTGTTTTGTGCTATAATTGATTTTCTTGAGCCAACTAACATATTAACTTGTTTTGTAGTGAAAAATGTATATTTTAGGGCCAAATTCGATGGAATAAGATCCTAGAACTCAGAATAAGTAAAAAAAGGGACGAATATGGTTGTAAAAAGAGTCAAGGATGGACCAAGAGGAGAGGATTGTTAGGCTTACAACATATAGTATAGGTATCGATAATCATCCGAGAGGAGTGGGACACTTGTGTAGGCACTAGTTTAGGGTCTTTTTGGGAGTCTTTATATGATAGTTAGCCTGAGAGGGTAATTATTCATAATTGATCTACATGTTAGCATCATCCTAAAGGAGGGTTAATCAATAATTATGTCACCTAATAAACAATAGAATCGGTTTAAAGGTCTAGAATTATAGAATAATCAAATATAAGAGATCATCTTTTAAGCCACAACGTGTACCAACATATTCATAATAGAGATTCAAGGCAAGTTCTGGAGACAATTACATATAACCAGTGAAATTCAAACCGAAAGAATATACAAATTACTTCAAAGTTGGGAGTACAAGAATAGGCTAAAAAACCTCACAAGGAAATTTATGATCAAAAGTTTTAAGCACAAGCTCAATTTCATCTCAATCACTTATCATGCTCTATCATGTGCCCTTTTTTCAAAATTTTAACAGAAATCATTTCATCATTAACTCCTCGCCATCTTCTCATTTCCTTATTTTTTTTTCCTTTCAATTCAACCACCAAAGATCAATAATCCAGATTTTTCAACTAACATGACTCCAAAACATAAAACAATAAATAATAACACCTATGGCCAACATCAAAACAAATTTAACTAGCAATGAGCACACAGATCCAACAACTTCAAGTAAGAACAAAGCATAAAAACACAAAATAAAAGACATATAACATAAATAGTGGTCAAGACGTCCCACTATACACCTCCTCCCCCAAACTTAGTAGAAGACCAATGTTTGTGGGAAAAGAGTGGTACGCCTTGGTGCTAACTTATAGAATATGGCTCAGGCGGTGGTTGGAAGCTATGTTATCTCCAATATTGGACTATCGCGTCCCACCGGATGTCGTGTGGTCGTCTCCATGTGTGTTTGTCGTCCTCTCTACCCCCGTTTCTTGCTACCGCAACCACGTTCCATTACTTCGTTTACTTCATGCCATGTTGGTTCCTAAAATGACGAAAATACTAAAAACAAACATAAAAGAATAAAACATAAAAATAGATGCAAAATACAATAAACATTGGGTTGTCTCCTAACAAGCGCCTTTGCTTTTACGTCGTCGGCTTGTCTCAAGCCTTCCCTTTTAGAAAAGATACCAAGGAGGTTTGTGGGCTGGTCTTGATGATTGTGGCTCCTCCGCAACCGTATGAGATTTCATTCTGAATCTTTTCCTTCTCAGGTATACAATTGGAGCCATGTTCAAATTATACCCATACTTTAGTTCTTTTTCACAAATTGTCTGTAACACATTAGGTGACCCAGTGTGTGCCTTGAACCCAACATATGGCGGGATACTGGACGATCCAGTGTGCGTCTTCAATACAATGTCTTTCAACACACTTGATGACCCAGTATGCGTCTAGCACACAATGTCTGATGGCACATCGGATGACCCAATGTGCATCTTGCATCCAATGTGCATCTGTTCAGCCTGAGTTTTGATGCCCTCTTCATATACAACACTTGCACGAACTTTCCATCATCTCTACATTGTTCTTTGCTCCTCAAAATCAAGGTATTTTCGTTCATAATATTTTCCTTGGGTTGGGATGCCAAATTTCCTTTTTCTTGGCTTTCTAACCTGCTTATCACAGTAACCAATTGAGTAATTTAAGCCTCAAGATTCCTTATTCTCGACCGTGTATCTTCCTGAAATTGTAGAGTGTTAGAGACCAAGATTTTCATCATATCTTCCAACTACATATTGAAATTTTGTTCCGCCATGAAATCAAAGGAAACAGTAAGGTCATGCAAAAAGCTATAGGTCGTCAAGCATATTGGATGACCTAAAGATTATGAACAGTAATGAAAATACCTAATACGAATTAACAGAAGAAAATACGTAACTAAAATAGCAGAAAATATGGTTAACACTAGAAACACAATTAATCTTGCACCGCTCCCCGGCAACGGCGCCAAAATTTGACCGCACTATCGAAGTGCAGTAAAATTAACAATCTTATCTTTCCTCTTCTAACTTGTAGAAGCGGTAAGTCAGGGTCGATCCCACATAGAGCAGGAATATTTTTAAAGTGCTTTTATGTGATAACCTAACAGTTATAGTGTATATATATATATATATATATATATATATATATATATATATATGGAGGGGAGTTTTGATTTGATTTGATTAACTAATTTAACTAAGCACATGTTATGAAAGAGGACTAAGTAAACAAGAACAATCAAAGTGATTCAAATATGAGAAAAATCCCAGCCTTTAATCTAGTATCCCCCTAATCCGGATTATCCATGTGATTAATGTAATTGTTCGATAGATTAGATCTGAAACCCCTATCCCAAAAATTAACAACGAGCTCTGCTAACCTTGTTACCCCTTAAGTGTAATTAACCAAAACAAGCTCTTCGATTAATCTATTCGATTGAGTGATCTTAATATAAGCTCTCTAGACCTCACTAACCGAACACATAGAGTATTAGGGAAACAAGATAAACATGTGATTAATTCACTAAAATTCATAAC
The DNA here is from genome assembly GCA_958295605.1 of Ajuga chamaepitys. Classification (NCBI taxonomy): domain Eukaryota; kingdom Viridiplantae; phylum Streptophyta; class Magnoliopsida; order Lamiales; family Lamiaceae; genus Ajuga; species Ajuga chamaepitys. Next base: position 11,692,462 of record OY282505.1, on the reverse strand, counting down.
GATTACGTATTACGATAATGACCTAGCGATAATTATGTGATTAACTACCTAGGTCAATCCAAGCAACAATTCACTTAAGAATTTATATAAGCACGGATAGCATAAAACGTTTCAAAACGTAAATTGTTGAACAATTAATGTAAGAATTACAAAGTTATCAAACTAGGGTTCAACATTAAGAATTACAAAGTTATCAAACTAGGGTTCAACATCGATTAAAGACTAAAATAAAAAGTCTAGCCATGCATGGCTATAACTAAAGACATAATTGTATTGAAAAGCATAAATATGAACTAAACTAGAAAGACAAAACCGAGAATTGCAGAATGTTGATTGCTCGTCTCCTTCGAAGAGCTCCAAAATCCAAGTTCCAAATCTAATTTTTGGACATAGTAACTCTTATTTACAGACAGGATTAAATTGGGCTTCAATTGGGTTTCAAATCATGAATTCTTCACGCCTAAGAATTAGAACCGCTAAGTGTCGCCGTCGTGAAGGCAGGTCACAGTGGCTTCCGTTGTTCAACAAACTTTCTTTGTCACGACCGCGAAGATAGATCGTTGTCGCGAAAACTTCACAGGGCTGTTCAGCCCTTTCTGGGGTAATTTTGTCGCGGCCGCGACTGGCTTTTTCGTCTTTGGCTTGATTTTTCTTCTTTTTGGACTCTTCGAGACTCGTTTCCTCGTCCACCTTTACTCGAATGCAAATTATTGGCCTTAAATCAGCTGAATATCTCTAAAATAAATCCACAAACGTCAAATAGCCCAATAATACGAATATAAGCCATTCACGACCGATTATGCATACAGATGCCATTAAATGAACACTTAAATCGACCTAATATACATGAATAAACACGTGAACCACTACATCTAATGGTTTTCAAGTTATGTTCTCTTATTCTATTTGTCATATACAGGACCAGAAGAATAAAATCTTGATTGAGAAAGGTTGCCTCTTTGGAAACTTGTATCTCTTACATTCTGATTGTAACAAACTTGTTAGAAAAGTTGTTATTTTAGATTTTCCTTAATTTTCTTCATTCAGTACTTGTAAAACCATACATTTTTGGCACAAGGCACTAGGCCATGCCTCACCCACTACTTTGGCTCGTATTCCTTTTTTAAGAAAACTCTGTACCAAGCTTGACATTGACTTGCTTAGACAATGTGATTCTAGCTTTAATGGGAAACAACATAGATGGTCCTTTGTTTCTAGTTCTATACAAACCACAGAATTCTTTCAGTTCATACATGTTGATATATGGGGACCTTGTAGGAAACCTAGCTTGACTAATACACCATATATTTTAATTATTGTAGATGATTATAGCAAATGTACTTGAGTGTTCCTAATGAACAATAAAACTCAAGTTCCTAAACCGCTTAAAGTTTACTAGTATGGAATGCAAATCAATAAATGCATATTTTGGTATAATACATCATACATCATGTGCTTACACACCCCAACAAAATGGGGTTGTTGAGAGGAAGCACAGGCATTTGTTAGAAGTTGCTAGGTCAATTATGTTTCAGTCTTCTTTGCCTTTATGTTTTCGGTCATATTCAATTTTAATGGCTACTCATATTATCAATAGATTACCTACTTCAGTTCTGTGTTGGAAAACTCCACACCAAATACTATTTTCCAAAGAACCAGAATATGATATGTTACATCCATTTGGTTGCTTAGTGTATGTTTTAAATGTTTTGCCTGCAAAAACAAAAGTCTCTACAAGATCTCATAAGTGCATATTCATAGGTTTAGTCAATGGCAAGAAAGGTTATTTGTTATATGACCTAGAAACTGATGGCATTTCAACATCTAGAGATGTGCATTTTTTTTATGATGTGCTTCCTTGTTCTATCAATATTAATGCGTCTAACAAAAATATGTCTAATTTACCTATATCTACTGATGTACCACCAAGTGACTATAGTATCTTAGTTTCAACAGAAACAATGACTGATTTGGGCAGAGGTATGAGGGTAAGAAAACCACCATCTTATCTGTAGGATTTCCAATGCAATCAAGCTGATATTGGTGAGTTAAGTACAATTTCTCTTGTATTATTGTTTCTCCAGGTAAACCATATCCTTTGTTATCTAATCCTTATGCAAATCATATTGGTTTCGGTGATGATTACATGGCTTTCCTTGCTAATATTTCTGTTGTTGAAGAACCCACTAGTTATTCTCAAGCCTGTAAGATTAAGGAATGGGTAGTTGCCATGGAAAGTGAGTTAAAGCTCTAGAGAAAAACGACACTTGGGTTCTATAGATTTACCTAAAGGGAAAAATGCCATAGGTGGTAAGTGGGTTTATAAGGTAAAATTACATCCTGATGTTTCAATTAAAAGGTATAAGGCTAGACTAGTAGCAAAGGAGTATACTCAGGTGTATGGAGAAGACTATACTGAAAGTTTTAGTCCTGTAGCTAAGATGGTGACAATGCGAATCATAATAGCGATTGCCACTTTTAATAAAATGGAAAATTTCACAACTTGACATCAATAATGCTTTTTTACATGGTTTTATCGATAAAGAAGTGTATATGAAGCCTCATCAAGGCTATAATAAAGGAAAACCTATCCAAGTGTGTAAATTGGAAAGGAGTTTGTATGGTTTAAAAATAGGCATCTGGGAGATGGAATTATGAGTTTACGAAGAAAATCTTAGAATATGATTTTGTACAATTTGCTTCTGATCATTACCTTTTTACATATGACAAAAATGGAGATTTTCTTGCTTTATTAGTATATGTTGATGATGCGTTAATAATTGGTTCGAATAACATCTTGATTGATAATCTGAAATCCTATTTACATCAACAATTCACTATAAAACATCTTGGGTTTGCAAAGTACTTCCTTGGCTTTGAAATTGCTAGAAATGACAAAGGTACTTAATTATGTCAAAGGAAATATATGGTTGATATTTTGAGTGAACTGGTTTAACAGGTTGGAGACCAATTACCATCACTTTACCAACAGGCCACACTTTAAGTTCTACACAAGGAGAACCTATGAGTGAACCTGAGAAACACAAGAAGCTGATTGGCAGAATGTTATATATAGCGTTTATAAGAATGATATAACTTGTGTTGTACAACAACTTAGTCAATTTGTAAATCAACCCCTTGAGGAACATTGGAATGTAGCATTACATGTTGTCAAATATTTGAAAGGTTGTCCTAGCCTTGAATTGTTTATGCTTCACTAAATGAACAAACACCAAAGGCCTACTGAGATGCAGACCGGACCTTCTGCAAGGATACTAGGCATCCCATAACAGGTTATTGCATCTTCCTCGGAACCTTATTAGTTTCTTAGAAAACAAATAAGCAAACCATTGTTTCAAGATCATCAGCAGAGGCTGAGTACAAGTCTCTAAATGAAACAGTTGCAGAGTTATAGTGGATAGCATACATCTTGCAAGACTTCAAAGTTATTGTCCCAAAATCAATTGTCATGTTTTGTGACAACCAAGCAACAATTCACATAACGGCTAATTCCATGTTTCACGAAAGAACGAAACACTTAGAGATAGATTTTCACGTTGTCCAAAATAAATACAAGGAAGGATTCATAGATCTTCAACACATCAATTTCAAGAATCACCTATCAAAGTTTTCCACCAAACACCAAAATCCTGGGTTCTTCACAATTTCAGTTCTTGTTGTCCAAGTTTGGACTTCTTAATATTGAAGCTAATCCAAACTTGAAGGGGGATGGGGTGTTGAGATACGTATATAATTATGCTTTTCAATTAATTAGTTAAGAGAAGTTGTTAGCTAAGGGTAACAACTCTTTATAAATTAAATGGTTTATATCTTGTAAATACACGTTTTGTTCTCATAAGCTTTTATTCAATGAATACTAATCTTTCTCTCCGTTCTTCTCCTCTCACTACTCCTTCTCTCTAAACTTCTCTTGAAGATGAAATTCATCTTGCCCCAAATCTATAAATCTAAAAGCACCTGATGCTTCTTCAATCTTTTAAATATAATTAATCAATATATTTGATTTTTTTAAATAACTATATATATATGTATATATATATACACGCACACACACTAATATGAGTATAAATGTGATAAATTTATAAAACACACAATTAATTATTCGATTAAAATCAAAATGTGGTTGTTTAATAGGAAAACACTATTTTTCTCGTACAATTTTTTTATATATTTTTTATTTCTTCTTAATATTCTTTTATGAGTTGTGTGTTATTTAAATATTTGTATTCATTAGAATATTTGTAATTAATTGAACTGTTTGTGATGGTTCTCATATGAAATATAAGGTATACTAAGGGTGTCTTTGAGTCACAAATAATAAATGAATCAATTTAAAAAATAGATGTCTTTCATAAAATAATTATTTATAAAAAGAAAGCATATTAAATTGCACCAGAGAAACTGATGATTATTACTTACGGTTTTTCCATGTTTAATCAAATATTTTTTAATATGTATTCTAAGAAATTTACAATGATCATATATTTAAACAATTTGATCATAAATATTTAATTAAATAGTGTTTTAAAATAGACTAAGAGTAATAGTATTTCTCTTAAAAGAATAAAGAAAATAAAAAAGAAGAGACAAATTTATGAATGATTGGGTAGGTTGGTAGGACCTAGATTTGAAATGAAAAGAAGCCGTAATAGCTCTAGATACTTTGACATATATATATAACACATTGTTAATTTGTTTTTATCCCATTTCGTCTTCCTTTTTCTTTTGGGTTGTCCCCTTATACAATCAACCTAATTGTCCTATCTTCATCAAATCATTAATTCAATTTCCTTATCCATTCAAACACATGCAACCCACTAAAATTGTTATTACAAATTAAATAAAACCTCACAACCCCTCAACTGAGTTCATATGTATATGCATTTATTAATAATAATTGAAATATATGTCTACTAGTATATATAACTGCATGTTTTGTTTCTCATATATATTTGCATCGCTGCAATCATCTTACTTGCCAACTTAACTTCATCAAATTAATATGTAGTAATGTATACACTTATTACGTTCCAAAATATCAAACTCGTTTCACGGAGTTATACTTCTTAGTTTTATTTATTAATAAAATGCAATATTATTAAATTATTGAAACCAGTCAGCACTAAATGACAACAACAAACTACCAAAATAACATAAATATATCTGAAACAATTGAAGCATGGAAATTACTAGATCTAAAACTATACATATCTGAGTATAGTAAATCAGACAAATTGTTATTGCGCTGGACAAACCGCTTATTAAAATACTTGACATCGCTCTCGAATTTATCACTATCTTTTGGTGATCAAAGTCCCAAGAAATGAACAAATTAATGTTGAAAAACTCAATGACAACTGAATCTTCAAAATAGACACAACAGACACCACGAATAACGATCTCCCATTATTTCGGGATTAACACTCCCTCTTATTGAGAGGGGGCGAAAACTCTCATGAAGGGTGATGAAGAGAAAAACGAAACAAAACGAAAATCGAAGGTGAAACCTTCCCATTCGCCCATGAGGAATATGAGAGAGAAAGACAACGTCTACATTTAGAGTTAGAAGAAAAATGTTATAGAGAGAGAATTATCGATTGACTAGAACATATATTAAACTAGCAGTGTTTGGCGTTCAATTTAATTTTTAGTTAATTAGATAAAGGTAGAACCTTCTAAAATCAGAAATACGATTTATTTTATTTGTTGATTTGATTTATTAAATTAAATTTGACTTATTTGCAATTTTCTTACTTGAACTAATAAACGAGACTGTCTGCAATAAAAGAAACAAAAAGAATTGTACAAATATAGTTTATTGAATCAAATCAAATATTTATGATTACAATCTTTATTTCTCCTCTAATTCTTCTCTTCGTGATTGACGCATTTAAACTTGGAGTTGACTTTCATCTTCCGCGGTTCTGAGCTTTGACTTGAATAACATTAATCTAAAGACTTGGAAGCTTGAGTTTGGATTAAGCGAGGCTTGAACGAATACTTGAAGAACACTTTCAAAGATCTTGACTAACAATGAAGAACACCTTTGAAGACCTTACTTAAGAACGCCGATCCGAGGGGACTCACATCTTAATCCCGGATCGAACATCGCTTTGCTCTGGAATTCTTCATTTACTTATTAACTTGTGTTGTTGATGATCTTTGGTGAAACAATAAAGCCCTATTCATAGTTGTAGGATGGAGAACTCTAATGAGTTTTTGATCCGAATGGAACAATTTGATTGATCAATATCTTATTGAGATTATTATTAAATTAATTATAGTAATTAATTCAACAATCTTCCAATTCGGGCTTTCACATGGATATACGAAAAGGAGGGTGCTTATTTAATACTGCCTCCATTTTTTTTAGTTGTCATTTTATTCTAATTTATTTATTTTGTTTGTAATAATTGTCATTTTAACCTTTTTACCAAATTTTTACAATACTAACCTTATAGTTATAGAAGTGTTAACAATAATATGGAAATGATGAAAAAATCAAGGGATTCAAGGAAAATAGTTGAGGGTTTATTTGTCAACTCCTTAAGACCCTTAATTTTCTTATCCAAAGTTAAAATGATAATTAAAAAAACGGAGGTAGTATAATATGCATGCATGCACCATCTTGATATATGGAGTCTTCTGATTGGTCCATCATAATTTGATCTATTCTATCATATTTTAGATAATTACTAAATTAATGTAATTTAACAATATCTGCACAGAGATGAAAAAATCGCGATTTATCATCGATTTCTCGGCGATATCGCGAAAATTTGGGGAAGTCGAGACGAAAACAAGTTGTAATGCATTTTTGTCTAGTTTTCAGCGAGATATCGCAATATTCTCTCGCCTGCAGAAATTCGGACGCATAATTCTTTTTTAGCTGTAATGCATTCGCAATATTCTCTCGCCTGCAGAAATTCGGATGCGGATTTTTTTTTAAAAAAAATCAGCAAAATATTTGTTATTAAATTCAGCAAAAGTTTGTAGAATTTCAGTCCATACCTAAATTCGGACACATAATTCTTTTTTAGCTGTAATGCACTTGCGATATTCTCTCGCCTACAGAAATTCGGACGTGGATTTTTTTGTTTTTAAATTCAGCAAAAGTTTGTAGAATTTCAGTCCATACCTGGATTCAAACCTAGGACTTGTTGAATGAAATAACAAGCTTTAACCATCAGACCAAGTCAATAACTTGTTATGATTATTACTCTTTTTAATTTTATTTAGTCTTAACTTTTAAATATTCCTTACTTATTTGGGCTTAGCTTTTAATTAGTATTGCTCTTCTATAAAAAATGTTATAGATCAATCAAGAAAAGTTTTATATATCGTAAATATTCTCAATGCTTTAACTTACATAATGTCGAAATAATTTAATAAAGACTTTAATTTTCTTTTATATTTTTAGCCTATTTAAACTCCCACTGTAATTTTTAAATGGTAACTTTAATTAGTGCGTAAGGAACAAATAGCAACTTAATATTTTTAATGTGAATAATATTTTTCAAGATTTGTTTAACGAAGCTACTATTTAATTGAAGGTGATTCAAGAATTTGAAGCTAAAGCCGTATACATGTTTATGTTTTAGAGTAATTGATATAATTTGGTCTTTATTTGAATCATAAATAGATAATATTTTTTAAACCAAAAAAGAAAACGATAAATCAAACCTTGTTTACAATACATTTTAGATAGAAATATATAACTGCCTCAGTTATATAACTAAAAAGTCACGTTAAATATTCTAAGAGAAAAGGGTAAATCAGACGTATGTATTGCTTCTTACTACCTCCGTCCTGCTCTAACTTTCCTATTTTCCTGTTCGGTTTGTCCCAACTTAACTTTCCTGCCCATAAATGACAAATTTCTCTCACAATCTCCACCCTCAATCCCCACCTTAAAAAAAATCAAAGATTCCACAAAATATATTTTTTCTTAACCTCCGTGTCCGATCAAGGTAAAAAAGTTAAGCCGGGACGGAGGGAGTATTACCAACTAGTTGAATATGTGTGAATTTAGCTCAATGTATAGATTAAATATTTAAATTTAAGTAGGTTTATAACAATCTACAAAATATTGTGATAAATTATCTGTTTTAATATATTTTCCAACATTTTTCAAGATATTGCACCGATATTTCGATATTAGTCGAAAGTTCACTGAAATCTCTCTAAATTGAAACACCGATATCTCCGTAATCACCGATATTTTCGTCCTTGTATCTACATCATTTTGACACGTGCCAGTTTACAACTGGTCAATAAAAATATACAACAAATTATCGATTTAATTAACTACTTAATTTAGAAATTTTATTTAGTTAATTTTTAATATTAATATAATCAATATAAAGTTGATTCTCACCATATACTTTATTATGTGACACATTTTAATTGGATACAAAATGTTCGTATCAACAAAGATATTAAATTTTAAAGGGCTACTTTCAGTTTGCAAACCATACTATGCGGATTTTTTCACTTTGCAACCTAAATTTTTTCCTTCTTTTTTTTTCGATTAGAATCTGTATAATACAATTTTTTTCACTTTATAACCTCCGACTATATATTTCGACATATATAAGTCATGTGCTCAGCACATACCTAAAGAGTCAATAAGGTGACGACCAATAGCAGATACATGATTTTAACTTTGAGGGGGCGGTCGAACAGCTACAAGTATACGCAATGATAATTTTTTTTAAATCACGTACACTTCTACTATTATTATATGATAAATTTTGACATATTCCAACTTTTTCTATATCGTTACCCACACATTTACATATATACATTAATATATACATAAAAAAATGCATATAAAAGAATTTGTTATTAATTTTCTATACCAGTACCCTTCTATTCAGAGACGGACGCACGTAGGGGCCAAGGGGGGCACTGGGCCCCCCTGGCCCCGTTATAATGTGCTATTATATATGTTGGTCTCATCAGAATGTGCTATTATATATATTTCTTTTTCAATTTTAATACAACTTAATTAAATAAAATAAATAATAATATAGTTTAATTTAAATTAGATGGATGTATTATTCTCTATAAGCAACAACGGTAAAGATGTTAAAAAATATAATGAATATAGAGACATTATATAATTTTTCTTCTTTTAGTAATTAAAATAATTTATTTATCTTATCTAAATTGGTAGTAATTTTCTAGTTTTATTTAATAAAGTTGACAATTGTTGAGACTCATGGACATGTTTAGGGGTAGTCCTCCTTTTAAATTTTTTAAAATATTAATTTTTAATGTAATTTATCCAATATTTTAAGTTTAGAGCCAAATTTTAATTTGATTTCTAGCCTGCAAAATTTGTCTCATATTTGGTAAAATATTGGCACATAACCTTATAGCATAGTAAAAAAATTAAAAAAAAAAAAATCACTCCGTGAAATGAACTCCTAGATCCGTCTATAAATGGGCTCCCCTCGACCGAATTCCTGGGTCCGTCACTGCTTCTATTCATTATATACATAAATATTCATATCAAATGTATAAAAAAAGAAAATTATAAAAAATTTAGGGATGCCAATGGCCCCCACTTCCCCTCTCCCCCCCCCCCCCTTGTATCCGTCTCTAGTGACGACATGTGACCACCAATAAAAAAAAGGAAAACTAAAATGACACAAAAATATCAAAAACAACCTTAAAAAAAGTCTAGAAAATAAAAATAAAATAAGAAAACTGAAAGTTGTACGTAATTTAATATTGTTAAAAATAAAAATAGTCCGAAAAATTAATAAAAATCTAGAATAATATATAAAAATATATTTTTCCAGAAAATAAAAAAAATAGATTTCCAAAAAAAAAAAAATTATAAGAATTGGTAAACAATAGAAGAGTATTTTGAAAATATTATATTAAAAAAAATTAAATTTCTTTATTTCAATTTTTTTAATTAAAAATAAAAATTTCAGAAGTTTTCTTTTTCAATTAGAATTTAGTCGTGTTCTTCAAAAATACTGTCATCGCCCCCATCTGCCATCGTCTTCTTCAAATTCAGAAGTCAATTTCAGAAGAACAGAGGCGTTCTGACCCACTGCCATCGTCGTCGCTATCTTCAATCGGCGCTAATCAGTCTCGTATCGGTCGAACCATACATCGTCGTCGCCCCATCGACTTCCTATACAGGTTGCATCTAGAATTAGATGTTGTTTGTGTGTGTGGGGAGGGGGGGGGGGGGCGACAATGAAGAAGAAAAAAGAAGAAATCTTGCTACCAGAAATAGTTGTGTGTGTGGTGCGATGATGAAGAAGAAGAATTAATTGATTAGAGTTTCCAAAGGGTTTTGATTTGAAACTACACGTTACAGCAAAATGTGAACAACAAGGAAGGAGAATGAGAAGAAATAATTTTCTAATTTTCACATCGATGAAGAAGATGGAGAAGAAATAAATTTCTAATGTTTTTTTTCTAATTTAATGATATTTTTAATTTAATTTTTTTTTTTTTTTAAATTTCTGGATTTTAATAGAATTTTAGAATTTTCATGAATAATTTTTAAATTTTCTAAAAAATTTAATGACTTTTAGAAATTTTAAAATATTTTTTTAATTTTTGGATTTAAATAAAACTCAGAATTTAGAAATAATTTTCTGAATTTTTATTTATTTCTAAATTATTTTATATTTCTATATTTTTTAAAAATTGTTCAGAGTTTTAAATAAAAAATTTATATTTTTAATAAATTATTCTAAAATTTTAAATAAATGAAAATAAAAAATAATTATTGAAATGTATAATTTAACTTTAAGTGATTAAAATAAAATGAGAAATGAAAAAAATGGGTCATGTGAGGACACATTGCCTATATAACCGGAAGATATAATCGAAATTGTAAAATGTAACAAATTGCATTATATAGATTTCAATATTTAGATTGCAAAGGGAAAATATCCGTGCTATACAGGTTGCAAACAAGATATATTTGTTAGCTATAGAAAGATTTTATGTTTCGTTGATTAAGCAAGTGTTTGGCTATCCCTTCTTATTGAACAGACTGTAATGCATGCTCGGGTCTTTTAAACTAGAATATTTTGTAGGGAGCTGTGAAGCATATACTCCCTCCGTCCCGCCCTAATTTGCACACTTTCCTTTTTCGATCGTCCCACTTTATTTTGCACACTCCTAAAATGGAAAGGAATCTTACAATCTCCACCCTCAAAATCTCCACCCTCAATCTCCACCTTTAAAAAAGTGAAAGATTTCACAAAATCTGTTTTTTCTTAATATACACGCCGGAGCAGCTGTGCAAATTAAGCCGGGACGGAGGGAGTATAACATTTGCTACATTATATATATAAGTATTATATTGTACGTAGTATATATATATATATATCAAAGTAAATACGGGATTATAATATTAATATGTAGCAATATTGAAACCCATGGCATACCCACCAATTTGTTTTGTGTTGTTATTAGAAATAAGATAAGATTGTTGAGAAGGTGTGAAAATTAATGCAATAATATTCTAACTCTGTCATCATCTGTCAAAGATTGCTACATATCATAAACACACAATCATTGATTCCACTCACTCACTTCGTTGGATCCCATCATATTGCCTTTTGGTATATAATAATATTTACTAATCAATAATCATGTGGAGAATTTAACAATTAATCAACAAACCATAGTTTAATTTTGTTGGTAGGGGCGACATGCATGAGTTTGTGGGGCATGGCCACATTGGGCAATCAGCATCACTCAAGACATGTTGACTGGTCAATATATATTTTCAGTCAAACATCATACAAACAATGAGGCAAAGTGAAATGAGGACTTGGGAGCTGTGCCACTCCATATCATGTAAACAATAAAATCGGATTATTAATTTTTCTCAAAGCAAACAAATAAATCGGAGACCTTTGGTTTATTTAAGTTTTTTTTTTTTTTTAATTCATATTAATTAATTTTAAGTTATAAGACTCTGAACTCAGTCAGAAAAATCAGGATCATCCACATAATTGAATTGGTTAAAATAAAAGAAAAAAATAATGCGCAAGTCTATGACCAACTACATTAAATAATGTGAAAAGGGTAGGATGTAGCACTAAACCCTAAGTATGTATAATTTTGTTTGTTTTCTAATAATGTATAGAATGTAACACTTTTGCAATTGTAGCAACAAGCCTCGCGAAAACCACGCGCTTCAGCATCCCGTCCACGGGCAGCACCCCTCAACCCCCACCCGCTCTTTTTCTGCCCTACCTATCCACTGATGTAGACATCACTTTTGTCAGGTTCACGTCTACGTCGCCTGCCAACATAGACTTTTGCAGGTCTCTTGGTACACGTGATCATGTATTCATTTTAAGTCGCTTTAAGTGTCGTTTTAATGATATTTCCATGCATATTTGATCGTGTATCATGCATATTTGTGTTATTGGGCAGTTTGACGTGTTTAGTTCGTTTTCATGTCAAAACAGGTGAATTAAGGCCCAAAAACAGGTTCCAAGATCTCAAGTTAACAATTCGAGCTCAAAAGGAAAAGAAAACAAGGAAAAACAGGGGACCTTGCCCGCGTTGCTAATGCCACACCCGTGACTTATGCCACGGCCGAGGCTAACTAGCCCGTGACTGTGGTAACTTGTACAGAAGAGGGCCATTACCACTGAGTTAGACCGCGGCCGAGGCAAAAGATGGGCCACGATCGAGGCGGACCAAGGCCCACGGCCGCGGCGAAGATTAGCCACACCCGTGGCTAAAGATCCAGAATAAGGGGTCAATCCAGCCCAAACCCTTGTTTTCCACCACGGCCGCGGCGAGACTCCCTATTTTAAAAATCCAAACACGTTTTTGCCTAAATTGGAGCTAACACTTTCTCCTCTATATATATATGATCATTTTCGATTTTGACCTAACCTTGAACCCATCTCACACACATATTCAGCCACTATTCCTCATTGGAAGCACAGGATTGGAGGGGGATTGAAGATCAAGATCATCAATCCTATCTTTTGGTTCCTTCTATCTTATTTTCATGTTTTCTTGGATTTTCTCTTACTTTATCATTGTAATAATTGTAATGGGTGGCTAGAACCCTAGTATTCACTCTTGATCATTAGTTGAACCTTGAGTTTAAGACATCTATGTGATTATTGCAGTTAATATTACCGATTGGATTATGCTTTGTGAATGTTCTATGTTATTTAGGATTGTTGATTCACACTTATGAATTAAATTGTGGTTTGATCACCCATTTGGGATATCTGTTTGTGTGTTGCTAGAATAGGAAATTACTATCCGTAATTGTAGGATTTCTGATTCCCGTTAGTAAACAATATAATTATTTTATTAGGGATAACATAGAGTTCGACCACTAGAACTGAACTTACGAGTTTTATGTCGAATATCAGGAAGCTTTCTATTGGTAGGATAATTTGTTATTTCTCCCGCCCAGTATTATCAACATTGTGTAACATATTTCGACCATGAGCAGTATGTTTTGCATGTGATTACTAAGATGACACTGAAACCACTTTTCACTTAACATAAAGTAGTATTTATATGGCAAGTTGCCACGGATACGAATTAACAATGGCACGAAGGGTTGTGCAGCGCACCGTAGTAGAATGCGATTAGAACGCACGAAATTTTTAATGGCATGAAGTGTTACTTTTTTCGTATATTTGGATTTCTGGGAGTATTAAAGATTTTTCTTCATTAGCACGAAGTTTAAAATAAGATTCGTTGTTGGCACGAAGGTTTACTTTAGGTATTGCATACATAACACGATATTAAGAGTGCACTGTTTTCGAATGCAGGATTTGATTGATACTAGTAATTTTGGTGAAAACCTCCGTTCCTGACGATCACATGACTAATGGTTCAGAATCGGTTACTGACTGTTGAAACACTTCGTGCCATTTCCACTGAAAATGATTACGTAAACTAACCTATCCGCCAATGCCTGTAAGGATCTCCGTTGAGCCACTGTAAATTCAGGTCAACATAAATGTTTTGTCACTCCAAGGTTTGTTAGCCACTTCCAGCCTAGCCAGATGACACCATAAGTTGCTAAAATAGTTATGGTCCTACCAACAATTTTCAAGTTCAGGTTGCATTGGTTATTCTCCAATGCTTGTAGCCGGTTCATCAGCTCAACATTCTGGGACTCCAACTCGATGACGGTACACCCCAGCGTCTCTAAAAAAATATCGTCTCTTATGTTACTCCCAACTCTGGTTGACGTTCGCAACTGGGCAAGGGTCTCCGCCAATCGCCGTTCTAAATGTCTGTTATGCGCATTTAGCCTCTCAGCTGTAGCCCTTTCTTTATCCAGTCTCCGCAGCAGCCCACGAATAATCTTCCTCCCTCGTGCACACAAAGGTGGATCAATCCACCTAAAAAAATGGCAGTCGGCCTTTGTCTTTTACAACGTGGAAAAATCACGTCGGCATCCAAAACATCCGTTCAAACAGTATTTGGAAGCGTAAGAAAAATATATGGAATCAGGATTAGTCTAAACCTAAAAACCTGGTAATTGAGACACCTGTAGAATCGTCGTCCTACATTGTCGTTGTTAGTGAATTCAACTCCTAAACACACAGCTAAACAGAATCTGGAAATCGCACAAAGACCAATCTGAAAAACACACACTCAGTTCGGCCAGAGTTGTGACCGAACACGACTTGCGCAGAACAGGAATTATAAATGAATCACACACAACTTTTACGTGGTTCGTTCAAGATGAACTACATCCACGGAGGCAAGGCACACCCCAATCCACTAAGAAATTCAACCAATTACAGAGAATACACTCAAGAAACAAAATGCCCAATTCTGGAACAAATTAGGGCAGAAACCGTTCTTTCTCAAAATACTCTCTCTAATCTAAGAAACAAGGAAATTGCTCGACGTAGTGTTGTTCTCCTTGATGAGAGCTTTACAATGATATATGAATTGGAGCTCGAATGTAACCGTACAAAAAGTTCTAACTGAATCAAGTTGAGCTCAGCTACCGGACAAAAGTGACGGTTTTCTTCGTCACAAACCCTGAAACAAACTCGTCACAATCAACGGTTATTCTCAACTGCCACGAACCCGACTCATTCTGACCAGCTTAGCTTCTTGATGCTCAAACCCGGTTCAAACCTCCGGTTCTTCACTTCCTGATCCCGGTTCCACATTCCCAACATACCATATTACAAAGTATAGCTAACTTGATGAGATTGAACACCACCTCACAGTCGTCCTTCCAAGAAGTTGCTATCGACAAGACATGTCCACATCGGCACAACAACTGTGGAGGGCTGCTTCCGCTTGAATCAGTCATTGCTTACTCGAAGTGTGGAATGGCCAGGTGGGAGGGAGGGAGGTGGTTGGTCGTTGTATTGTTTGAGGGTTTATATATGATTTGTTTTAGACGTGTTTTTTATTAGGGTTTCTGCACATCTTTGATTCTGCCGCCTGCATGACAAGTTCAGTGTTGTGGCACATCTATGTGCACATTTTCAACGTAATCGTACATTGGTGTTTTCCATGTTTGATTGGTCCAAATTACTTGAAACTCTAACGAACCACCAGCCTGAAAACATGTCCCGTCCGACCAGCCTCGGCTCTCCTCCCCTTACGGACGAAGACTGGGAATGGTATGTTAAGTCCGATTGGACTAAAAGAATGGATGACTACCTAGTAATACTGCAGCAGAGTCAGAGGATGCAGGGGAACTAGATTCCCAATGATTGGGGCACAATTCCGGTGCGCTGTCTTTCGTTTGCCGATGCTTGCGGAAACGTTTCGGGCAAAAACCTAGTTTGCATATGTGAGTGTTACGATCGGGTAAAATGGTTCGAGGAGAGGTACCGTGTTTGGAATGCTATTTTAAACACCACTGGGGTAACATATGACCGCCGAGATGACAGGTTTCACATGGGCCACGAGTTGTCAATAGAACTTATTGAGAAGCACGGTCCACTGGTTTGCAAGTACAGTGAACGAAAGGAACCACAAAGAGCTGAACTCAACTACCTTTTCAGGCCATTCACCGAACGTAACGGTGAAGCGAGTACCGCTGCTATGAACTCGTTAGAGTCAAGCTCTTCGAGCTCTTCAGGTTCTCCAACTATTTGATGGTTGCCGACCCATCGCATTTCACAACTAATCGTTTCCTTCCGTAGTCGGTCAGGTGCCATATCTCTGTTGTAGGAGCCTCTTTTTTAAACGTTCTTTAAGTTATTTTTTTCCTGCCATTGTAGTTTTTATCATATTAAACGTCACCTCATTCTCCCCCCCTCCACACCCCCCACCCCACTCCCATCCCTACATTCACCATTTTTTTGAGGGGTTTATGATGTACCGTTAAATCTCACTATTTTAATTAAAAATGAAGAAGACATGTTTGGTTTGTTAGTTGATGCATATGGTTACCATATAGCAAATGTTTTATCCTTAGCAGACGGGTTACTGATTAACGTAATACAAGGACTTTGTTCACATAATGGTAACGACATCGAAATTTTAACAATGCGAGACGTACCACGACTCGTCATAAATCACCTAAATACATAGTAACAGGGAACTTGAAACCATATATTACAAATTTGGAACAATATTATTGTTGCATTAGTTGCTCCCGTTGTCCACGAATTTTTTCGTAGATGTAGTCACGGTTGAAGGCTGATCGATTTGTCCAAAAATATTTTGGAGGTTTCGCCATGCGGGATCCCCGTTGTGCTTGTATGCAGCCACAAACAAATTAACCTACTTCGACACACACATTGTTCAAGTAAATAATACTCCTGAGTTTATGATTTGCTTCACAAAATGAATGCACTAGGGCGGTACGGGGGAGTTCGAGGGTGGGAGGGACGGGGGGTCTGTTGAATCGGAAATGGGGTGAATAATGCGAAACTATATTATCAGCTAGCTTAAAAAGCAAGATGAGCTTGATATATTACCTCTCATAAAATCTTCCATACTTCATCGGCCACATGTACCTTGTTATTTTCACGGTCATAGTCAACGCCGGCATGGTTTATAAGCCACTTGAATACGCTGTACCTGTCTCTTAGTTTCTTTGTCTCGATAGTTATCTTGTGTAATGGCCATCTGCACTCGGCGAACCTTGTTATCGCGTCCCAGCCGTTATGAATAGCTTCCCCCCAACACATATCAAGAGTGCATCCCCTCTTCAGGCACGTTTCCTTGATCGTCAGTATCAACACACCGTCCATGTACTCCGTCCATCCCTTTGTGTACAAGAATTCGGTTTGAGGCCTCTAGTTCCATGTTGGCATGACCTCCCAAAAAATTTGTGGCTGTTCAATTTTGTTCTTTTCCTGGGACGTTCGGTTTGCAAATTTAGTGAACGAGTATCTTATACGTAGTAACTCTATATTGGGAGATGTGGTTCAGCTTATGTAGTTATCTTTTCTTCACGCCGGCTGTTCCACAAAATAGTCGTGCCTAATTGGGCCTCAACGATATGGCACGAAATGACCCTCTATTTTAACTGCTGCGATTATCTCTTTTACCAACCGTCTGAAGCCCTATAGCCTAGCCACAGGGATAGCAACCTGTCCGTCATGGTTTCTTTAGTGATACTTTTCCCATTTCGCATTACATATACCAATGTTTAAATTTGTTCATTCAGCAAATCTGGCAGACCAGAGTTACGTTCGGGGCGTACCTTAAAGATCTCGAAACGTCACTAGAAAAAGATAACATCTTCATTAGACGCGACTTTTCGATTTTAATATTCCACAACATTGGTGTACAAATGATGAAATAATAGTAATACGTCTCTACACATAGCAATACAAACACATACATGTTTACCGGGTACGCTAACGTAACCTTACATGGGTCAACAGGAGGGAAAGATACAGGTTCATCCGTGGCAATAACATTCCTAACGTGCCGAGATAGGGAAAAAAATAAGGTGCAACTGATTTTAATTTAGAGTTGTAAGGGGCCATCGCTTTCCCCTCTGTTGCTAAAGTTTTTATTTCGGCCACTCAGGTTCCAGCCCGTGGTCCATCTCTGGATCTATGCAATAATCGTCATCCGCATCAGAAATTTCCGATGACGTTGGAGGACTAATACGTCCAAATATATCTTGTAATTTCTTCCAGTCCCGCTCGGCTTCTTGGTATTATGCGGCTGCAAATAAATCAATCTCCGTAAAGAAAACCCGTTAGTAACATATAAACGACACAAGTTTCTACAAAGCAACATGGGACTGTAATTTATTTAATTTTTGTACCTGGCATATGCACTCCCACGTCGCTTCCGTCGCTATAAGTAAGTTTGATCTTGGATAGTAAGAAACTCCAGGGTAAGACTTCACCCACCTGAATACCTTGTACCTCTTTTGTAGCTTTTTTACCTCCTCGTAAATCTTGTGAGGCAGCTAGCACTGCCCCGTGTCTTCCGTTACGTTGTACAGCCCGTACTCTAATGCTCTTGCTTCGCAGTCCTTCAGGACACACCCTCTCCTGACACAAGTATCTACCAACGAGTCGACTAGTGCTCGATTCATCTGTGGGGTCCAACCGAGCATGTAAAAGTACTCCCGCTGGGGCCTCCAACGGTCCGACGGGGATGTTGATATTTTCGCACTAACTGGAATCAAGAATGGGGATGCAAGATGTGAGAGTGGTGCAGTCCTAGACATTGGCTGTGTGTATTTATTCTCTTTGCCAATGGGCCCATCTAGGGAACAGTACATCCAATCTACTCACACCCACTACTTAAACCATGTGTTAGTATTCATTTTTTTAAATTGGGCAGTGCACTGTATATTCGCTCACAGATTTCGTGCACTAGAGCTATTAGTGGACGAAATAAACCGCACCTAAGTATTATCTTACCTCCGTAATCAACTATATTTATTTGAATTTCAAAAGATTAACACTAAAGATTGATAAAAAAAAATTGATGTACCCAATTGAAACCATCATCGCACCTCATGAAACTTCCCCCTACCCCTTTCCCATACAGCACTGCGTAGTTCTCACAATGAGATCATATACCCTCTAAACCTTCTAACACTTTATCTTGTATTGGTGGGTGTTCTTCGTTCTCAGGAATCGTTGACCCCTCGTACACGACAACTCCCGGCTCCTTATTTAAGTCTATCACGTCACCACCAGCCTCTGCCCATAGACAAGTACCCTTTGTGGGTCCCCTCTTCCTAATAGCTGAATAGTCGGGGTCCCCTTGCAACGCTGACTTTTGTGGGATGTTGGCACTATCGAGTGTCGAATCGTGTAAACTTCCTAGCACACCTCCTACAGTATTCCCGACACTCTCCAAAACTTCTACTTCCACAGCCTCCTCTGGCCCTGGGCACCTGTCCTCCCTATGCCCTTCCACGAGACATATACTGCATTTGCGCTTTTTCTTTTGCGACGTGATCGTACTGTGTCCCATCCAGCTAGCGCTTTGGCTACCATCACTGTTTGTTATCACCGTTTTGCAGTTTTAGATGTTGTGTCCGTGCTCACCGCACCTACTGAATGTTCTCCTAGATTTATCACTGGCACTGGTCTTGGTTCTTTTCTCGAATGGATTAGCTATACGTGCGATTTTGGGTCTACCTGCTTCTTTAGGATAGTCTGGCGGGTTAACCTCGATGGCCCATGTCTTTTCACCCATTACCCAATCCTCTGGACAAGGTACGGGTACAATCTCTCCTGCATATTGCTTCTGAAGTGTCGTGGTCTTATAATAATCAGCTACATAGTTTGCTATATTCCGCTGCATTTTCCTGTTTAACATAATTATTACAGTGTTAATAGATGAACATAATAAGTTACTAGGCACGATTAAAATTACTACGACGGTGAGTTCTTTAAGGATAAACTGTGTACCCAATACAAGCGCAGGCATGCGCGCAGGGTGCCATATCCATCTGGAATTCTTAGCACGAGCACGAACGAGCTTCCAAGTTAACAACATAGATCTTCGTGGCATCTTCAACTCTAAACTTCGTGTCTGATAAGTTCTTTACAATCATGGACCTGCCCCTGTTGATACAATCCGTTAAATTCCGCGACATAACCATTGTAAGTTCGTTTTCGCGTGATTTATAATGCTGCCTACGTTAGATGTACCATTCTTCAATAATGGTCCGTATGCACTCTAAAAGTGATGCTACTGGAAGCCGTCTCGCCCAGACTACTCGGTGATTCCATGTCTCTGCCGCGTTGGAGGTCATGAAACTAAACCTCCTAACAGGGCAGTGAACTCGTGCCCACCATCCATATCCTGCCTTCTCCAGAGTTTTAAATGCACTTGCTGGTGAGCAAGCCCGAATGTGCTCCATGCAAAGTTCAAATTCTTCATGGTTGTACGTGTAAGCTGCATTGTAGAAAATCAACGCCAACTGTTTACCGTGCCTGGCTATGCTGCCACGTAGATGATAGTAACATAGACCGTGCGGAACACCTGGAAAAACTTATGTAATGCAGCTCTCAAAGCTCTTATGCTTGTCTGAAATAATGATAAGGCCTTCAGGACAACCAATACATTCTTTCACTTTAGTTAAGAATCTACTCCACGCCGCGTTGTTTTCTACATGTTCAATCCCAAAGGCGATAGGCCAAACTTGTTCATTCTCGTCTTGAGATACTGTCACAAAAAGAATACCTCTGTACCTGCCCTTGAGGTGTGTGCCGTCGATTAAGACAACTGGTCGATTATATCGTAGGAAACCATCGACGCATGGCTTCAAGGCGAAGAAACAGCTCTCGAACCTGCCTGCACTATCTAGCAAATGATGGGTTACAGTACCCGGATTCATCGATTTTAGCATCGACAAGTATCCAGAAATTCGCTCTAAGGACTCCTCGTACCCCCCGCAGACCATCTCGTACGCCAGATGTTTGACACACATAACAATTTGGTAATATATATCGTACCAATGATCTACTTTCATGTCCCTCTTCATGTCTTTGGCATTTAGAGTTCTACCCTCCATCAATTTAGGTGCGTATAATGCCGCAATAGTCCTCGCGGGAACCCGACGCTCGGCTGTGCTCGTGTGATCCAAAGTGCAAGTATGCCCACGGAGAGTAGCTACCCGCCAGAATCCGTTAATACCATTTGCATTCTGTTGGAACTTGCAAGTTGGAAACTTACACACTATATAGTACAGGGTCTGGCTAAATCTCTTGGTCCAGAATTCTGCTTTCTTAGCAATGTGGTAGAGGCAAACGACATAAATTAGATCCCCTTTCGAGTTATACGTTTTGCCTAACGCAACCTTCGAGTCAGAATTTCTCCCCACTTCACTTATCCTGGGTGCCCTGTCATCCCGATGGAATTCTGCGCCTGGTACTGTCCACCGGGTATTATCTCTACCGTATGAAAGAATGAGCCGACTTGTGTGCACTAATTCATGTTTTCTGATGGATCTGGTGGGAGTGATTCGGCTGCGTCTCTAATCCAATTTCCATAGTCGGTCCGGCGCATATCCATGGTGCGCTGCTCCCAGTTTACGATCGCAACCTCGCCGTCATCATCCTCTTCGTCTATTCCGTTGTTCTCGTATCCGCCGATGCAGTCGTAAGTATCATCATCCATTGTGTAATTGGGATAGGCGTCTTTATCGGTACATTGGGTTGCAATAACATTCTTCTCTGTATCTATAGTTGCATAACTAGCACGCGTGTGCGAATGACACGTCGGTTTCTAACCTAGTGTTCCGCAAGTGTACGGATGTAGGTGTAGTAATGATTATCAAGGTCGATCCCACAAGGAATAGTTTAGGTAGTTTGATATCTCAATACTCTAGGAATGTCCTAACTAGATACTAAGTTGTAAAAGGTTGATTTTACTAATTAAAGTACTCAATTAAATATGGCTTCAAACTTAGGAAACACAAAGAACTAACAATCAAGGAGAATAGGTATCCTAGGGCTTCGATTTCAGGATATTACTTCAATGTTGAATATGATTAACCTATTGATTTACCAATTCTAGTGTTTATTAGGCGGCACGACGATAATCTAACCCTTCTCTCGAAGCGATTAAACCGTTGATTGATTAAGCTAATTACTCTCTCGAGTCAATTAAACCTAATAACTATCAAACGATCCTAAGCCACGGCCTACACAGTCATAGACAACTGCGCTCTATGTTCTAAGTCTGATAACAATTCCCTCCTCTCGAAGCGGAATTGCTAAACTAAATTACTAAATCTAGGTGATCAAGCTAAATTCAGTTTTAAGCGCAAACATAGAGATAAAACACGTAAAGAACGGAATTAATAAATTAAACCATAAATCAAAATATCGTCATAATAATCCCTACTTTCTAACCCTAGGACACGAATAGCTTAGCTACTCATGCCTAGCAATAATCCAATACAAGATTCTAAGGTAAACATTGTAAAAGATAAAACTAAGAAAGAACGACTAAACCCGGATGAATCCGTCTCGATGATCTTCGTCTTCTTTGTCCTCCAAGACTTCTTCTAGGTAGAATAATGATGTAATTGATGTTCTTGATGTTCTCTCCCTAATTCCTAGAGCTTGGGGTCCTTTTTATAGAGTTGGGGACGAATCTTGGGGAAGATAGGATCAAAATCCTATTAAAATTAGGAAATTCTCGCAGAAAAGCCTTTCTGACACGGCCGTGTTGGCCTCGTGACGCGGCCGCGTCCGCTTTTCCCAGGCAGATTTTTAGGTCTGACTTCCAAGCCATTTTTTAGGGTCTTCTGGTCGTTTTTGGGATTTGTCTATTTCAGGAAAAGTTGTAGCCCTTTGAATCCGCTTTTTAAATCCACCAATTTCACCTCAATCAGAGTTGTAAATCTCAAGATATGGCCAAAATACTAGAGGTGTGTCAAGCTGACAGAAAACTTCACTTTCGGGACACATTCTGACGCGGCCGTGTTGTTTATTGACGCGGCCGTGTTGGTTGGCAGTGCGTTTTTACATGTTCTGGGCCACTTTTGACACGGCCGTGTCCATATTTGACGCGGCTGTGTTGGCCCTTTGACTCCTTTAACTCCATTTTCATCTGTTTTAACCCTATTTGACTTGTTTCTTCTTCGAACTTCATCCAAATGGAATAAAAATACCTAATTAACTTCAAAACAAGTCGAAACACGTCAAATGACCCAAATATTATTAATATAAATAAATGCCGGTCAAATATGCACGTACATGATATAAAATATGATCCTAAATCCACCTAAATACATGCATAAGTAACGTGTTATCAGCGAAGTCCCTTCAAAATCCACTGGCAAGGATGGCGTTGGGATAATAACCCTCCCCATCCAAGTGGATGTCGTGAACTATAATTCACGTGAAGCGCTGTTTAAGTGATAGTATGAGTCGGGGTTCGTGCTGGCCGTTATGTTCGCTACACCCTGCTTCGGTGAAGGCGGTGTAACATAAAAAGCAGGCGGAAAAGATAATTCAGTGTCAGTAATGTTTGTGCCCACCCTTGGCACGAACCGCCTCGTATCTATAGATAATGCCTCTTTCAGTCTAACTGCGACATACACAATAGGGTTCATTCCATCTCCCAGCACTATTGCCATGTCGTTATCGTTACGATTTTGCATCTTAACATGCCGACCATCGTCGTGCATCATCATGCAATGCATAATGTACTCGTACGCATCCTTATTGGATTGTACAATTTTGTGCACGATGTCAAACAGATGTGGCCTGCTAATCCCACTTTCCGGTATCGGACAATATTCTTCCTCCCCTCCATCATACTTGTTTCCGACCCATTGCCCACCAGAGACAATTACAATATGCCGAACATCCATCTGCATTACCGAATCTTGTTCATTAATAGAACACCAATCTGAAAACTATTTAATTAAACCCAGAAATATAAAATTAAGAAAAACACGAAATAAATTAAGAAAAACAGACAAGAAAAAAAAATAATAAATACCCGCCCCCAGTACTGGAAAAAACAAAGCTCGAACAGATTTTGTAGTGGTTTATCACTGATGGTCTTATCAAAATCTAATTACTTAATTAGACACATGTTATGCTAACCTCAATCACGAGTATCGCCACTACCTATGAACTCAAGTCACTGCAAAACAAGTCACTTAATGTTGTTTGAATTCTGAAATGCCTAAATTAGAATTATCGTGAATGGATATCCCGAGTTCCGATGATAGTGATGAGCACACGATTCGCCAAACACGCAGCCGAACCGCTGCTACAAATCCAACTGGCTGAACAGTTCACAGAGATTTCGACCACGCCGACACAACCAATTGATTCTGGGGTGGATCGATCGTGATTCGAATGCCGTAGGGTAATGAAGGGGTGGATTAATTTTTGAATATCTGGAGATTTAGGGAATACCCGCCTTCAATTGAATTACGCAGCTGGAAATATTCAGCGATTTGTTCTTAATCGGGAACCGCCAAAATTAATGCGATAGGGCGTATCTAACAACAGAAAGTTGAGCCTTTATACTCGGCAGAGGCGCGTGAGAGCCACTTTTTGTTTGATTAATGGGTCTTTGGTCTTTGGGGGCCCATAATCAATTAAGTTGTCAACCTAATGTCGTGCATCCACAGAATCACTGCTCATCTCCCACAGCCTCATGCCAACTGCAAAACGGTGTGGCCCGTTAATATTAAGCATCGTAATGACCACTACTGGTTATTGCTAGTCATGAATGTTTCAATGGCGCCAATTTTTATATTTCGTCAGCACCCATATTGGTTGGCACGAAACATGTTGATAGTGGACACACATCAGTGCAATATTTACTTCCACTGACAGCCAATTCACAGGAGGAAGGTAAACCAAAAAGACAATTAACGAAGAACACTTTTTACACGTCTACAAGTAGTTGCACCAACTACTTCCCGACCATAAATGCTGGTGCACATTGTGCACTCAGCTTACGAGGCTTCAAGGACCTTATAAAGACCACAAACTGTGTCGTTTCAAATTACCTCCCACAAATTAGCATCCGTGAAAATGTGGAAACCAAACCATCTCCCATACGCCGACGTCTACATAACACAAAATATGGGTCTATACGATAGCAACTGGACTTTCGACGTAGATCAGGTGTACATTGGGTTCTTGGCGGACGAAACACTGAAGGGTAACTTTTGCTTCCGTGGGGACCTTAAGCCCACCCCAACTGGGGTTGCGGACATTCTAAAAGAGCAGAGAGACAGGAACTTTGTCGTTACGTACCTCGCGGGTAGACTAGCAAAGCTTCACAGGCGATATGCACTCTTCAAAGACATAATTAACACTGAGGACGTGGCTTATGACCCGTGGACGAACAAACTAACCGTCACTGACGATATATGGAACGGAATATTCGGGGTAAGTTTTGTAGCACACAAAGCCCGTTCACTACGTTTAACATTGTTATCATAATTGAGTATATGTGTTAACTTATCGTATACCCTACTCAAGCCTTGATTGTTAGTAACAGAAAATTAAAATCGATTTTCCAGCCACATCATCTAACATACTTCATTCATTTGAATCTCTTTTTATTTATTTTTTGTTTTTTTCTTTTACTTAATATTTTCCTGTACAGACAAATTACGCAGCCCGAGCATATAGGGAAGTAGGCGAGCCAATGTGGGATTCACTTCAGTTGATATTCGAACATCCTCTGCCACGGCGTTTTGGGTCTAGCTCAAAAGCACCGGAAGCGTCGTATCCCGACAAAGGAACCCAGAGGTTAGGGAGCATGGCGTGATGCCGGATATTTTAGTTGTTTGTTTATCGTGGATCTATGGGTTTAATGATGTTTGGTAGTATGTAATTTGCAGTTCTTATCTATCTAATTGGTTTCTACATTGTATCTATTAGGTAATAACCTTTGCGCAGCTAGTTACCCTAAAGAAATGCCGAGAACCCCATGCCCTTATGTATTGCAGCCACAGGGTGCAACTGATTGCTCGTGCACTCCTATTTGTGTGCACGAGTAACTGTGTGCACGAAATATAATGGTCTACAACACAGTCGTTTACACGCGAATTATGGAAAAACGAAAGAATGAACCACACATGCAACCAATCCAGTTAGTCTTAGTTTCAGTAAAATATGCTTAAACATAAATGACTTCTCTTGTCGTGCACATGAACCTAATAAACGAAGAGCAATGACATCTCCCGTGTTACATTAATATATGTGAATGATCTCATCTAATACATGGCAACTATGACAACGACGACAATAATGGTGCAACGACAAATGCTTTCTCATTCCTGGTGGGTTCGGAAGTCCTGTAAGGGCTCATTGCAAGCCGTGACTCGGTGCGTGCCCTGACTTGCTGAATACCCCGGTCGATTGATTTAGGCTCGGCCGCCATCCCAATTTTGTCAAAAAAAAATTCCTCGTCCCAAATTTCGCCGAAATTGGCTAGGTCCTCGCTTACTGCCCTCTCGACGTTACCTCGGTGAGAATCAGGGGTAAGTGGACTGGACGCTTCCCTCTCCAAAACCGGTTCATTGGCTGGACTCCGTGTAGCCCTAACATCTTCCTTTCCCGCAGCTGGAATCTCTCTGTTGTCAGCTTCACACTTAACCTCTTGCACTTCTACAACAACATCTGGTGTTTTCAAAAAACTCTCAACTGGTATTTCGCGCTCGAATTCATCAACTTTTTTGGGTGTTGTTTGCGAAGGGACTTCACGTGGGCTCGCCGGAGGTGTTGGGATAGGCGAACCCGTGGGCGTAACAGCCTTCTTCGAGCTGGCATGGCCTGCCCGATCAGTTGCCTCACCAGTGTCATCCCTACGCATTCCTGTGTACGGATACCTACAAACTATTTGCAAAAGTCAGTGGATTTGTACAACGTACATTATGCAATAACATATTAAAAGTGATTGACCAAAGGGATGTTTACATAGTACAGTACACCAATAAATTACTAAATATTGGACGTACCATCCTCTCAAGCATTTGATCACGATTTTTCACAAAGTAATCCTCAAGTTCTGTCCGGATACTGTTTGGCAGAACATCCCGCATAACACTGCATACTTCATTTACTAAGTATCTCTGGCAAAACATCCCTTATTATCTGTCTTACATCACCTCTCATATTAACCTGTTTCAGCGGAAAGGTTGGCCCACTTCTTCTCGGTGATGTGTATTTTTCTCGGGCTACACTGCACTCATACACTAGCAATTTACCACACCTCCTGCCATAGTCCTTCAGTGGGACATCTGATTCGCCGCTTGAATTGGACGCCGGTGCATCGATGTTTGTTCTGGCAACACTTTCGACGGTGTCCTCGCTCTCCGCCACTGTGTTCTCGCTTGATGACTCGCTCTCCGATAGTTCTCTTTCTCTCCTCCCGAAATTATAAGCGGTTCGACTACGGGTACTTCTACGCAAATCAACCAGGTCCACCGACCGACGCCTCCGCCTACTGCTTTGTGCAGCTCCTACTCCCCTATTTGACTTATGCCGATCTCCTAAGTTTGTTCCTTTCCCGGTAGCTTTGCTACTGGTGGTCTTGGTGGCCTTACAACTGGTCTTGGGTAGGTTATGGACATTGGCTCTCGTGGCAGACTCCTCCAGTAATCAGAGGCTGACTCAACTGTGTCCGGTCGCACAGTAACATAGCAGTCGACCTGCACAAACCATGAACCAGAACGGATCAGCCGATTTCACACCCATTAAGCCAGCCCTCAGTGCTCTTTGTATCAGAAGAAGCACTAAAGTGTTTCATGCACATTAACGGCAGTACATTGATAGCAATAGGTGTCAAACAGGCAAAGTATTTCGTTCGTGCCCCCTTCATGCGGTGCTTTTCAGTTGTGCCATAAAAAAGGCGATGTACTTAACTAGTTATACACGTATCCTACCCTTCACAGACTCTTTAACCTCATTTCAAAACTATGTGCAAGATCACTCGTGCAATCATCACTCATGCAAGTCAAGAAAAATCAAACGGTGCACCAGACACCAAAATACAATTATACCAGCATAACATAATATAATTTCAGATCCATTTAATCCGCATGATATCGGAAAGAAATTTTACTCAATGCACGAAAATAAACTTAATAATGCATGTAACGGATAATGAGCGTAAATTATGCACACATACCGGCCCATCGAGACCGTTGTAGAATCCTCTGTTCTTGAAATTGTATCTTGTCTTCTTTATCCTCCAACGAACAAAACGTGGATACCTATCCCCCGGGAGCCGGTTTGCGCATATCTAATCTATCCTCGAAACGACCTCGAACACCCACACCTAGACGATAAATGGGTAGGGCCAGTCAAGACATAGAGTATGAACAATAAAATACCAACAATTCAAACATTGAATGTAAGATATTTTAATAGCATCAACACATTGAGCAAAGGGTCAAGACATGCCATTAAGGCACTCACAAAACCATAACAGTGATATCTGTTCTGACGATTCTGGACATTGGCCGCAAGCTCTCGCATGTATCGGTTAAGGGAGTTGTAAGTGTACGTCCCCCAAGGGAACCTGTCCCATGCGGCATCATCTTCCACCAGACACCAAACCCAAGACTGTATGGAGGTCTTTAGACCCCCTACTCCCAGCAGTACATAGTACAGATATAATACCTTTGCCACCATCACTGAGTCCCCTATGCTGTCACTAAACTCATCTCGCTCAAATCTGGTCCTCAGGTCATCCATCAAGATTGGAAACGGTCCTATGCGTCGTGCGAAAATCCCATCCGCTAGGGGGTCTCTGATGGCATTTATGTCATACATGTCATCCCCGAAGCGTATAACAAGACAGTATTCGCAGGCCGAAGAAACGGATGGGTTTGTTCCCAATCTGGAACCATAGTTCGTCTAGGTTGTGTTCATCACTAATTATCTCCTGTGCTAGTAGGGCATCGATTGCAACATCGGGAAGATAGGCTCCGCCAACATCAAAGTCTAGTAGTGGGCCAAAAGCAGATCTCATATACAGCTCCAACGCCTCTCCACCCGCAGCTATCAACCCACTACGGTTGCTGGGAACAAGCACGAACTTGGCATAAAAATTCATGCGGAAAGTCTTGTTCATCATCAAGGGCCTTTTCCACCGCCATTCGTGCGATAGTAAGAAAAACACCCATGATACGATGAGGTTATCACATGTTATTGACCAACTAGCTAAAACACAACGCACATAGAAAAGGAAAAAAAATGCACTTAGGTTGGCTTCAGCATATGGAGACGCAAATTAACACATAATCAACTATATGCGTGCCTACCATCGTGAGAAGGCTAATTCGTGCCGTGGTGTGATTGACTCATGCTTAATGCATGCCTAGCCTCAATTCATGCACAGTGCCAACACAAGTTCATTGCACGATTGGCACGCAACCGTGTGGAATTGCTGTTTGTGTGAAGTGTACATTTTTTCAATATGGACCCCTTTTTCTTTAACACGATGCCTGTGCACAAAATCATAATCACAACAAAGCTTTGCACGAACGAATATAATTTCAAAGCGCGGTAAAAGAAAACTAACTGGATCCGAAGTTTGGGCTAGTTTTTCATTAAGGTTTATAATCTTTCCTAAACACGACTACAATCAGGTGGCTATAGCAATATTTCATGCTGTAACATACAACAGATTAACTCGAGTGGGAATGTCGTAAAACATCGAATATACAACGAAAACTCTTTACAAAAACATCGACTGTACATCAATACTCCAGGCAGGAGTACGTCCCAGTGCATTCATAGATAACAATAAACCATACCAAGATAAACAAACGAGTACTATTGTGATGTTAGAAACATTACCAGTCACTAATTTTGCGCGAATAATAAATAAATAAATAACTTTTACCTCCACGTCTTCTTCCAGTAGTGGACCGCTCCCACGAGAGCAGGAAGGCTTGGAAGGGTTGCGTGGGTCCGGAATCAGTGCTAGCGACATGTCTGGCTCGCTGTGTGCACGGCCAGGCAAGTTGTCTCTGCAAGCGTCGGCGGTAGGTGGTGTCGGGCTATGGCGGCGCACGTTGGTACGCGTTAGTTAAGAAATGACCGGTTTCACACAACACTTCTTGCTCGACGCGAAGAGGCCGGCGCGGTGGAGGGACCGGCTTCGTCGAGTCTGCTTGAACGGCGGCGGACGGACCTTGCTATAGTAACAGTATGAGGCTTTGGGCACGAAATATCACACAAGGATAATGCACGAAAACGTGGCGCCACGAAACTCTGTAAATTTTTTAAAGCTTCCGAGTAAAAAAATGGTGGGACTGGAAGCAGGGTGAAAAGGGAAGTTGAAAGGGTTCAGGGTTGAAAGTGAGAGTGAAAAAGTGGGGTCTTTTGGGAAGAAGGCAAGTTTCTGGATTAGGTGAGAGAAAGGAGGATTTTGGGGTTCCGTGGGCTGCGGCACGTCACGTCAACTAAATTGTGTCAGTTGGGGAGTGGTGGGGGGGGGGGGGGGTGTGTTGAGCGTTGCTGGGGAGAGGGGGGGAGGAAGTGTGTAGATAAATATAAAAGTGTTAGTTTTGATAGTTTTTAAAAACTTGACATATTTTATATAAAGTTAGGGGTTAGTGTCATATAATTATTTTTTTTTTTTTTTGTTAAAATATTGCATCATCACCTAGGTGGATGGGGTATGGACTATTTTAATATAGCTGGTTTAAGAGTATATCTCTTGTACATCATTTAGATTCGGGTCATAAAATGTATAAGCGTTTATGCCTAAAAGTATTACATGTTCTGGGTAAATGTATCGTGTTATGTATTAATCTTTATGCTTAAATTTATTATTTATTTTGTGTAAAAGTATTATAATACAGCCCAAAACAATTAATGCCATTAAATATAAATTATGATGCCCAAATCGGATTGCACCGTGCACCTGGTGAACATGAGACTTTGTCATGATTTAGTGTTATGCATTTATAAGATTATAAAATATTTACATATTTAATATACGCGAGTCGAGTTAGAGACGAGTTGAACAAAACTCATTGTCCGCTTTAAACTCCTAAAACTCTTTTAATTGAATTTTTAACTGAATTAATTAAGGCGGATTTCATAGGTTGTGTTTGTTTATGGTCGTAGGTAGGTGGAGTACTGTAGGTTGTAGGGAATATGATGAAATTAGTAGGTTGAGTAAATAAATGAGTGTTTGTTTTGTTGGTTGGAGATTGAGTTGCAGGATGATTATAATATAAAAAACGATAAAATTAATTTGATGTGTGTAGTTAGTTAAGAAATGATTGATTATTGATTAACGTGTGTATTGGGAATTGCATTTGATTGATTATTGATTAAAATATGTATTGAGAATTGTATTTAATTAGTGATGTGTGTAAGAGTTAACTAGATAATAAATTAATAATGTTTTATTACTTAATTGGTGATGTTGGAGCCAATTGTAACTAAAAGCAATATATTATTTTCAATCAAAAACAAACACGATCCAAATTAAATCTAATCTATAATAAATTGGTCCAACCCTCAACAAACACATAGCAGAGTTTGAATCCATCCTATTACCATTTCTACGGAAGAGAAAGAAAAGAAAATAGGGGAGGCTAAGGGTAGGGCGAGAAAAACGAGGAGACAAGGAAAGGGCCCACATGGTCGGCGGGAATTGGGCCCACTCGATGATGTTAAATTCAGGAAATCTGACGTGGCAAACGACATGGAGGAGCCGCGAATATTTCAGTTTTACGAGGAAAGAATGGTGTCCAAATCAATCCGGTAGTGCGTGGGCCCCTCTTTCCTTCTCTCCTTCCTCAAGGAAAGCATCTATTTAAACATTCAAAACTTAAATCCATTTTCCTACTTTTTATGGAACTATCAAAATACTGGAAATCGAATACCGGATTGTTTTTTCAATACTACTAATATAATGCCGTGGACGATATTGGATATAACTCAAATCACATATCATCTACTACTTCCCTTTTTATTTAGATGTCTTTTTAGCTTTTATACTTTGTTTATAAATAGTTGTTCTTTTAATTTTTTTTCACATTTTTTCCAATAGTACCCCTATAATTAATCCTAAAAAAACTCTAAATTATCTAACCTACCGTATCTATATATTTTAATAAGGGCTTATTTGTCTATTTTTCATATTTCTTAATTTCCTTATCCAAATCTAAAAGGACATCTAAAAAAAAAACAGAGATAGTATTACTTAAGCATTTGATCTTGAATCCAAGTCATCTTAAAGGAGAAAATAAGGTTTTTTCTTTCTTCACAGATTAAGAAAAAAAAAATTATTAACATGATGCCGTGCTATACCTAATTTGCACTAATACATTTCAAAATAAAATCAATTATAATAATTTCAAGAAAAGTAATATTTAAGATATGATGTAATATGCAATTAGGACGAATAAAATTAATGTATTTATAGGGAGGAATTATATATTAACTTTCAATATGTTATATAATTATTTTGTCTATGTATAGTGAGTCAAAATTGTAAAATCAGTAATATTTTACAAATCAAACACATGTTTAAAATATTTTAATAAGTATCTTAAAGTTGTAAACATATAGTCTCAGTACAATTCGTAAAATGTAGTTTTATTATGAAAAATAAATAATTTTCGTTTGCTGCTTAAATCAAATATAAATGTCCAACATACAGTATACCTTAAATATAACATAAATAGTTAATCAACAAATAATTGTATTTTCAAATCTTCCCTTAATATATGTAATATTATTTTTTGGATAAAATTACGTAAGAAAATAGTTTGATATGTTTTACATAATAAAAAGGAAAACAAATATGCAATACTCCCTCGGTTCGGAGAAACGAAATATTTCAAGAGAAAGAAAAGAGAGTGGGTCTCATGTGCACTAAGTGCACATGAGCCTTATGGTCCACTCCCCATTATAATATATGAATTAAAAAAAAAAAAAACGTTGCACATTTGATAATATTTTGCCTCTACCAAAACTGGTCCGCATGCGACTCAGCGGATCTTTTTTTTTTATAGTGCACCGCTATACATATATTAATTGAAGATGTGTTTGGATATCAATTTATGATGTGGTCTAGCTATCACTCAGTTGATGGGAGAGGCGTGGGGAGGCGAGAGGTCCTGGACTTCTGGGTTCAAAGTCTATCTTGACCTCTCGTAAAGTTAAATCCTACACCTTGTAATTTCAAAATCTATTTCTATTGATTATTTTCTTTATGTCTAATTTATAATATATTAATTTAAAATTAATAATTAGTAAGAAGAATAAATATTGTTTTTACCTGAACAGTATAATAATAATGAAGCGGACAGGCGGAATATATAATTATAATATTTAATGAGGTTGATGTGAATAAATTTGGTTTACAGCGAGAAAGTAGAATTGTGGGAGAAGGCCCATTTTGCGGACGTCATTAAACGGCCCAAGTTGGTTGGGCTGATACAATGAAACAAGAAAATAAACGAATCAGTCCAATATTTTCTGTTAACATAAATACAAAAACACACCTTACTTGTGACATATTTTGAATAAAAACAAACTGATTGAAATCATTCTTTAATGTCAATAAAAATATTATGAAATCTTATCTGTCACAATGTAGACTATAGATGCTTAAATAGCAAAGATTGTATAATGCCAACCTCACAAGTCACACCAAAATACATTCTATGATGCACTTGGCTACTTGTACTTGTAATAATTATGTGCCTTTTAATATTTTGAATTCTGGGCTTAAATTTTGGTAAGGACTATTGGATTCTGGACTTTTAATGATTTGGTTTAAATAAAATATATTTTGGAGCATTTATTAAATTACTTTAAAATTGTAGTACTTACATATCATAAAATCCCAGGATTTAGTAAAATAAAATATATGTACAAGATTTTCATTCCTCCTTAAAAATTTAAAAGTGTTGAAGGAAAAACACAATTAGTGTGCCTTCGTCAAAAGTAATTGATGAAGGGCAATTTAGGTATTCACTAAATAATATGTAATTGTGAACCTTTGTATTTGACACCCTATATAAAGGGGATCTGATGAATAAGAGAACCCTAATTATTCCGTGTCTATCTTTCTTCTCTACTTTTCTGTTTTTTCTACAACACGTTATCAGCACGACTTTGCTCCTCCAACCCACACTGTTCACGTCATAGTCTCCTAGAATAAGAACAAAGAATTTTATAGAACGGCTCAAGATATCAGGATTGAGATTCTTGAATCGGTCGAAATATAATGGAAATTCAATCATCATGGGTCCCGAAACTTTAAATTAAACTGCCACAAAACACGAAGATAAAATTGCTAAATTGAATTGCTAACCACGTTGAACGCTGAAGGTCAGAGAAAGGAAAAGAACAAGCGAAAACGGTGAGTACCATCTATTTTCTAAATCTTTTTAATTGGTTGATTTCATAGTACCATCATCACTTCTGTAAATTTTTGCTACTAATCATGTGGCTCCAGAAAAGCAATCATGCGCAAGTTTTAGGTTATTTAGTTAATTTATTCATATTTTGATCAAATCAGGATTAAAACCTAATTATTTATACTCGATCATGTTATATTTATTTCTAAAGTATATGGAAAACATATTATGCCTTTAGTAGTTGTTAATAATACTGCATATACTTAGCAATTCAATTCAATCGTATTTGTAATTGTTTATTTATACAATATTGTCATGGACTTACTCTTGGTAAGTTATTAATACATTAATTCTATTGGTTTTTGCGAGCGTCGATTTATTTTCATTGCCGTGGAGGTTGGACTGGACTTTTCCTAAAGCCTCAACTAGTCTTCGCAAAATTGGAGAAGAGCCATAGGAAAGAATCGTGTCTTCCTACAAGGTAAATTGATTTACCCTACTTTGTGAATTGTGAACTGTGAATAGTTAAAATCTACTTACGGTGACATGATGTGCATTTGTCTATAAATGATGCAAATTTTTATATACTTGATGACTTAAATATTCTTGCCAAGTAAGCATAAGAAATTATATGAGTACATGTTTCTCCTATGGCATACAATTATAGTTTTGTGAAAATTGAGATAGATTTATGTGTGTTTGGGGTTATGTCTAATTTTGGAAATAATGAATTTTTGTTTGGTTTATGATACTAATATGTGTATATATATGATGATATGTATAATCTTGGCAATTATGAAATTTTGCATAACATAGATGATTTTCATGATGATATGAACTGTCTGCTTAATACTTGATCACTTTCTCATGAAATTGTTTATGACTTGAATTATTCGTATATGGCCTTTATGGGCTTTGTTATGAAAAATTGTAACTAAGTTTATACGTGATACTTCTAGAAATTGACTATTGATTTGCTTATGTTTTTGTTAAGTCTGATGAAAAAGTGAATTTCCATGATAATAAAAAATTCATGGATTATACCAAATTAGTGCCAATCAACTACGTGATAAAGTAATTTTTCAAAGTATCGAAAAACTTGTGATATATGGTCCCGAAATCTAATTCATAAGAAAATAACTAAACCAACTCATACTCAATTTGAATTATTGGACTCACAAGAAATTGAGTACCACACTTGAAAAAAAAAAACTCCACAAATCATGTCATTCACCGACCCTAAGGATAAAGAATCGTCCAACAAACTCAAAGTCTATCCTCTAATGAAACTGAGGCGACACGGTAATCCTAACTCAATTTGAAAGGATTCTTTAGTTAGAGGACCTCGATGAACTGTGGGTCGCCATAAAAGAAATTTTGGAATAATAGATAATTCTCTACTTTCAAAATTAATCATTTTGTGGAAAGCAATCCACTTATTCAAAAGGGTCAATAACTTCAATAAGGATATTTTTGTGCCTAAAAACACGTCTTATTTTCAGTAAGAAGAAAATCACAGAAGATATGATATATAAAATTGTTTGCATACTTTGACACTTATATTGGAGAATCAGTATAGGTAACCTTTAATACGACAATATGTTGGGCTAGGAAAAGGAAAATTCTCTAACCTAACTATGACAAACTAAATAGCGGAAAGAGCCCCAAAGCAAAGGGGACGAGATGTGTCAATCCCACCGATATAGCGATAATACATCACGGGGTAAGAATCATTGGGTCCATAGAGGCTCTCCTAATACCCACCCACCATATGGACATGGTGGTACTGGACTTGCTTGTTGTAACATCAAGGTGCAAAAGACACCTCAACCCCCAAACGAAAGGGAAAGAGTTGGAAATGAACTTCAATAAATACTATACTTTTGTATAAAAACTGCTGAAGTAGTTAACTATAAGAGATACAGGAAGTCCAAAGAACAGAGATTCACTGCATCACTACATTATGACCATCATTGAATCACAAGTACTAAAACGGCAAAGAATCGTCAAATTCTCTAGATGTCTAATGACATAACAATTATAGTCACATAACGCTCTATATGCACCAAGAGCTACTAAAACATTGCTAAGTAAAGATACTCGTGTCAAAGATTATGATTTAGAAACTACCTGTGAGAATGGAATTGAACATATTATAATACTTCTAATGAATGTGAAGGAAAGCACATCTTAGAAAAATTAATGAGTCAATCTAGAGGTATGTACTCCACTACTATGATGATCGTTGGATCAAATATTGTACCAACAATGAACTTTGGGACATATACTTATAGGTTGTTGCCCAAAATGGACTTTGGGACACAAACTAATATGTTGTATTCCACAATGAACTTTGGGATGCGAACTCATATGTTGCTACCAATAATGGACTTTGGAATGCTGACTCATGTAGGCTTTGGTACAAGAGCTTTAGATATTTAAGTCATGATATGATGATCCATATTTAAGAAATTATATGAACATCTTTTCTTTCGAGTGAAATACAAAAGGGATGAAAATCTGATATGATGTACAGTGTCAGTGCTAATTTTATTATAGCATAGTCAATGCTTTCTAAAGTACTAAAAGCACGACCAACATCCCACTCTGCCTCATTAACTATTTTAGGCATATCACTCATTCTACCAAGCCTATTATTTAGCAATAAGTAGGATTGAGATCTTCCTCAGCCAAATATATAAGCAAGACATTCCATTCTTACAAAAGAACATAATATAATATATGTGGACCTATCAAACCAGAAAAGCGGGCCATTAAAGTATCTGTGGTTCTGGTAAAAGCTTTGGCACACTAACTGATCATCACGTTATGGTCCACAAGAAATGTTGCATTTGAAAAACTCCTAGAAAATATTATATAAGGGTTCACCACCCTCACTTCATAATGTCTATAAGACTTATTAACTCTAGAGAGTTCTCATCATAAGGATTTGATGATTATTGCATATCTGTCAGGATCAATGTATAGCATCCTTTAACCCATTTGCATGCACAAAAATGGTCTCACATATGCCACCATCAAAAGGATATAGATGGAGGATTAGGCATTGAAATGCGCACTAAAATGCCTATCAGATATGGGGTTATGCAATATCGTTGCAACTTTACTTTATTGTCTCAGACCCACTGCTAATCAATAATTTATGCGTACCAATTGGTAACTGGATTTAGCCTGATGTTTTTACATACGCATACTTGGTTACGCAGTATATGTGCCTATTGCGCCCCCACAGCGCACCAAAATGGGTCTTTAAAGACGATTAAGTATTTATGTTGGATATGGATTCCCAACTATTACCTGCTATTTGAAACCTTTGACAGGCGAGATCTATTTACCGCTAGATTGGCGGTTTGTCACTTTCATGAGACAGTCTTCCCGTCGTTAGGGGGAGATAAGAAAAAGAATTTTCTAAGGGAACGACAGGAAGTGTTTCCCAGTATGTCTCATTAGGATCCCCACACTTCATAATGTAAATTGAAGTAAAACAAATTATCGATCTTCAAAGTATGGAAGTTTTGATTGTTGATGCATTTGCTAAAATCGCTAAAGTGACAAGATCATATATACCAGCTGCAAATGTGCCTGTAAGGTTAAAAGTCCCCAGTAAAGGGCACAACACCGCAGATAAAGGTGTTGCAACCACACTTAGTGGATGTGTGGTTGAGGCCGTGGCTCCCAAAAGGAAATGGGGGATGCCACGTGGTTCGATGAACACCTGCTCAAGGAAGGAGGCAGGTGTGGCACAATTTAAATCATCAATGAAAAGAAATACTCTCAAATTATCTCTAATTAATGATGTCCATGAATCACCACTGGAGGACGCTCCGAAGTTTAATATGATTCTAGAGATAATGAGAGTGCATGTGAGTTAATGGAAAAATCTTTCACGTGCATTGATGATGTATACATTGTTGTTCAATGAATTATAGAACTCAATAATATCGAACCACGCTCTATTGTAAAATATCAACAAAGAGCATATTGGCCTATATGGAATCAATCCAGGTAGAACTCGATTCTATGACAGAACAGCATGTATTTGGTTTGGTAGTGCTAGCCTTACCAAGTGTAAAGCCTGTAGGACATAAAATATGTTTTGTCAGTAAGCGTAGTGAGAAGAATAAGTCCTGAGATGCAAAACTTACCTAAAGCACAAGGTTTTCTCACAAAGCCCTGGAATTGACTACGAGGAGATATTCTCCCACAACAGACGTCATAACGTCTTATTGATAAGTTTTCGAAGGATTGGAAATGCAGCATACTAATGTGGTTACTACATATCTCTTTGGGGATCTTGTTATTGAGATATGTGTCAGTGTCAAATGGACTTGCATTGCCCTACTCAAGTAACTCTATACCACAGAGTGCATTTACAATATTAGATTGAAATGCTCACTTTGATTGAAATAAATTTGGAAGGAAATGGTATACCCGTCTAAGTGACTACTTGATTGGGAAGGGAAAGAACAAGTAGTATTGTCCCTATGCATTTATAAAGAAAACAATTTTTATATTTGCAACTGTAGCAACTTATGTCGATGTTAAGGACATAATAGGTACTCTTAAAGAAATAAGAGATACTGTGATGTATTTGAAATCTAAATTGAGATAAAGGATCATGGGAAAACTCACCGAGTTTGTGGAATATTAATTCCTCAGTTTGCATATATCCAAAAGATTATCAGGTGATTTCACATGGATAAAGTGCAATCTGTTAGCACTCCTATGGTTGGTTGAAGTGTGGACATAAGGAAAGATCCATTTGAGTCAAAAGGAAATGACGAAAGAGCTATTGGGAGATGAAATTCCCTACTTAATTGAAATGTGTGCATTATTGTACAAAAAGCTCAATACACTAAACCATGTATTACTTTCTCAAAGAACATGCTAATTATATTTTACTCAGGACAATACAATATCAATTGAATGATATCA
Source organism: Ajuga chamaepitys (assembly GCA_958295605.1). Classification (NCBI taxonomy): domain Eukaryota; kingdom Viridiplantae; phylum Streptophyta; class Magnoliopsida; order Lamiales; family Lamiaceae; genus Ajuga; species Ajuga chamaepitys. Next base: position 11,653,215 of record OY282505.1, on the reverse strand, counting down.
AATAGTATTTTGACATATGAAAGAAACCATTGGCTCATATTTGTTCTTCCCATATTAGAGACAAGAGAGATTACAAATGAAATTGTAAAACTCTAAAGAAAATGTCAAATGCTCTCATATAGAGAGATAAAAGGATTACAAATGAACATGTAACTCCTAAATAAATGTTGAAGCTACCCCCTACTACGAAATACTAAATACTACTTTGGTAGGTTTAGATGTTGGTTATCTTAATGGCCAATGTAAAGGTCATTACCAAACCGGTTATGTATTACCATGATGAGCACGACGAAAACTTGAAGATCAACCTGTCACAACTATTCAAGCTACCTCATCACATCATTCATGGATGATATCTCACGAAGTTCATTAACCTATATGGTTAAAATATTAGTGAATTGAGCTATGCTAGAGGTTATGAAGATGAAGTTATTTGCAACAACACATCAAAGGTGACGAGACCAAGCATGTACCTCCAACTCTTTTCTATAACCAGCAACCACATAATATCCTCATGATTTATGTAAAATTGAGGATGAAAGAGATTTTCAAAACTCTCTTGATAGATGTACGTATCAAGGGAGAGACCTAGACTTCAGGGGGAGTCTCAACAAAGGTGCGTTGCACTCTTTTTCCCTTCGACCAAGGTTTATTTTTTCCCACTGGGTTTTGTTACTTGGCAAGGTTTTTAACGAGGCAACAAGTTATGCACCAATTCCCCTTTGACTTGGCACAAGGGGGAGTGTTGAAGGAAAAACACACTTAGTGTGTCTTCGTCAAAAGCAATTGATGAAGGCAATTTAGGTATTCACTAAATAATACTCCCTCCGTCCCGCCCTATATAAAGGGAATCTGATGAATAAGAGAACCCTAATTATTCCGTGTCTATCTTTCTTCTCTACTTTTCTGCTTTTTCTACAACAAAAAGAAAAACAATTAAGTTAATGTATCTTTAGCAACGGAAATCGTGCTCAAATTATACATTCCTTTTCTTTTTTTCATCCCCGTACTATATTTTTACACAATTGTATCTTGCCTACTTTTATTAAATAAAACATACAAAATGCCACTGACCCAAATCTTTTGTCCCTTTTTATTCTATTGATTTTTCGTCTTTCTTTATCTCTCTCTTTCCTTTTCATCCTTATTGTAATTTTACTAAATTGTTTTGTCTTATTTTTATTGGCAAAAACTTCGGGTGCATATGATGCACAATAATGCTTAATGTACATTTGGGTCTAAAATAGCGCGCGGGTCGTGCGTGACCCGCGTCATTTTTTTTTTTTCTTTTTGTGTTTTTACAATATACTTATTGTGTTCTTATAGTATAGTAATTTTGTGTTTAGAGTAGACTTATTGTTCTTACAGTAGACTTATTTTGTTCACGCAGTAGATTTTTTTTTTTTTAAAAAGAGCACGACCCGCGCGTGGACCTTGTCCGCGAATGCGATTTTTCAAAAAACCATATTTCAGCGATTTTTTGGAGTCCATGTGTTAAATTGTAGTGATGTACAATAAGCCTATTGTACATCACATGCACATAAGTGTTACTCATTTTTATGAGATAAAGCACATAAAAAGCCACTGCTCCATATTTTTTTTCTAATCTAATTTTATTGTTCTAATTGCAATTCCTTAATTAAAATCTGGTCTGTTTTTTGTTGTTCTAATTTTTATTCATTAATCGAATTTAAATAATGACAACTATGGATTTCTAGTGGAAGAACATCTATGTATTAAAATTTATTTATTTAATTGAGATCAAAACTTCTTATAGTAGTTAATTACCAATTGCAGTTTGCATCATAAAAATGATCAAGAAATTATTTTTTGGGCACTTTTTTGTTCAATTGAAAAATCCTTGGTTTTGAAATATATTGAGGGCCTCCTTTTAGGCAAGTAGATATTTATTACTTTACTAAATAAAAAATTACAGCTCCATTTTATTCTGGGTTATTTTTACTCTACTCTGTAGGTAATATCTGAATCGGTTATACACAATTAGATTAGTGTGTAAATGTAAAATCAAAGATTAATATTATTTTGATGTACATATACACACCGATCTATTAGTTTATAAAATTATATGTTAAAAAATAAAAATAGTTGTGTTGCTTTTCTGTTCTATTGAACAATAACATAAGACACGAACACAAACACAAATACAAACACAAAAGGTGGAACAAGATATCAAATTGAAGGAACAGAAAAGCTCAAACAATAAAGGAAAATAAAGAGAAAATAAAAGAAAATTAGAGGCAATATAGGTTATATGGTACAATAATATTTGCTTTTCTTTGTAACCAAAGAAGAAAAACGAAAAACAAAAAAGGAAAAAGAGAAAACGGAAAGAAATAATTTTTGAATTATCTGTGCTCCTATACTGAGTTTGTTGAGTGAATGAAATGAAAATAATTTTTTTTCAACCATAGGTATACGCGGCAAGTGGTGGATACGTACTAAATTATTTTTTTTATAAATCATTAACCTAGTTTTCGGGTAATAGGTTTTAACACCAAATGGAAGTTAAGAATCTAAAGGTTCAAGTTAATTGAGGTACCAGTACTCATGGTACCATAAGAGCCCTTATACAAGAATCCGAAAGACAGACTCATCAAGAGTTGTGAAAGTCATTTATATATATAAGATTCAATATTAGAATATGTTATTAATTAATTTCCAAAATAAAAACTCCTCTCCTCGCTAGGGTTCCTTCACTAGAGTTTCTTCGCTAGGGTTTCTCCTGGGCTCTCCGTTTTTTGCTTTAGGAATTTGCGAATGGTGCGGGATAATATGTTGTCGTTATTGCAGAAGTGGGATGCCCTCTGACTCGAAGAAGAAGAAGAAGAAGAAGAAGAAGAAGAAGAAGGAGGAGGAGGAGGAGGAGGAGGTAGGTGTGTGGTTGTTTAGGAGAACGTTGTCTTGAACACGAAGACATGCTTGTATGGCTGTTTCATTTTGAAGCGTCCAATAGGACAAAAAGATTAGGCGATGGCGTTACGGCTTGTGTGGAGATTAGAGGGGTCGCTGATGGTAAAATCTATAGGTGTTGTTTTCCAGTTTCGAGATTTGATCTAGTGTCGGCGGGTACTCCGAAATCAGCATGGAATTTCAATGGAGCACTGTTGGGTCTTGATCGGCTAAAGGGAGATGAAAAACCTGACTCACTGGTGCGATGGGTGCCTTTTGGGATACAATTCCACGGTCTTCAGTTTCGACACATGTCTGAGGAGATCGGGCGACCGTTGGGACGTGTGGGTCAAGTATTGGAGGTAGATGCGCCGAGTGACGAGTACATGTTTTGAGGCAAGTATCTCCGAGTTCGAGCATTGATTGAGATCCAGAAGCAACTGTGTCGGGGCACAACACTGACGGTTAGGGGTATAAGGGATGTAGTGCTTTGCCTGTGAGAAAAACTTTCAGATTTTTGCTATGGATGTGGAATGCTTGACCATGTCGAAAGTGAATGTGAACTATTGTTGGAAGCAAAGGATCAGGGTCGAAGTTTAGCTTGAAGTTATGGTGCTTGGTTGAGGGTTGATGGGGCTAACCTCTCAACAGTTGGTACGGCGGGAACTAAGTTTTCGTCGTGCACGAAAATGGCTCTGGTACAACAAACGGGGTTTGAAGCATCTGCTCTATCCGTCGCACCGGCAGTCGGTGGTGGGGATGTAAGAACTGGTAGGATTGATGGGGATGATCAGGCCTAGCATCGGGAGAAGAGGGTTGTCAAGATTGTAGGTGATTCTGGTGAGGGTGACCGATTTGTTGCTTTGGTGGATCCCACTGGGAAATTAAAAGAAAATGTGGGTATGGGGGCTCTACTGGTGGCAGTGGGGGGGTGCCAGGCAAAGGTTAAGAGGGCTTGATGGGGCTGGTAAGTCACAGAAGTCTAAGAATGGCGCCGACCCCGTGGTTCGGCGAGACGCTATGGCGCTGAGACGAGTGAGTGGGTACTTGTGGTTCCCATACAGCCTGCGAAGCGGCATGCCCAATATGCTAATGAGAGTGGCAGACGTGATAAATGGGCTCGTATACATCCTATAAAGGTAGATGATGTGGTTGTTCAGGCCGAGGCCGGTTCAAGGTCGCTCCTCCTGGAATTATAAATTGCTTAAAGTGGAACATCCGAGATTGGAAACCAACGGGCGTTCAGAGATCTCCGGCAGCTGATTGCTGACAAGGACCCGTCTTTGCTGTTTATTTGTGAGTCTAAAGTTTTTACTTCTGTAGCTGCTAGGTGGCATCGTTTGTTTAATTCTACGGGGATGTTTTGTGTTAACCCCGTTGGTTGTAGTGGTGGTTTATTGTTATTTTGGAAGAATAATATTAATGTTTCCATTTTATCTTATTCAAAAGGTCATAGAGATTGCGTTGTTTCTTATGATTCATTGTTCTAGCATTTTACGGGTTTCTATGGGCATCCTGTGAGCCATTTGAGATCCCAATCTTGGGCACTTTTGGGACGCCTTGCTGCTATTGATACCATAATGACTATTTCATGGTTTGTGGGGGTGATTTTAATGAGATGTTGTATGATTATGATAAGGTGGACAGGGCGATTCGGCCTGTTTCTCAGATGAATAGCTTTTCTGAGGACCTTTTCGATGCGGGGCTTCAAGATTTGTATGCAGGAGTTCTTTAGTAGTATAATAGACGACAGTCTAGGAGTGTTACAGAACGGTTGGACAAGTTTGTTGCCAATACTGAATAGAGGATGTTGTTTCCAACAGGTATACCTACCACTTTGGATTTCTGTGGCTCGGACCACAGGCCAATTTTTATGGTGGTAGGGGTCAGTGGGGGTTTGTCAATTATCAGGAATTCAAGGACTTTCATAGGATGATTGTTTGGTTGTCTTAGAGGAATTTTGGCGGGATTTTTTGGATTATGTGTCTTTGCCTCAAAAGCTTCAATTTACTCAATCTTTTTTTGTTGAATGGGCGGGCAATCAGTTTGGAGGGGTATGAAATGACGAATTAAGGGCATTCTGGCCAAATGTATTCGGCTTGCGGCCTTGTTCTAATAGGGCAGACTCGAAGGCAATTAGATTGATACAACGAGAGTTGGAGAGACTGGAAGATAAAGAGGAAATGCATTGACAACGGAGATCTCGAGTTAATTGGATGCAAAATGGGGATAGGAACACATAGTACTTTCATTCGTGTGCAACAGAGCGAAAGACCAGAAACTATATATGTTGGTTTTAGGTCGAGGCACCTTTGATTGCAGTGGATTTGAACCCCTGATCCTTATACGGGTCGAGCCACGACCTCACCTCGATAATTAGTACTCTCGGTCGGGGTGGAAATCACGAACGGAAGTCCACCACGATCCACAATCTATTAGCATCTCCGGTGGCTTTTGAAAAAGTACGAACGGAAGTCCACAACGTAAGTGAGAAATTGTTCTCACTTTTTTCCATCAAGTGTACTCGGTACACTTGATAGGGTTTATATAGGGGGAGAAGTGGACTTCTAATTATGGAAGATGGGCCTCATATAATAGCCCACTTCCTATAATTGGGTCAGCCCACTTGGGCGATCTTAGAAACCGGGTCAGCCCACTTGGGCGATCTTCGAACCGGCCCAATGGCTCGAGTCAAATCAACACCTCTCACTCGCCCATGAGGGCTGAGACCTAACCGTACATGATCTTTCCAACTCACCGAGATCATACTAGCTAATGGATCATGTGACCCACGAGTATCTTAAGAGCATATAGTTATACACTAGTTAAGGTATATAACAGCTCAACATCAAGAATTTGAGGACAACAAACTCACTATATCTCAGACTCATTACCCAATGCAAAAAATCAGTATGCCTCCTTGTCCCTTCATTAATAAAGGAGCATACCAGATTCATCACTCTGTTTTACATTCACTATTACATTCCTTGAACATAATTGGCGCCAGTGAATCTTTAAACTGTGACGGCAGTAACGGTCTTCCTTTTTCCTTATACCTCCTAGTCTTTCATCTAGCTGCTTTCTTAGACATGTCCCCCATAGCGGAATAATTCTGTGGTTATTGGGAGCATGCTAAAGTAGCAACACTGAGAAGAAGACTAAAGGCACAGGAAAAAGTCTTAAGGATATACTATGAGGTAATCCAAACCTCTGGATCTCACACAATGAGAGAATATAGACTCATTTCTCATTATCCACTTGGTCACAAGCACATGCAGTATGAAACGCACGTTATAATGTGTCATTTCCCTAAAGGAAGCGTATGCCATTTACTGAACACATTGTACAGATCTTGGTCTAGATGCCTTTCAGTAGCTAACCTGAGTTTTCTCCGTAGACTTCCTCAAGTTAACGTCTAACTCGAGAAAAACTCACATCTGGCTATACGATAAGTTATAATTGAATAATCAAATATCCAATTCAATTACATGTTATCGAACATCAATCTCATCTTAGCGTACTAAGGCGACACTCATAGAATCAACTGAATGAATTCTATACTGGTCTCATCTCCTATGTCATTCGACATTGGAGGTGATTGCTCGTGTGAGAGAGCCAATCAATTTCAACTTGTCTGACATACTTTTGAATATGCCGTCAATTCATAAGTGTACATAAGTATCATAATCACCACGCATTATGTGACAATGTCCCAGATATCAAGTTGTGATGTACTTGATCAGTGTTTGGAGTCTCTCATAAGCTACGCCCCATTTATGGTTGTGGGTTGCTTGCCTCCACTGAACTACTTATCACTCCAAAATCACTCAACCTAAAACAACTTCGCATTAAATAGGCAGAAGCTCCAAGCTTTGGTCTGATTGTAGAAATCTATATATTTATCCAATACTCTCATCTCCTCGAGATGATCCTGCCACTTTGCAAGAGTAACTACTTAGATGCAGTCTCTGATCTGCATCACCGTACTGAATATCAATTATGTATTATTCCAACTAGATCATAGTTCCTCCAATAAGGAGAATGATACAATAAATCCTAGACATCACAAAAACTCTTTCAAGTGTACTCCTACACTTTTACTAGGATTTGATTAATGCTCAATTACTAGACCCATGAGAAAACCTACACCAAAGCACACACATCTTAAAGTTGTTTGCAGCTCTTAGCAGTACTAGAATATTGTATGATGGACATTGTAAACTTCTCTATAGAAGTTATTAGACACATTAAGTGGCTTCTAAACTTTGTCTATAACCAATAAGAGTATTAGTGGATATATAGGTGTCCATATGAAATCACTTTAAGATTTTTACAAGTGATGCTCATACAACCACAAGCAAACATCTAGATGATCCCTTGGAACCTTCACTTATCCTATAAGTAACCCTATCCATATCCTTCAAATCCCAGTTGTAAGACAACCCATTTATCAATGGTCATATATAATACTCAATATCTTTGCTTGCTGGCAAAAATAAGATTGCAAGTTTCCTCGTGGTATTACATGAAATTAATACTTTTGTAAAATCTCATATACCATTGACTTAAGTACTGTACCGGGTCATGAAATTGATTTCTTAGCCTCTGACTATAAACCTCCTTGGTAAACCAATTTGTTTATCAGTCAAGTTCTCCACTGAGAAATACAGTCACTCAACTACTTCAAAAATTTGCAAATCAAATTCTAAGTTGGCTAACTAAGGATGAATCATGGTAAAACTTAACATTGGTAGGAAATGTCCCTCTGGACAAGCCTTACACTCAAAGTGTAACTTTCCAACCAATTTGAGATTTTTACCTCTAGCAGTTCTAACAAACTTTTGAGAACCGTTAGTACACAATCTCTCAATGTCCAATAGATATCAACCAGTTCCCGGACCTGGTTTCAACTACACCAATTAGATAACTATCCCTTTACTTTCATCCATTCATCCATCCAAGGATGATACATAGTCCAACTCTTTCTCAAATTCTAGAGATTCCTAGTTAAAACATACCTTGCAATCTCATAGATTTAAGCATGCATTTTCCCGATTTTGTTCCAACGAAAAATTCAAACAGATTCTAGTTTCACTGAATATTGACCCCCACTGGAATCTTATATCAGGATATCCTTTTGAACTACTCATAGTTCAGTTGGATTCAGATCTTCATTTGAACATTTCATAGAAATATCTCCAAAATACTAGGGGTTTGTTTGTTTATGGTTGAGCACAAAACCTAACATGTGTTTGTTTATGGATTTTGGATAATATATTCTCTCCAACCCTCTTATCCACATTATTAATTAAACTCAATTCTCAATACAACTTTAATCAATAATCATTATTCTTTAACTACCTCTTACACACATCATGATTAAATCCAATTTCCGATACATCTTTATTCAATAACCAATCATTTTTTAACAAACTCTTACACACATAATCAATCAAGCCCAATTCCCAATACAACTTTAATCAATAACCAATCATTCATTAATTATCTCTTACACACATCAAATCATATATACCACATTTTATAATATAAACCAACTCCAACCCAATCTCCCAACCAACATAAACAAACACTCATTTTTTTACCCCAACCTGATAAATTCACTTTATTCTCCACAGCATACAGTACTCCAGCCACCCACAACCATAAACAAACAGACCCTAGGTTTTGTGATTCTACTTCAGTAACAAACTTATCAACTTTTCATCTTTGAACACATAACCTTTGGACTAACAGAGTATCCCTTAAGGATACGTTTCATCTACTGAGGTTTTTAGCTTTCCAAACTTAATTGGAAAATGTCACTCGCCAAAGAAATTGATCCCTAGGATCTCCATTGACCCCTAGAACCTTCATTTGCTCATGTCTGACTATCTATAAGTCCAAAAGTTTAAGAGATATTTAAGTTACTGATTCAATGAATACCTTGATTTAAGGTATGGGCTGCAATCAATGATCTTTTCTAATGAAATGAACTACTTGATTTCACCCTCATGGACCTCAATATTTATCTAGCAACATCTCTTTTCCCCATCTTCACCACACAATTTTTGTTGAAAATGTGTGTGAAGGCCGGATGATTGCATGATAATATCTCCATTACATTGATCATAAGATGATCATGAGACTTTCTACATCTGTAATTAGTCTAAGAGCACTTATGCTTTATTCATTTGATCGTTGTCCTAAATACTCCCGTGTCTAGACTTTTAGTGAATCAAATGAATTTGACCAATTCGTGTGAGTGATCCTCATATGTATCGGGAGATTAGGCTCCATGATCAACCATTATGTCATTGAATCACAGAACATCACAGTAGATTAATCGCAATAGAAGAATTATCCTAATTGTCTTAAAAGATGTTTCAAGTGTTTGATGATGAAGTGGAAACCCCCCCCCCCCCCCTTCCCCCCGCCCCCGGAATTATCAATTCTGGAAAATTACTCCTCGAGTGCATTTTCCAGTTAATTGAAGCATCATATTATGCCTAACATAAACTAGTCTAGTGCACATTTGCACTAATCAGTTCACTTTCAAGGCATACACATATGTTTACTTCATCCAACAACACGAAACATTCTCGTCATGTCCATCTACAATATTGTCTTAATGTTTATCAATCAATCAATCCATCATTATCTCAAGTCGAGTCCAGATCTTTAGAAGAACTCCAATCGAAACCAAAATTCGCCTTATTTCAAGATTCTTGAGGATAACAGACAGAAAAACTTTAGATCATCATGTAATTCCGAATTGCAAAGGATCAAGCCTAATCATTAACTTCAGCATGCTGCAAATCAAATTTACAGTTATAAAAGCCTACGTTATCAATTATGGCATAAATTCTCGTGTTTATCCTCATAATCCTATTGAAATAGACAAAAAAAATGTCTACAAAATTTCCAGTTCTGACATTCACTGTCTTAAGTCCTTTTACCCGAAGTAAAGGAATTAATTGACAAGTCTGACACTGTCTAGCATTTGCAATCATTCAAGTTGAGTGTGCACTATCAAATGTTTCTCAAGAAGTGTGCATGTATCTACTACCACACTTAATGAATAATGTTATATGCTTAACCCTCATTGTCGACTCATATGGCTGGTGTGTCAAGAACTAAGAAATTTAATTTGGATTAGCACGATTAAGTTCCTTTCCAATTGGTTTCAGTACATGTGTTGAGTCAAACACACTATACTGCATTTGCTCAGAATTTTGTGTTTCCCAAAACCCATTTGTCATTACTGTCAGTATCTTCCGCCTTTACCATGTTCCTCTTATGTTTAGAATCCAATTTTAATTGGGAACTTGTAACTGACTAATTAGTAGCCTCCAACCATAATCACTAGTATGAGCAGCATCCCTAAAAACCCAAGCTATCCCTGTGGGCATGATCGGTTTTTAGATGCCCCCACTCAACAGGAAGATATTAAACTCTAACTTAAGTCTTAATCTATTGTTCACAGCGAAGACTTGGAGTAACAACCTATGACTGGTGGCGGTAGAGATACCAAACTTTTACTCTAATATGCCCTGATATCTTGAGTTAAAGTATTTTCTCATTAAATGAGAATTACTACTAAGTCCAAAGTCTGTTGATTATCCAAGGTTTCGTCAATAGAGGAATCGCCTTCAATTCCATAGTACTAGAATTGTTTCCGATTTCTTTTCTGTTCCAACATTAACACCCTCCTAGGGTTCATATGATTCGGTTGAAACCATTCAAGACTATCACTAAGTCTAGTACATATCTAATTATTATGACCTCACAGTCATAATCTACTTATCGCTAAAGACAAGGTTAACTAAGAAGCAACTAACTAATTGTGTTTTACGCCATGGTCTATGTTTAGGGGAGGTGAATGCATACGTATATGCTTACTAAAACTAATGTACATAAGATTTTGTTCTTAGAGTTGACATTGTGGTAACTTAACGGAAGGTATGACCTCGAAAGTTCACTATGTTCCCAATCATCACCCATATCCAATCGTCGCATTATCACAACTCAATCTTGAAGGAAAACAAAACCTACAACTATTATAGGTGAGAATGCTAGAATTCTTCCAACTGATAACCCCCATTCAAATAACCAATCATGTTCTCAACACGATTTTACTATGTTGATCACACTCAAGTTGTATAGACAACAAATTGATCACACATAACCTGGGGTTCAACACACAATTAAATGTCAAGGATCATGAAATATGCACCATATGATTGGGAATTAAGTTTGAAAGCAAGTTAATGTTCTTAACTATATCCCATTTATGATATATGACTTTCCCATTACATGCTTACGAAGCATTTGTAAAGATGCTCGTATTAGCATCGTAATAAAGTCCATCTTCATTCATCGACAGATGTAACATCTATTCGAATGTTGACTTAGCCCTATGATCACCTTTGATCTGAGCATAACACTTAGTCAGCTTAGAGGCAAGTCAACCCACTCGAAAATATCGAACGATAAGGGTAGGGTTAGAATAGACATATTCAATTAAAAGTTGTTGTAAACTTATTCGGAACACTCACTAAGGAACATGATCAATAATCCTATGTGATTCATTGTTCATTAGTTTCAGTTGAATGTACTAACAAGTTTAAGGTCATGGGGACACTTCAACAATTTCTCCCGAAAAATACTGTATCATTCTCACACCCCAACCCAGTTTCTAGATTTTGATTAAACTCTTAGATGGATTCAAATTTTCAAATTTGAAATCCATGGAGGATAATTACAATCACAGAAAATAGGGTGTGAAAAAACATCACAGAGGTTTTCAGGTGAAAAATTTCATGAACATGGCCCTTGACGCATGTTCATTACCAGTACACGCTCCGTGACACATCACCACGCTTCCGTTGCATCCAATACAAGCTCACATGCACATATACGCACCCGTACACGCGCATACACGTATACATAAGCACAAAACACGTGCCTCATGCGATCGTACGTGTCAAAACACGAACATACGCACTAATACACTGTCTGGATGAGCCCCACGCGCGATGCACACGCTTCTACGCGCGACACATGTACACCACGCTCCGACACGCATCCTAGGCGCGTCCCAGGCACTGCCACACGCCGGTGGTGTGTCGGTGGTGGTCGACGGCGGCGAACAACGACGGTCTGGCAAACCGTCACGAACCAGTGGCGGTCTGATTTGACCGTCAGTGAACCGATTTCTGAACGGTCTCTATCCAGTCGGGTGACGTGGCACCTATGCCATGTGTCATCCCGCCATTGGTGCTCTGAGTATAATGTGTTGCTACGTGGCTTGCCACGTGGCTGCTGATGCGGCCACGTCTTGCACATGTGGCGCGATGTGATTCGTCCACGTGTGCTGACGTGGCACCTATGTGTTCTGCTGATTGTGCAGTGATGTGCACACGTGACACGATTTCATTCGTCCACGTGTGCTGACTAGGCACTGGTGTGTCACACCTTTGACCAAACGAGGCCCATTCTCACTGACCGGAGAGTGGCCTACAAGCGCGGCCTTCTTGGCGTTTCCGGTAGGCTGCGCTCGGACTACCCCCCCTCCCCCCCGTTCTCGACCATTCCGAGTCCAACGGTGCAATTGGTTTCTTGATCTGACAATCATAACCATGTGTTTGGATCAGTAAATGTGTTCTTAGAGAGTGAAGAACATTGGTCTTCATGTTCTTCATCAAGAACAATTCAACTTCCATTTTCAAAGCACGTTATCTAACACTATACAGATCCGATTATAACAAATAATATATTAAATTAAAGCTCATTTGATAAACTATGCATACATACCACAAACATGCGTTAAATCAAACATTAACATGCTGAAATTGGATTTTTTCAAAACAAGAACATCTTCAAGTTTTCCGGAAAATTTCAGAAACATATGATTTTCGTCCAATCTTTAAAGATCCATATCTCATTCGTTTCTTAACGAAATTAAGCGCATAATACGTCTATAGAAAGCTCATTCAACATAGAACATGAACATATCAATTATACGCGAGAATTAGTACAATTATTGGACGAAAATTGCACCCGAACAAATTAAAAAAAAATCATTTTCGCAACAGTTTTCAGATTCACAGGTCCAACTTAAAAAAATCATATAAAATCCGTTTCTTAACGGAATCGAGTGATTCAAGTTGGAGAACGTAGCTATTAAAGAGTACTATGACTTCAAACCAATAGCATGTAGAATCTTGAAAAAAAAAAACGAAATTGGCAGATTTGTATAGCACGTTTTCAATCATAATTAATCGAAACATAAAATCATCGAGAGTCGAATTCTAACCTTTTGGCTTTGATACCAATGTTGGTTTAGGTCGGGGTACCTTTGATTGCAACGAATTTGAACCCCGGATCGTACACGGGTCGAACCACGGCCTCACCTCGATGATTCGTCCTCTCGGTCGGGTTGAAAATCATGAACGAAAGTTCACCACGATCCACAATTCATTAGCATCTCCGGTGACTTTTGAAAAAGTACTTTTGTGGTGTGGGAGAAATCACTTTTGATTTCTCCCTTTTGAGAAACTGTTCTCACTTTGTGTCCATCAAGTGTACGCGGTACACTTGATAGAGTTTATATAGGGGGAGAAGTGGTCTAATTATGGGAGATGGGCCTCCCATAATAGCCCACTTCCTGTAATTAGGCCAGCCCACTTAGGCGACCTTCCACCGGGCCTAATGGCCCGGGCCAAACCAACATCTGGCCTGGTTAATACCGGTGTCTGGTGTTTGTCGATTCAAGCTATGACTGAGATCATTGTCCATTTCTATAGTGAGTTGTTTGCTACATAAACTCCTTCAGACGGGGATAACAATGTTGGAATATATTGAGTCCTCTATAACGGATAGTATGAGCCAGAAGGTTTCGTCTCATTTTACTGTTGAATAGGTTCGAAAGGCTTTACTTGAGATGCACTCTTCGACAGCTCCCAGTTTTGATGGTTTCACTGCATTGTTTTTCCAGAAGGCTTGGCCTTTTGTTGGGCATTCTATTACTTCGGCGGTGGTAGCAATTTTGGATGGCGGGGCTGATTTTTCTGAATGTAATAGTGCGCTTGTTACTCTTATACAGAAAGTTTCTCAGCCTCAGTTGCTAAAGGACTACAGTCAATCAATAGCCAATATTGTATCTCGAGTATTGCCTAATAGGCTGGGTCCGATCCTAGCTCAGGTGGTATACCCACAACAGAGTGCTTTTATACCAGGGCGGCTAATTACGGACATCGTACTTATTGATTGTGAATGCATGCACTTGTTGCGGTGTAATAAACAAGCTCAAATGGGGTACTGTTCTATGAAGTTAGATATGAGTAAGGCGTACGATGGGGTGGAGTGGTCATTTCTGATTGCTTTGATGCATCGGCTTGGTTTTCCTGGTCAGTATGTAGATTGGATTATGAGATGTATTTCATATGTGTCATATTCTTCAATTTGAATGGCAGTATAGCGGGCAATGTTAGGCCCAGTCGAGGCCTCCGACAGAGTGATCCTTTATCTCCGTTACTCTTTCCATTATGTTTGCAACACCTCTCTGCTTTATTGAGAGCATCTCAGGAACATGGTGAATTCCGAGGCAAGTACTTGTTTTGCTATCTATCATTTATTTTTTGCATATGACAGTTTGCTCTTCTTTCGGGCCGTTTCGAACGATGCTAATCAGGTTAAGAAGTGTCTTCGTTTATATGAGATTGCTTTGGGTCAATTGATAAACTACGAAATTCAACCCTCACATCAGCCCGACGACTTCATTAGTGGCGGTGAAACAGGTAAAAGAAATTCTTCGTGTTCCTATAGTTCAAGGTCATGAGCTCTATCTATGCCTACCGACATTCTGTTTGCGTAATAAGTAGTTACAATTTCGGTTTTTACAAGAGGATGCTAGGTAGGATCAAATCATGGGACACCAAGTTGTTCTCTAAGAGTGGGAGGAGTTATGATTAAATCAATTCTTCAGGCCATTCTTACGTATGTGATGTCTTGCTTTAGGATGATGGTATAATTAGTCGTCAGATTGAGTAGCTCTGTGCTAATTTCTGGTGGGGATCATCCTTGGGCAAGCTGGGGACATCTTTGTCAATGTAAGGAAGATGGTGTACTTGGTTTTAGGGATTTTATGAGCTTCAATAAGGCTTTATTGACAATGCAATTATGGAGAATGATTGAGAATCCTGATTCTTTGGTTTCTCGATTATTCAAGGGCCGCTATTTGCGGCACTGTGATGTGATGGAGACTGATGTTGGTTTGAATGTGTCGTATATTTATAGATCCCTGATGTGGAGTAGAGACTTTTTGTCGGAAGGCCTGATGTGGAGGGTGGAGAATGCTATGAAGGTGGTGCCGATTAAAGATAGATGAATACCTAGGATTGCTTCGGGTCGCATCACGTCTAGACATGTAGTTTCGAATGCATCATTTGCACATTTTATAACCTCAGGGCGACAGTGGGATGAGCAGAGGCTTCGACTGGCTTTTCTTCCATATGAAGTGGAAGCAATACTTAATATTCCATTGTGTCCGTCGGAGAGGTCTGATAGAAGATATTGGAGGTACTAAACTAATGGTCGTTATTCTGTTAAGAGTGATTATCGTCTAGTTGTGGGTGGCTTCGCACCTCCGCTTTCTGTGTCTTCATCTACTCGTGGTTGGTGGAAGTTCTTGTGGGTGCTATTATTACCTCCAAAAAGTATGTTTTTATTTTTTATTTTTTATTTTTTTATTTTTTTGTGGCAAGCTTCATTTGATATTATAGTTGTGTTAGTCAATCTATTACGTCATCATGTTCTGGTCTCCCCTATTTGCGGTGTATGTCAAAGTTATGAGGGATCTACAATGCATAGCTTATTTTATCGTCCTATTGGGAGGTCATTTTGGGAAGATAATTGTTTCCTCACATGTTTGGATGAGACATAATTTTCCAACTTGAATTGGGACTCTTGTACTTGATGACATTCTATAAGTTATAAGAATCCGGGTTTGACTAAAAAAATATTGGAATATGTTGAATTCGAATTCAAACAGGAACTTATATTTTCTTTCGAATAGAACTAATGAATTGTAATAATCGCCTACGTCTTCGACACAAATAAATTATAAACCTTCAGACATGATTTTAAATTATAAATTATATCTTCTGTATAAAAATTATAGACAGGTGAATTACATATTACTCCCTCCGTCCCATAAAAAGAGTCGTGTTTTAAATGATAGTGTCTCGTTTTTTAACTAAGTAAACAAATTAAATTTTTATTTCACGAATTGCTTATATATGATTAAATATGTCAAATTTAAAAAATAAAATAAATCGTGTAAGTGAGAATTCATAGTGTATGGAGAGTTGTGCCTTCATTAAATTAATAAAGAAATAGAAAGTTGTACCTTATTGAAACATAACTCATTTTAAAGGGGGGAAGGAGTAGAAACAATTTGATGAATTTGAATATCATTCTGTAGATACGTGTATTCTACATTAGTTGGGTATGTATGTTAACAAAATTGGGCTGTAGGTAACATAAAAGAAGGCAAAATCTGTCACGTAATTGTGTAATTTGAGTTTCTTTTGTTGATTTTTGACGTGTAATGAAATCGGAGAGGTCGGATAACCCCACATATTGAAGAGCTTAATTCATGACAGCGAAAATTGGGGTAAATGCCAAGTAAGTTTCCACTATTTAGAAATTAGGAGAGTAAGTATGCCACTTTTTAAAAATGCCTTGTAACTTTCAAAAAAATGATAAAAATGCCCTGTCATCGGCTACTACCTGTTACCCAGCCGGTGACAGGTTGACGTGGTCGTTTTTTTTATGTGGCATTATTTTCTTTTTTCTTTTTTTTAATTGCTGATTTAGATTACAAATATATTAAAAACCAAAATTTAATAACAAAATATACATATTGTATTGTTTTTGTTAAATATGAACATCATAAAAATAATAGTAAATTATTTTTAAAATATGATAATATCCTAAAAATTCGGATAAAATATTATAAAAAATAGAAAATAATTTTAAAAATCATAAAAAATTTCAAAGAATCCAACTTTTAAATTTAAAAATATACGGTAATTTAGAAAACCTTAAATTAATATTTTAAAATCCTTATTTCTATATTAAAAAATAATAATTTTATCTATAAATTAATTCTTAAAATCTGATAATTATTTTGAAAAATCTTTAAAATGTTTAAAAATATTAAACTTATCTTATAAAAATGAAATAATTTCGAAAGAATAAAAATTATTTTAAATATCTAAAAACTACCTTAAAAATATAAAATAATTCTAAAATCTAAAACATTTTTCAGAATCTGAAATTACTTAAAAATCCTAAAATTATTTAAAAATTTGAAAAATTATTGCTACAATAAAAAAAGATTTATTTAAAATATCTGAAAATTATTTTCTTCCCACATGTGAAAATTATCTTAAAATCTCTGAAAATTGTTCTCTTCTCAGATCTGAAAACCATCCCCTTCCACCTTGCACAAAAAAACTGAGAGAAAAATGTTCTACACAGTCTTCTTGTAAACTGGATAGAAGTAGATTGATGAAAGAGCAATTATGCTCACAATTCTATTGTATTTTTCTAAATGAAAGTATATGCAGGGTTTTGTATTTAAGCTATTACAAACATGTAGTAATATTGACCAAACTACCCTTAATGTCATGTGCCTTATTTTTACAACTTGAGCTATGTGTATAAGTCTTCATCCCCCCCCCCCCCCAAGCTTGGCAAGAGATGATAAGCCAAGTTTGGATAGTAAAATCTGAAACTGAGCCACACCAAGTTGTTTGGTAAGTATGTCCGCAAGCTGTAAACGTGTTGAGACATGAACCAAAGTAAGAAAACCTTATTTGTACTTATTCCGGACAATATGACAATCGATGTCTAGGTGTTTTGTTCGTTCATGAAAAACTGGGTTGTGAACAATGTGTAAGGCAGCTTGATTATCACAAAAGAGTGTAACTGGTTTAGAGACGGGCAGACCCAGGTCCTGTAAAATGTACTCGAGCCAAATCAACTCACAAGTCATTGTAGCCAAAGCACGGTATTCTGCCTCTATCGAACTTCGTGAGACTGTTGTTTGCTTTTTGGTCTTCCATGATATCAAACTCTGTCCAAGAAAAATACAATAACCAGTCAATGACTTGCGAGAATCGGGGCATGATCCCCAATCCGAGTCACTATAGCTTGTGAGTTGAAGAGTGTTGTTAAGACCATAAACATACCATAATTGGAAGTACCCTTGAGATACCATAGTAAGTGTATTGCAGCTGTCCAGTGGTCTGAATACTGGGCCTGAACGAACTGGCTCAGCTGTTGAACGACATACGTTATGTCCGGGCGTGTAAGGTTGAGATAAAATAGTCGTCCAATTAACCTACGATATTTCTCTGAATCTTGGAGTATAGTTCCACTTTGAGCCGACAACTTGACCCCTTGAGGTAGAGGAATGGAAACAGACTTAGATTCTGATAAACCTGCATCGTGTATAATGTCTAAAACATATTTACGCTGACTGAGATGTATACCCGTGGAATTACGAGCCAACTCTACTCCTAGAAAATAAGTAGCAAGACCCAAATCCTTGATGGTGAAAACAGCATGCAAGTGTTGTTTCAAGGCACAAATATGGTCATTTGAAGTGCCCGTTACTAAGACATCATCTACGTAGACAATTAGTGTCATGAACTCATCATGGTGAGACCAAGTAAACAAGCAGTGGTCATTTTGAGATTGTTGATATCCATAAGCAAGAAGCGTGGAGCAAAATTGATTATTCCATTGACGTGAAGCTTACTTTAAACCGTATAAGCTTCGTTGAAGCTTACATACCTGTCCAGGGGCAGCTTTCGTGTATCCATCAGGTGGTGCCATATACACCTCTTTATAAAGATAGCCATCAAGAAACGCGTTATTGATGTCGAGTTGATGGAGGGCCCAATTTTTTGCAGCAACAAGAGCGAGGATAAGTCGGATCGAGACTTGTTTTGCGACCGGAGAGAAACTATCTAAGAAGTTTTCACCTTGGACTTGATTGTAGCCTTTAGCCACCATTCGGGCTTTATGTCTTTCAATGGACCCATCCGAATGTAATTTGGTCTTAAAAATCCATCGACAACCAATAGCTCTTTTTGAAGGAGGTAATGTAATTAATTCCCATGTTTGATTGTCCTCCAAGGCCTGAATTTCTTTCTACATAGCTTCTATCCAATGTGGATGTCGTTTAGCTTCATTTTATGTCTGTGGGTCTTGAATAGCGGATTGAGAAGCCATAAACGCAGTAAACCGGGAATCACGGATAAATATGTATGCAGCAGATTCATTAGTGTCATTACTAGTGGGATGTGCGGCTGACTGGACTAAGTAGTCATCAAGATAGGTTGGTTTTTGGACAGCCCTGGTACTTCTGCGTGGAGCTAGAAGCGACTCAACATTATCAGGAATATTGGATGCATCATATGAATGAGTAAGAGGATCATTGATAGGGGCGGATGCATCATATGAATGAGCTTGGGAGTTGTTGTCATAAACTGGAATAGGCAGCGGAGGAGCACTGTTATCTTTTGAGGTGTTGGTATAAGGAAATACATTCTCAAGGAAAACAACATCCCTTGATATCAATACCTTGTGAGAATCCATATCATATAAACGATAAGCTTTTTGACTCGGAGGATAGCCTATCATTATGCACTTTTGAGCCCTTGATGCAAACGTATCCTTATGAGGTGAAGTATTTGTAGCATAGCATAAGCATCCAAAAAGCTTAAGTAATTCATAAGCCGGAGGATTGCCAAACATGACCTCAAAAGGTGATTTCCAAGATAATAGAGCTGTGGGTAACCTGTTGATAATGAATGCTGCTGTGAGGATGGAGTATGGCCAAAGGAAGTTCGGGGTAGAAGATTCAGTCATAATTGCCCTTGCTATCTCCAAAAGATGTCTGTGCTTACGTTCCACAACTCTATTTTGTTGTGGAGTGTTAGTGCAAGACTTTTGATGGAAAATGCCCATATCTGAGAAAAGCTTTTGACATGCTTCACTTGTAAATTCTGTTCCATTGACAGATCTGATTATTTGAACTGTTTGAGCAAGTTGCACGGTGATCATCCTCAAAAAAGTGCCAAGAGCAGTGACAGCCTGCCTTTTTGCGGGCAATAAACAGATCCAGGTTGTCCTACAAAAGTCCGACCACCGTAAGAAAATAAGGTGTGTTGGTGATACTTGGATGCTTATACGACCCCTAAATATCGATATGTAACATCTCCAAGGGTCGTTGAGTTTGAATATGGCTTGTAGGAAAGGATAGTCGGGTCTGCTTGGAGTAATGACATATTGCACATTCCTTGTTTGCTTGAACAACATGTGAGATGCACAACTGTTTCAAGAAATCTAAGTGTTGGAGAGTGGATTCAGTTGCATGGCCCATCCTTCGATACCATGATTCAAACACTGTATGATAGTGTGCAGCAGAAAGACCAAAGCTCATGATGTGATTAGTAGGTGGTGTATGCTGCAAAATGTACAGTTTACCAATCATCGTTCCGGTAGCCAAAACACGTCCAGTAGTTGTATCTGATATTTGACAACCTATTGTTGTAAATAGAGCATGTGTATTCAACTGAACAACAAGTTGAGATACTAAAAGAAGGTTAAACTTGAAGTTTGGCACAAGAAAGACATCGGTCAACAGCAAGGTGTCGGTGACGATGACTTGGCCCATATGAGTAACCCGTTGATGTGTTCCATCGGGTAAAGTAACAAAGGCAGCAGCTGAAAGAGGAACCAAGTGAGTCATCAAAGAGGAATTCGTACAAATATGTTTGCTACAGCCGGTATCAATTATCCAAGAATCGACATTCACATCATCCAAGGTCGTGAAAGCAAAATAAAAACCCAATGAGTTATAATCAGCAGAAGTAGAGGGAGAAGCAGAGCCATTTTCAGCAAACTTTGCAGCCAAAAGCCGTGCAACTTCTATTTGCACTAGAGACGAAATATCAGGGGTAAGAATGCTATCTTTACCCTTATGTGGTGGATCAGGTGTCCCGGTTTTTGGAGTTACATCAACCATGTTAACATGCCGGAGTTCTTTGGGTTTATAGTACCAATCCGGATAGCCATTGAGCTTGAAGAAATCTTGGATATCATGGCCCGGCAATGTACAACGCTCACATATTAATTTGGCTTTCTCTTCCTTGGTTTTTCTTGGTTGACCCCTGCCTCTGGAGCCCCTATTGTTGGGTTGATATGACCTGTTAGATTGAGGAGCCTTAGACTGCACAAATTTGCTGAGAAGAGCAGTATTATCTGAGGTATCTAATGACGTACGAACGGTTCGTTGTTTTTCAACCCGTAGAACCAGCGAAAAGGCTTTGTCAACGTTGGGAAGGGGGTCCATTATTAGTATGTTGTTGCGCACATCATCATAAGAATCATTCAGTCCCATAAGAAATTGAATTACTTTCCCACTCATCTCATATTCTTCTCATTCTTGAATAGCTCCACATGTGCAATTACAACGACATTTCAGAGTTGGCTTCAAAAGAATAAATTCATCCCATAATTTGTGCAGCTTATTGAAATACACAAGCAAAGGTTGATTCCCCTAAGAAACAGTAGTAATATAACGTTGCAACTGGTAAATATACGGTCCATTAGATTCGCCAAATCGACGTGTAATTATATCCCAAAGCGATTTAGCTGTTTTAGCATATAAGAAGGATTCACTTATATATTTGGAAATCGAATTAATGAGCCACGAACGAACCATACCGTCCACTCGAATCCACTGATCAATCGGAGTTGGATCAGTAGGCATTGCAACAGAACCAGTAATGAAGCCGAGTTTATTCTTCGCTAACAATGCTATTTGTATAGATTGGCGCCATGGCAGGAAATTAACACTATTTAAAGATGTAGTGACTAAGCTCATACCAGGATTTTCGGAACTATGTAAACTGAGGGGATTTGTTTCTCGCAGAGTAGGAAGCGGAGCAGAAGCATTACCAGTGTTGACCAGAGCTGAATTTGAAGTTGTCGAAGCGTGGCCCGCGGCCAGGGGACCGCCGACCGTCAATGCTGACCAAACTTCTTTACCGAGGTTCAAATGCTGCTTGCGGGGAGGCGCCATAAGTGAAGCAACTCAACGAGAAACCAAAATCTGATCGGTAGCGAAGACGCAATATGCGAACCGAAGCAGAATCATGGGAAGGAAATTCAATTAATTGAAGAACATTTGGAAGATTTGAAGGATCGAAACCCTAAAACTGATACCATGTAAACTGGATAGAAGTAGATTGATGAAAGAGCAGTTATGCTCACAATTCTATTGTATTTTCTAAATGAAAGTACATGCAGAGTTTTGTATTTAAGCTATTACAAACATATAGTAATATTGACCAAACTACCCTTAATGTCATGTGCCTTATTTTTACAACTGGAGTTGTGTGTATAGTCTTCACTTCTTCTTCCATGGAGATCCAATCACAGCAAAAACAAAAAGGAAAAATAAAAATGAAAAATAGTCTTCTTCTTCAGATCCAATCTATCATTCATGGATTTCCTCATAAATCTAATCCGCCTCCATTGAAATCCACCCTCACAGATCCAATCAACACGCCTATGAAGATCCAACTGGCTACCCTCATCAATTGTCTTCTTTCACAAGTACAAAACAAATAATCAGAGAATGAGAGGAGTGGGGGAGGGGCTGGGAGGCTTTGGGGAGGGAGGGGGGGGGGGGGGAGGGGCGGGGAAATCTTGGTCAGAAGGGGCAGCGGGGAATGGGTTGAGGGAGGTCTGAAGGAGGCGTGAGGTACTGAGGAGATACAGGTTGGGGTTGGGAAGGGATGATAAATAGAGTTTTTCTTTTTTCTTTTTCCTTTTTAATGATTTTAATTAGTGATATAAATTAATAAATAATCCTAGTCAGATAAAAAATAATTTAAAAATCGAGTCACATCATATTTAATAAGCCATGTCACTTATCACCGGCTGAGTAACAGGTAGTAGCCCCGGTGACAGGGCATTTTTATTAATTTTTTTAAAATTACAAGACATTTTTTAAAAGTGGTATATTTACTGTCCTAGTTTCTAAATAGTGAAAACATACTAGAAATTTATACCAATTTTCCCTTCACGATAAAAGTGACTTACTATGCTTATTTGGGGGTGCAAATGGGTAGAGACCTCTTGCTTTCTAACCACATCAATTTTCAAGACTAATTCTTACATATCCACAGGTCATTTCAAAATGGATCAGGGTGCACTAAGCTAAACAACACCGTCTTTTTTTTTTCTTTTTTGTTATGCTTTTTTTCTTTTTCTATTATTTTTCTTTCTATTTTATATTCCCTTTAATATCTCACATACAATATCCAAAATTGTCGAAAATATCAACATTCTAGGTATACCGAATGATACAATAATCGTATTAGAATTCAAAATCTATATATTACATATATGAAAATACAGAAAAAGTTCGGTATTTGGGTATGTACCGATATGTGGAATTTTTTCGATATTTCGATATTTCAATATACATCGGTATGTCGAATTTTTTTCGATATTTTAGTAGTTCGATATTTTGATATTTTGGTATCCTACATTTCTAACGGTATACAAAAAAATTACAATATTATCGAAATTTCGATATACCAAATAAATGAAACAGTGTGATTTGGTGATACACTGTACCGAATTACCCCTGGCTATTACTTCTCCGTTCCCTTTCTTGTTTCTTTTCTCTCACATTTATACTTATTCTTCTCCATTATAGAATCTACACTTACAGTCCACTATTTTTATAGTGGTAATTCTTATTCTTTTTTAATATAGACACACTCAGTCATCATGAATATTCTATTAAAGCAATGAATTTTAGTGAAGACACTTCCCATCAGTAATTTTTATTAGTTTTCTTTTATATTGAAAGCAAGGTGAATTGTATAGTCAATGTAAATTGTTGCAATGTAGTATAGCCATTTTGTATGGTGGTTTTGAGATATATATATATATATATATATATATATTGTGTTAATATTTTATTATTATCTTGTGTTTACTTTGTTCTTGAAATTGGTTTAGGTAGTTCAATATATGCATGGTTTACAATATTGGATTTCTTTAATAAAATGAGTTATGTAAATTATTTTTTTGGTAAAACAATTAAAAGATAAAGAAAAAAAAAGAGTTTGAAATCAAATTTCAAAAGAATAAAAACAAAGAGAAAAAGTTAATGGAAAATTTAAGAATGAGAGCGGTCTTCTATTGCACCGGATCACTATCCCAAGCCATTTAGGCTGCATTTACCTTGCCAAACTAAGATTAAGTAATTATCTAAACTAGTAAGAAAACTCCACAGGATAGGATATAAATTACTATTATCCATTTTCAATATTTAACATATAACCTTTTGATTAGATATTAACCATCCTTATCCACCATTTATTATGTGATATATGGTGCTTCTGATAATAGTATCTAAAGACCATTATGTTCTTTTCACTTAACCCAAGGTAGAAGGTAGGACTATTATTATCTAGGTATTATATAGGTTTTGCCATTTTATTCCAAGTCAAAAGGATAACATTATTTACACAATAAACTCTAAAAAATGTGACACAGAAAGTAGCTATCCTATACTAACGTAACAAAGTAAAAGTTGTCTTAGTGGATAGAGTCCAATTAGTCTTACACCTCCCACCAAATCAATGGTGGATTGTTCCACTTAGTAAACTAAGCATTTCCCAAGTTTCAATGCTTAACCATTAGGCTCTGCACAAGTGCAAGAATTTCACGTCGCATTTTAGAAACAAAAGATGGGGTTACCTGCTCCTCGATCGTAGAGAACCATAACTCCTCTATATCCTTGGGGCCATCACTCACATACCACTCACAGATTGCTCTTGCAATGGCAGTAACATAGAGTCCACAATCGTAACCGTTCGCCTGCTTAGGGATACTAGAGCAGTCGATATATGTGACATCTGATGATGCTATGTAAGAAACCACACGCCTATACACCTTCTTTGAGTGTTCATTATTGATCCCCGTGCTGCTATCGTGGTGCACAAACAGATTAGCGTTTCTCTCATAAGCGAGTAAGCTCCAGTGGGTCCCACCCTCGGCCATAGTGACGTCATTGTTGTCATTGATTGGGAATATGATCAACTTCTTTTGAGGTAGATGAAGGGGTTCGACGAAATCTGCAAGGCTTCCTTGGTCTGGGCACTCCTTTATCCAGAACCCGATTGAAGGTGGGACCAGAAGGATGTCCTCAGAAGGATAGCAGGAAGAGAGATAGCTGAAAAGAATTCAATTATGCGGTCATTTAGATAAAAGGGATCGCTTAGAATGCCGAGATCTGATCGCCTCAAAACGACGTCATTATAGCTAAGGATCTTGTCATTGGCCATTCCTTTTTCCATGTTTCAGATGTATCCAACTCCTGAAGATAAGAAAGTTTTCCATATGAAAATAGTAACTACAACAATCTTTCTTTATGTCTGCAATCTCATGAGGCGAAAATAGGCATGCTTAACTAGACAGAGAGGACTAAACTGGCAACTCTAGCTTCAGTGCTTCACATTGGTTCTCCTCTAGCAATAAGTCTTAGATCTCATAATCTCATCCCAACAACTCCATAAAGAACATCATTATTTTCTATAGGGAAATACCAGAATAATAGAGGCTAATCGTATCGCAGATCGGAAAATTAATGGAAAATTATGTAATACCACGACACAACAATTCAACACCAAAGCAAGTATTACTCAATAACATCATTGAAGTTCAGAACTCTTACAATAGGCAAAAGGGTGAAAATGCAACAAATATTTGTCAAATTAATATTCATCAGAAGATGATTTTTTTAAATAGATGACGATTAGGTTGCCATTCATTCCCAATGATCCATCTTCCCCCATAAAAAATCTAAAAAACCAAAGAAATACTTGAAGAGATTGTGACATTAATCTGAAAATCGAAAGTGATTTATACTGGCATAAAAGCGGTAGATACTCCAACCTAATTCTTTTTTTGGAAGCCCAAAGGGAAATTTCATTGATTGACACTGGAATCAGCCAACAATGAGTGACAGACACATAAAGGGTGGTGGGATATCTCACAAACAAAATTCCAGACGACTAGACTTAGCAAACTGGGCCAAATAATGGGCTATAGAAGCAACAGTGAAAATCTCAGCCATCAAATACAATTTGTGACTACAGATACCAAACTGCAACTTAGAAATTTCAAAATTTAAGGGAAGCACAATGACAATAAAAGTAAAATAGAAAAATTCTGATGCATACCATCAAGAGTTAAGTGAAACCAATAAATATTTTGAAAATCATAGATAATTTGTAGAAAACTTGGCTTACCTGAGAGTTTGCCGGCGGAGAGGAGGAGATGGGAGGTTCCAGGGAAGGACGAAAATGGAAACAACCCTTGCAAATGCGTTCAATTCATTCAAACCCCTAAATATGTCGTACTAACAGAATTTTAATTAAACGATATAAGTTAAATCAAACCAACAAATATATAGTTTCTTTCTCCAAAAATAAAAGATAATATGTTCAAATGTTTTTTACAAATCGAATCCAAATCACTCTTTTAAATTCGATTGATATTAGATTCGAATTTAAGTTAGTATTTCCAATTCGGTTTTAAATTTTTAATATTCGATTCGTTTACATTTCTAATGTGTTGATTTTAGGGAATTTCTAACTGCTCTATGTACTTGGAGGAGGAGCGGACCCCTTAGCTTTTGTTGTTAAAAAGAAAATTATTTAGTAGTGGGAATTCTTCAAAGTTATCATATCGTTTCGGCAGCCATTTCAGATTTATAACTGGGACGAGATATTTCGATATAGAAGCATTTTGGCGTTCTGTTTCCGAATAATATACTTCCTCCATTTCATAATAATTGACTTTCTAGCTAGTTATTCTTTTTTTCGATTAATCGACATTTTAAAATTTTTCATAAATTCTACCAATTTTTTCACTAGGTTCAATCCTATAACATCTTTACTTTTAGGCAGCGACTATTCGCTGCCCACAAAATTTCTCAACGTAGTTCATTCTCAATGTAGCCTACTTTTATTTAAAATTAAGTATAAAATTCTTTAGTACAATTCACTAAATATCAATTATACCCGTTATTTATTATTAAATTATTTAAATTAAAATATTATAAGTAAAACAATAAAACATTAAAGGAAGAAATTTATTATCCATATGACAACAATTTACACTCAACTAAATAAAATCTCAATAGGAATATGATTGGTTAATAACTTCAACATTTTTCATATTTTCGGTTGGCGTGCCTATCGAGCCGTCGAAGGCCTCCTTCAGGTTAATCAAATTTGTTTCCTTATGTTTCCTCTTTTAGTTTAGATTCATATAAGGAATTGATCAAGAAGTTAAAAATTATATACACGTGTTAAGAGTCTCTTCCTAAAAATACTCTATTTGTTATGCACATTGAACTCAATCAAATTCTAAATCATTTTTATGGATCAACAAGAAACAAGAGTATGAATTCAATCAATTTTTATATATCATATTTGGTTTTTCAAATGATTTCTTTTGTTTTATTTATGTTCTTCATTACTCAAACCTTGAAGAAACAAGGATTTATAGAGTTCTGAAGAAAAGGCATGAAGGATGAAGATAACACGGAAGAAAGATTTTTTTTTATTATATGTTTCTTATTTTTTCAAATTTGTGTTAATTTTTTTATTAAGGGCATTGCAATCTTTTACTACTAAATTTTTAACTTACAAATTAATGAGTTGCATTAAAAAATTATGTGAGTTGCGAATAATCACCGCCTTACTTTTAACCTATCACAAATTTTGTCAAATCTTTATCTCCTAAAACAAATATTAACTGATAGTATATTGGTCAAGAATGTCAATTATTATGTAATGGAGGAAGCATATATGTGTACTTATTCTCCAGAGTGCCACTACTCTTCTCCTTTAAATTATTATCGAATTGAATTGAACGTCAATTATTATGGAATGAAATGAGTATATATTATGAAATCAACGACGAGTTTTCTTATGGAGCCAACATGTTGATGTGGCTTGACACTTAGATGTGTTGAATTAAATAAGTACATATAATTCAAATAATTTTTTTGTATTTTAGCTACAAGTACTAAATTTTTTAAGTATCTTTCAAAAAAAAAAAAAAAGGAAAAGATTATTAGATTCTTTAGTTTATATATTGATTGTTTCATCATAAAATTATTGATATTACTCAATACAAAAATAGGATCATATTTTTTTTTTAGGTTGGATGTGATTTCTACAGACATCGAAGTATTTGCAATTGCTAGTAATGAGAGCTTCTTTTATACACTATTTTTTCATAAATTATTTTTTTATTTTTTATAATATAACATATGAAAAGTTAACATTGTGCATTATATATGTTACCCCATACAATCAGCAAATAGCTTTCAAATTTCAATGAATCAACACTAACAATTTCCTCTTATTTATTCATATGCTATGACAATCTTTAATAAGAGTCGGAATAAATTTTCATTGTATATTGACCTCTTTTTACAAAAAATAAAATTTTAGTCACTTTGTATTCTCAAGAGTTACGTAACGACATGGTTTGAAAATTCTCACATATAATGAAGAGAAAAATATATAATAAATAAAACTGTGAATGTTGTGTAAATGGGGTTATTCCATAACATGTAGTTAATAATTTATTAGATTTTTTAGGTCTTTCTATTGCGAAGACACTTTGTTTGTATCAATAGGTTTTGGTTTATTATATATATTACAAGTTGTAAGTTCATTTTTGTTATATCATTTTACTCATTTTTTGTATATATCATTTATAACAATAATGTAATTTAGCGACATTATTAGTATAACAAATTACTTTATCCCGTGCATCCCAGGCGTGTATATCTAGTAGTTGTTTAAAATAAAGCAAAAATATTTCTTCCAAGACATTGTCTATATAGAAGTTGGAATGAGATCTCCAGATCCCCAATTTTATCTATAGTTTAGGTTGTAATTTATAGCAGAGTAGTTAAAACTAAAGATAATATCAATATAATTTAGTTAGCTGGAGAAGTCAAGAGTATGTGAGATTTGCGCTTGGGATATTCTCCACCGTTGGGGAATCTGGTTCTCGGATGGAGAAACACTGGGAGATTGGACGGTGGTCGATGGCGGAGAAAGGCCGCGTCTGGCTATGGTCACATCAGCTAGAAGACTTTCTTAGGGCCCAATGAAGGTTTTCCTCCTCTACTTTTCCTTTTTCCTTCTTCTTGCTATTTGAGTTAAACGTGGTAAGAGAGTTGAGGGTAGAGACCAATCCATAATGCCTTTAAAAAAAATAAAAATAAAAAGTTAAGATTCATTATCAATTTATTCAATCTGTCGTGACTCTTTAATTTTTCTACATCTGTTTTGTTAATTTTTTAATTTTATATTTGATAATATCACATCATGATTTTTTAGAAATCTTATTAATGCATTAATATATACGTACAATCTTTTGACCGTTACTATATGAAAATTGCGAGGAGTGAATAATATTTTTAACGAAAATTATATAAAATTTAGAGTTTAAAATATTATTATGAAACATAATAAGGCAGAGATAGAGAATTAAACATATCAGGAAGGGTACATTTATGTCTCCCATTTCGTACCCTATTTAATTCGGGTAGTGATCGGATAATACCCGTTGGACAATTGGGTTAACCAATTAATTTTTCAAAATAATGAATAATTAATAATAATTATAAATACAATAAAACATATATAGTATATATAATATCTAAACGGTTAGGTTTCGGGTGATACGTATGAGATAATTGACTTGTCCGATTAATATTTTAAAAATAATGAATACATATAATATGTATAAATACATAAATAGTATTATACAATAAATCATATATTTCATATATAAATATCTAAATGTTAATACTACCTTCGTCCCGTCTAATCTTGGACTGGGGGTGTTGGCATATGTATTAAGAAAAATTGTTTTTAAGTTTTTGTTGACTTTTCAAACTTGCTTTATTAGCTGAAACTAATAGTGTATTTAGTGTTATAATTCCACTTTATTATTCATCCCAATCACCCATATCAAATCTGTACAGTATTTACATGTCCAAAAACAATCTAACACTTGAAATAATTCGAAAATTACAAATCTGTAGAATAGGGTCAAATATTTTCCTCCAATTAATTTCATCAGTTCAAGTTTTATACAACACCAAGCCAAAATTTACAAATTTTGGATTCCCACCAAAATTTAAACTACAGTTACAACACCTATTTAATGAGCATTGAATGTGACCACATTCAATGCTCACTTAGCAAAAAAATAAAAAAAGAGCAGAAAATTAACCAAAACAAACATGGTTTGCAACAAGAAGAGTTGGAAGAATTTGGCTCCGTCAGACCGCTCGTTGATTGCTTAGTTTTTTATCGAGAAAAACACGGACAGAGTCGTACATCATGGCAAGATCAACGAAGCGGCTACATCATTCGGAGTCAGTCGTCGAACCATTAAATAAATATGGGTGGCTACAAGACAGCTAATGCAAGCAAATGTTCCAATCAGTTTTAACAGAAAAAAAGCAAAATGCAGGTGTTCGTAGCACTGAGTTAAACATAATGAAGATGAAAAACATATCATTCTGCAACAGAAGAAACATTAGGAGGCTTGCAATATAATTAGAAGTCAGCAAGAGTATGGTAGGGAGATGGATAAAAGCTGAAAAAATTAACCCCCATACAAATGCTATAAAACCAGCCTTAACGGAGCCCAACAAGTTACAAAGGTTGAAGTACAACCTTTCGTCTTTGCATTTTAACACTCAATCAAAAAAATATCAGGTACGACACTATGCATAATGTGGTCCACATTGATGAAAAATGGTTTTATATGCAAATGACCAGCGAGAGAACATACAAGTTGCAAGAAGAACCCGAACCATACAGGTCATGCAAAAGCAAACGATACATCCCAAAGGTAATGTTCATGTGTGCAGTTGCAAGGCCAGTATTCTCAAGCCAAGGCTCGGTTGAGTTTGATGGGAAAATCGAGATTTTCCCATTCACAACACAAGAACCGGCAAGGAGAAAAAAGCCAGAATAGAGCTAGAGGTACTCTTGTGACTAACCATTAGAGTCAATCACAAAATAGGGTATTAAGTAATGCATTTTGCAACAGGTATAAAGTAGTTATCAGAATTTAATTTCATCATCTAGCTATGTACTCTAGTACGTAATGGTGTCTAACAGCTTATGCAGCTGTTACACCCCACTGATGACATTACTACAACTTGTTTTTTTCCAAGATTATACCAGCTATAAAATTAAAATGGCCACAAAATGCAAGCAAGCACATCATCATACAACAAGATAATGCTAAGCCACATATCAGCAACTTAGATGCAGAATTTAGAGTTGTTGCTTCAGCAGATGGATTTCAAATTCAAATTTTATGCCAACCACCTAAATCCCCAAACACTAATGTGTTGGACTTGGACTATTGTAGGGCCATTCAGTCACTACAAGTTGAGAAACCATCATCTACTGTGGAATTGTTGGTCTCAAATGTTATGAAGTCTTTTGAAGACTTGGAGGTACAAAAGCTAAACAATGTTTTTGTAAGTCTGCAAGGTTGCATGATTGAAATGATGAAGACAAAGGGACACAACAGCTACAGGGTGCCTCACATGGGAAAGACAGCTTTAGAAAGACAGGGAAATCTGCCAATTTCATTGGAAGTTGATGAGGGGTAGTAAGAGAAGGTATTGAACATTTTATTGCATGTGAAGAGGCTGCTGGGACTTATGATATTAGTGGCTTGAAAGAAGATTTAGGGTATATATAGGGAGGGTAAGGGTGTAATAGATGAAGTATATTTCGAGACAGTGTTTAAAGCATAAACACAATATAGTGTACATTTTGCTTAGGCTATAAACAATGTTAAATGGCTAGTTTATTTCAATAAGGTTATGTAACCCTCAGAAATTTATCATCCATGTGTTTTCTGTATAAGTTTAAAGTTCTTGATCAAGTGTAACTATCAATTTCACACACAACAGTAGGGACAACCAGAGTCTAAACTATCAACATATAATAACATTGTTTAGTTTAGTGGCATCACACAAATTACAAACTGATCAATATAAGGGACACCAAATTGGTAGGGTTTCACCTCATAAACATCATGTAATTTAGACTACTATTACACAATTTAACAACTGCAAGAACACACAAGGACACCAAAGTCTAAACAATCAAGTAGTATAAGCATCATTTTGTTTAGACTAGCATCACACAGTTTACTAGGACATCAAACACAGGGACAATAAGTCTCCACATCAGTTGTATAAGCACCATTTAGTATAGACCAACATTACACTAATTACCAAGTCAACCAACACAAGGACACCATAGTGTAAAACTATCAGCAAGTATGCATCATTTAGTTTAGACTAGCATCATAACAATTCACTAATCCATATAACACAACACCAACAAAGTGTAAACAATCACTAGTTAAAACATCATTTAGTATAGACCAGCATCACACAAATTATCATTTTTTCGAACAGAATGACACCAGAGTCTAAACTATCAACATTTCAGAACTGTATACCGTAAATTTGAAAATCAACACAAAATCAGCCCACTTGAGCTGGAACCCTAGCCAATCAAACTAGCCAACCGAATGTGTTATCAGAACACATTCTTGACATAATTACATAAGAATTTAATCATATCCCTCTCAAATTTCACACAAATAACGATTCCGATAGAATAGAGCACACATGCACAAAAAGCCCTAAATAATTCGCTCAAATACGAAGACAGCAGCACAAATCACAATTTTCGTCAACAACCCCAAAAATAAATACACGAAGATAATAGATTTGGTAGAAACATAATAACCTTGGCGAAAATCAGGAACCAAAGGGTCACATGCTGCCTGAAATGCTCTCTTTTTTCCTTGGAATCAAACCACGAACTCATCCCGACTCTTGGATCCGCCATTATTACATCAAGAATCCAAATACCATCTCTAATCTCGGACGAGAAACTGAGATCCGGCTTCTTCACGTCTGGAGAATGTGGAATGTCAGGGAAAATTAAGTTTCAAGGACGATGGTTTTCTCAGAATCAGGGATAAATTGCTCAAAATCGCAAGAATCCTCCATGGATATAGTTCAAGGAAACTGGATCAAAAAAGAAGTGGTTTGATCTGTGTAAAGATCGAAGAAGATGAGAATAAGGTAGTGTGAGGACCGGGATATAGTGAGGATTTGACTAGAGTTTTCAGCTTGCAAAAGGATTCGGCTGGCTTATTGTGAGAGAGCAGGTTGAAGAAGAAGAGAGGTTTTTAGGGTTCATGTGAAAGAGAGATCTTGCTTTGGATAGAGAATGATCCAAAGCAGAGTAAGAGATGGATAAGGGGTATTGGGTTGGGCTGGGTAGTGGTTTTAGGATTTCAGCTTATGGGGTGGGTTTGGGTTTTGGGTTTTAAATTAGATTAGGATTTGGGTTTGGGTTTGGGTTTAGGAAATTATGGATTTTAATTAGTGTAGAAATGGGATTTCGTAATGACATTTTTGTGAATAGGGTAATATTTGGGGGTAGAAGTTGTGAGAAATATTTCCTTTTTAGGAGGTGTGCAAGTTCATCTCGGACGGACGAAAATGGAAAGTATGCAAGATTAGCCGGGACGGAGAGAGTATTATATGGTATTTTCTATGTTATATTATAATAACATAAAAAATACCATATAATATATTTTCAATTATATCTTTGTATGTTATAGATATGGGTTATTCTGTTGTGCAATGGCTGTACCAATGCAACCAAAGGGTATTTTTGTATTTTTGACATGTAATGTGGGACCTATTTTATTTTTTAATGCTTTTAGGCAATTATTTCTCTGTCGTTTTGTTTTTCAAGTTGATCTGTTCTTCTGCTACCATTTATTATCATCTCTGTCAACGCTGAATCTATAGGGGAAAGATAGAGAGTTTTCGATGGCGTAATGTACTCAGTTTAATGGGGAAAATATGTACCCGGATCTTCTGTCGTTCACCCTTCGTCAATTTCGTTAATTTCATATCATCCCCGTCTTTAATTATATCAATGCCCAACAATCTTCTAAATCATCATTTTCTTTCTTTCGTTTTAGGGATCTTTCACGTCATCATAAACATGTGAATCATTTCTCTTTGAAATGCATTATGAATTATAAATAAGAATTTGACTCAATCAAACTTATTCCAGTGAAAGAATAGAGTTGCTCGCTCCCAGAAATCCACCACTCATGCTCCACCACCGACGCTCAATTTTCAGACTCCCCAGCCTGCACACTGCAGCCCCATTTCGCTCCTTCGTCGTTTATGCGTGATTCATTTTCAGCTACCCATTTTCTGGGGTTTAATGAACTTTCTACAGTTTGGTCTCTTTTTTTCAGTGAACAACAACTTCATCTGTATTAGTGGTCTCGTGAAGAAAAAATTAGTGGAATTCACAACTTGAAGACAACGCCTGTACCGCCATAGAACTTCTGTTAATTAAGCAATTGAAGAAATCATAGGCTTCCAAATGGTTTAATATGGCATCGATTACATCCATAACCGAATCGAGTCTTCTTCCAATTGGGGCTGACGAGGTCCTAAATTATGCTAAAGAGTGAAGACAGTGATGGTAGATGGTTCAATGTAAAGTTTTGAATTATATGTATAGGAACTTGTTTATTGGGAAGGGTAGTTAGTGAGATACCAATTCTACCCTTAGCCTTTTTTATATAATTTTTAGATGAATGAATGGTCCGGATGATTGTTTATATGATCCTAAGGCTGAAAATCAAAGGTTGTATCAGTGCAAACATTGTGTAACGTAGGACTCTATAGATATATTATTAATTATAAAATCAACAACATATAAATATTTAATACCATTTTCCATTTGCTTAAAATAATTTACCAATAATCTAGAATATTTGAGAATTTATCGGGAGTGTAAGAATTTATGCCCCAGATTCAAGCAGTGTAACACAAGGTGTTGCAACACCTTTGACAGAACATTCAAAGTTGCAGTACAAAACTTAAGGAAATATATCGAAGTAAGAACTCAATAAAACTCAGACATTCATAAGCTTGGGCAACTTTCTTAAGTTATCACAACCGGATACATTGTTTTGTACATTGCACTCAAAACTAAGGAATTGATCGAACAAGATAATCTCTAATCCTTCTATTATCTCAACTAATCTAACGCACTAAAAAGAGAATTATGTAAAAGAAATTCTCTCTAAATCTCACAAGATATAAATGAGTATGTATGCGAGAAGAGTTTTAACTTCTTTGGATGTTCAACACTTCAACGTATTTCTTCTCCTTTTTCTTCACCCCTTCTCTGTCTTCACATTTTCCTTTTATACTTGTTGATTCCACGGTTACCTATGAGACAAGAGAAGAGAGAGAAAATCCTAAACAAAACTTTCCTTGGAAGTTGGTTATTTTATAACGTTAGAGATAGTTAATTTGGATAAGAATTAGTTTTCAAATACTTATCCAATATTTACTAATATTAAACGGACAACTATAAATATATATATCAGTATATATACAACAATTGTATATTAATAAAATAATACTATGAGATATGCATAACAATATCAGGAAGGTGAAAACTTTTTAAGAGATTTAATATTATTTTATTTCACAAGATGTGGTAACACTTTGTTCAACACTTAGTGTTGAAACACCTTGTGATATTCAGATTTTAACAATCTCCCCACTTTTCACCTTGTTGGCCAAAACAACAACAAGCAATCACAATCATCATACACAATACTTAACACGGAACAGTGCTAAACAGAAATTACAAACACAAACTAAGAAGTGGTTGTGGATCACAAACAACTCCACTCGCTCCCCCTAAATGTCATATGCACAACACACTAACAAACATAATGGGAGAGTGGTGATGGATCACAAACAACCCCACTCACTCCCTCTTAATATCATACTATTCAAACAATCAACCAACGCTAACATAATGATGTCCATGCATCAGAAAACCATGATATGGAATTATTTTTTAGAACACCTTGAAAAATCATGTTACTAGTTCAGTCAATTCAGAAATCCCTCCTACTTGGTCTCGTACTTAGCCCAACTTCATCCACACTGCCTCCCTCAACTTTACATGCGGTAGTACTCTGTTCAAAACCTCCACTAACACTTGCTTCTCCCCCTTTTTTGGCCAGAAAGGAGATTTTTTAGGTCCCACTTGTGTCCAATAAATGACATCAATTTCATCTCCCCTGCAACGAGATGTGTCCATTTGAATCCACTTCATGATCTG
Source organism: Ajuga chamaepitys (assembly GCA_958295605.1). Classification (NCBI taxonomy): domain Eukaryota; kingdom Viridiplantae; phylum Streptophyta; class Magnoliopsida; order Lamiales; family Lamiaceae; genus Ajuga; species Ajuga chamaepitys. The sequence continues at coordinate 11,616,877 of OY282505.1, read as the reverse complement.
GGAGACAGGTAACGTGACTGTGACAAAGGTTGTTGAAGCACCACCAAGAACACTTGCATGAATTTCTACAGGATCTTCAGGAACTTCCACCATATCACGAATGTGAGGTGGATCAAGTAACTTACGGTCAACTTTTATAAGTGTGGAGTCCAGAGAAAAGTGTGAAGTGGAAGGAATGGTTAACTTTTGTTATTTAAACATAACCCAAATGAGACAGGGAATTGGGAGTCCACCAAAATCATAATCACTTTCAACAAAAGCCAACACTTTGTCATAGATTGAACTTTAATCCATTTCCAATTTTGTAAAGAAGCCTCTTCTAAGCATGAGTGAAAACCTTATGGTTTTTGGATGGCATCCAGTTATAGCAAGCGATTTTGTGAAGGATAACATATTTGGAGGTAAGCTTGGAAGAAGGAGTTTTTTATTCCTACGCCATTGTGTAATGAGTCTTCCAGTGGGATGTGCAATTATTGAATTTAAGTCCTCACTGAGGACATCGTCAACAATAGAAGGAAAACACAAATACTCATTGATCAAAGAAGGGGTAAACATGAACACTTTCTTTCTAAAAAATTCTTGGCCAAATCTAGGGCTAGATGGGATTTTCATTGATTTGGTGAGATTGCAATAGAATTCATGTATGAGTTCTTTCACAAAACTACAATTTAGAGTAAGGGTTTTGCTTAGATGAATAGATTTTAGAAAAGAGATGAGCCCATAAATATTGTGAATGCATGAACTCTTAGGAAAACATGATCATAATTTGTGCATAAAAGAATTTCGTTCCTTGAGCCGAGCGATGGAGCGTAGATGGATAGGGCATAAGAATATATATATTTTTATTCTATCCCACATAAATAAATTTGAAATTAAAAAAAATAAAATCTGCGAGTCTACTGAAATGCAGACCTGCTTTAATACCATATGTAACATCCTAATAATTTTATAAGGGATTTTGTTTTTTCTCTAAAACACACAAAGAAGAAGAAGAAGAAGAAGAAGAAGAAGAAGAAGAAGAAGAAGAAGAAGAACAACAACAACAACAACAACAACAACAACAACAACAATAATAATAATACTAACAACTATAATTTCCACCAATAATATAAAGCAAGGTATAAACCTATTTTTAACCTAGTCTACCAAGAAAATAATTTTCTACCAACAGAATAAAATAAAGAAAAAGACTAAATTTTTCCAGCTTTAATACCAAGGAAATAGTTTCCTACTGATAGTTTTTAAACCAATTGATAAAGAAAGTACCATCATCCAAAACCCATCAAATAAATCCAAAAACTAGTCTAACCAAAGCAACAAGTTCAAATACCCACAAAATTCATAAAATTCAAGGCCAACATATAAAATAAGAGAATATTCTTAAAAATCATAATAATATACTAGCAACAATTTCCATCCACTTCCATCGTCGGCTCCTTAACCTGAAAATTTAATTTCAGAATGGGGTGAGCTACATCCAGCCTGTGAGGTTCAGTTTGTCACAATTAAATAAAGAGGAGATAAAACATAACATGAACATATAGTGCGTAACATTCGTAACATTTATAACATTCGTATCAATCAACTAGCCAAGATAAAATGGTTGGATAATTTAATGTTCTCATATCAATAATTGACATAACATACATATATACAAGATCAAAATAATTATCTAATTGGAACAAACTTGAAAGAGAACCCCACCTTATAAGTTGAATAAATCTTTAAAATATCACGCGTATGTCTAGTCACCGTGTCCTTGATCAGAGAATCCTACATTATAATTAAAAGTTTTAATTAATCTTTTATTGAGACTCGATTGTGACTTAGAAGGGTAAATAAAAGAAAAACATGTTGTGGAAGTAATATATGTTAGCTAAGTTGGTAAAGGATAACAAATGCTAATCCCTTTTAGTTCTACTGCTAGTTGGAAGGGAACTAAAGAATTGGAGTACATAGTCATAATAATTAAAATAGAGGTAGATTGGTTTTGCAATGGGTTATACAACAGGAAAATTGAATGGAAATTTTGGTAATAAAGGGTGATGGCAAAGTTGTAAATAAATGGAAGGTGGGTTGAGGGATTCAGAATCCCATATCTGTCTCTCTCCCTCTTTCTTATTCTTTCTCACGTTAAAACTTACACACACAACACAATAATTCTCTTTCTCTTACTACTTCAATCAAACACCACACCATACACTGACACAATAATATTAACACACACCCACACACATCTGTAGTCCACACACCCACACTATGATACACACCAAAATTGATGAGCACACACACCCACACACATTTGTCGTCCACACGCTTCTTGACACACAGCCATACATTGTTATATATACACACACACACAACTGCACACACATACCTAGCCCTCCTTACAAACATATATATTTACCAAAAATACACAACTACAACACTCTGCTTAGTAGAACAACCAGGATAAAAGAGAAAAGAGTAGGTGCATACGATTGGTTTTACAGAGTTCTGCTCGTACGGTAACAACAACAGATTGATAACTTAGCAAAGTTTGCTGAAATTCGGGTTTGTACAAGAATTAAAAACAGCAAATTTAGTATAGAATGAAAATGAATTTCGAAAGAATATCTGTTAAAACAACTACTGTTGTGAGAAGAAAGTTTTTGCTTTTCTTTTTGGACAGAATTCTCTCAAGTTTCTGGTACGGATGGATTAAGCAGGTGTTTAAGGTATACTTATAGTTAGGGTTATCAAATCTTGGGATTTTAGATAGATAAGTTTTGATGTTATTTACTCCCGTAAAATTAGGATTTGAAATCTATAGTCATGTAAGTATCATATATTTTAAAGATTAGTAGTACCACTTCTTGTACATCCATATCGGGATTCTGATCAAGAACACAATAATATAGATCCTTACGGGTATGGAACTAGGTGAAATGATGAATTATGATTTGAGCTCAGACGGGCCCAAATAACTTGATTTTGGCAAATGTAAAACTATGATGCATGTTGGGCTAATTAATTAAATAATAATAGCCCATAAAATAATTCGGGGTGTTATATCCTACCCCTGTTGGGAAAATTTCGTCCATGTGCGTAAAATTCTGGATATTTGGCACATAACTCGTCCTCACGTTCCCAAGTAGCCTCCTCAGGCCCATGACAACTCCTACAAAAGCAGAATGTTAATATAAGCTCGAGATATACCACAATTAAAAAAGATGCGAGTACCAATAATAGGAGGCAATTGTTCTCGTGGCGAAACAAGAGACCGAGACGGACGCTCTGCCCAGCCGTGATTAGCGTGATAGTCTACGAGAGAAGCACCACTCTAAACTTAATGGTGTGAGGGTCAAGAGGCGAGTCAACAAAGAGGATGTTATTCAGGTGTAACTATGGTATTTTTGCAATAACCACAACATATTCCACAAGGTCTCTATCAGAAGACGTGACAATATCTTGCATCTAAGATTCAAAACAAGGCTGCAAATAACTCATGATAAATTCCCTCAGCCGTTGCAAACCAAATATTGGAAGATAAAGGACACAAGAAGAATAGATATATGCAGGAGTGGTCATGACTCTTGTAGAAGGGCAGGTTTCGAGGTAGGATAGGTGTCGTTAGGCGACATTATCACTTGAGGGAAAAGAGTTCGTGCAACATTGCCAAAGGAAATGAAGGAAATGGTTCAGCAATTTGAGACCCCACAATCCTTCCAAACCGGGTTAAGACCCCCACTTGCGACAGGAAATGAAGGGAGCCAATCAAATCGTGCACCTAGTTCATGAGGAAGTAATATGCAGATTGGACGGTGAATTTCTCGAGCTTGTGATGGTGCCATATCCACTTATCAAAAGGGTGGAAGTTACGTAACGGAAGTGAGAGAGTAGAGTCCACCTCTTCGTCGGAGAATAATTAACGGACCAAAGCCGGATTCCAACCAGACCCACCACGGTTGAATAGAGCGTTAACGGTGGTGTCGAAAGCCAAAGTATGACAACTGGTATGGACGGAGAGGGAAGGAGAAAACGAAACCCAACAATCTTTCCAAATGAGTGTTTGATGACCCGAACAAATTAAATTTTGGCTACCCATAGAAATCACCCTTCGGTCTTCAAGTATGCTACGCCAAGTAAATGTTGGACATGATCCAAGAGTAGCGTGTAAGCAGGTGGTGTTGGGGGTGCTATTTTTCCTTGAACACTCAAGCAATCGGCGAGTGGGGATTGGTTAGGAGCCTTCATGCTTGTTTTTTAAGCATGGCCAGGTTGAAAGCTTTAGGGTTTTTAAATCCGAGGTTGCTAAGATGCTTGCTAAGCTGCAATTGTTCCAAGGGAACCATCTGATTTTGTTTGAATTGGCACCATCGCCCAACCAAAAAGAGCGGGACATGGCCTCAATGTCAAGGAGCACAGAGTCTGGGATTCTGAAGCACATCATATAGTACATTGGGATAGTTTGAATGTCTGACGTGGTAAGAATTCCTTACTTCCGTCGCATAGAGATTTTCCTTCTACAGGGAAACACATTTCCCAATCCTATCCTTGATGGATGAAAACATTCAGGTTGTATGCCCAAAGTATTTCCATGCTAGTCCACTTATGGAACACCAAGAATACTACAATTTGAACTAACCAGATGAGGCGGAGTGTTGTGGTTAAAGAGAGTACTGAATTTTTCATAATTGATTCGTGGTCCCGAGCCAAACTCATATAGATGGATAGCAAACTTCAGATAATTATCCTCCTCGAAAGATTTCGTGTAAAAAAAAGCGTGTTATTTGAGAAGAACAAATGAGAAATCACCGAAGCATTCCGAGCAACACGGATACCATGATTTTTTTGGCATATTTATAGGTCATGTAGTAGACAAGAAAAACTCCAAGCATAGAAATGAGCACGTATGGTGACAGTGGGTCCCCCTAGTGGACACCCTGCTGAGAAGCTATGAGCCAAAACACTAATCATTAAACAAGTAGCTAAGCGACTGAAGAGCAACAAGTGTAAATGCGGTCGCTGAAAAGCTGTAGAAAGCCAAGTGATAATCAGATATTGCATATAAAGGGTCATTCAAGCCTATCAAAGGCTTTGATCAAATCAAGTTTTATAGACATGACAACATTTTTTTTATACACGTTGCGTATGCATGGATTTAGGTCGATTTAGAATAGGATTTTATATCGTGTGTATGCATAATTGGCGATTTGTGCTTATATTCATCATATTGTGTCGTATGACGTTTGTATGCTTGTTTTGAAGTTATTTAGGTGATTTTTAGCTAAAAAAATCGTTTGAACAAAGTTTGATGAGCATACGAGTCAAAAGAAGGAAGAAACGATGAAGTTTGGAAAAAAGAGAAAGAAAAACATGAAATATGACTCGATCGAGTCACAACAAGCAACTCGGTCGAGTAGGGCAAAGAAGATTATCTCGACCGAGTCACAACGGCAATTCAATCGAGTGAAAGTATTATGTTTTAATAAAAGTTGGCTGAAGGAATCGACTCGGTCAAGGCATATCTGCAACTCGATTGAGTTGCGAGAAGATAAAAAAGGGCTCAGTCGAGTAACTTAAGGTGACTCGGTCGGTTTGTTAGTCAGTTCGCGTGTTTTTTATGCATTGTGGCCTATTTTCGGCCCGTGTCAACCCCAATCCATCCTAAATTATAAATACAAGATCCCAAGTCCAAGAATAATTATCATTTATCATTAGGAAACACTTGGGGACTTGGAGCGGGATAAGACGAAGATCAAAATTCATGACTCGGGTTTTGTTTTCCTTAGTTGTATATATTACTTAAAGATGTTTGTCCATGAATATTTTTGGGTCTTAATTGTGAACATGAGTAACCAATCCCTTTGTGTTCTAGTGAATAGATGGATTACAGATCAACTATTTTTTTTTATTTTTTTTATTAATTCTATACTCCATTTTTAATTGTTTATCTATGTACTTGTTTTAATCTTATAAATTTATCAACCTGATTAATTGATATTTTTCTACTTGCTTAAAAATTCGTTGTTCGGGAGGGGAGTATTTTTAATAGACTTATAGCATTGACACAAGTCCAGATCAAACACTAACAAGTACACACAAGTGTATGGGGAAATCGTAGTTAGTAGACGAGTACAAGGTCGATCCCACGAGGAATTAACTCAATATCGGATAAACTAATTGTTATAAACATCAAGTGGCTAACTGGACGATCGAGTGATTGATTTTTGGTATTTTTAGAGTAAGTATGAATTAAACTAAGAATTAAACTAACAAGATCGATTAAAAAACAAATTATAGTGTTTACACGATTAATTAAGGATAATCTAGGGTAAGATTTCAATTATGGTCATCCAATCATTATTAATCCGATCAACTCAACCTTTGAACCGAATGCTACGTATTAGAGAATGATCACAATAATATGTAAAGCCCCCTCTCGGAGTGAATTACGTGTGGATTATATAGGATTAATTGCCGTCTCCGGTCAATTAATCAAATATAACTCCCGATCGATCCTAAGATTCTAATTCCCACAATTACCTCAAACCTCTCAGTTCTATCATCTAATTATGTAAATTAATGTGATCTCGAATCAAATCTCCCCTCTCGGTTCCAATTTAATCCACAATAAAATGTTAAACAAGCGATCAAATCATTCAACAAACATTATAAACAATTAATCAACTAATAACATCACACGGGATTGAATTAATTGGCTAATAATCACTAATCACTCATAATCTACTTTCTAAACCTAGATTAAGGAAATTTAGTCAACCATCATCATAATAAAAATGAACACACACACACACACATATATGTATATATAAACATGTCTATACAAAGATTAATGAAAATAGAAAGATAAAACCTAATTAGTGTTGATCTTCAGAGTGTTCCTTGCTCTCTAGTTTCTATCTCTAAAAGGCTTTACAAATGAAAAGTGATTCAAAAAATTGAAATGGAAAGAGTTTTAAACATCCCTAAATGCTTTTTGAGTTTTTGGGCTCAAAGTGGAATAAAATGAGGCTACGCCCATTAATTCTCGGGAGATTGTGCACGGTTCGTGCATGCTCTTAAGGTGTTGCACGGTCGGACTGTGCATGACCCTAAAATTGATGGATTTTCTGTTGCGTTGCATGGTCCGTGCAAGCCCTGTGGAAGTTGCACGGTCGAAACGCGCACCTTGTTTCAACTGCTCCTTTGCCACATACGTGCACGAGGCGTGCACGGCAGTGCACTAATGCAAGACCTGGCTGTGCACAGCCCAAAATCTCTCTTTTCTTGCCCATCTTTTTGCTTTTTCTCCGGTCTTCGTACTCGTGCAAAAATTATCCAAAACCACGTTTTTCTGAAGAGCGATAATATACAAAGAATATAACAAACGGGAGCTTAGAATATGAAAATGTGCTATAATGGTCCTTATTCTAAGCATGTTTTCGAGTAGAAAATTCCTGTTTGTCAAGCATATAGCATCGGTATCGATAATCGTCCTAGAGGAGTGAGATATCTGTATAAGCACTGGTTTAGCGTCTTTTTGGAGTCTTTATTCATAGTTTGCCCAAGAGGGTAATTGTTCATAAATGATTTACATCTTAACATCGCCCAAGGAGAGCTAATCAATATTTGTGCCGCTTAATAAATAATAAAATCACATTAAAAGTCTAGAATTATAGAATAATTAATCATAGGAGATTGTAATTGAAATCAAAGCCCTGGAATACGTCTTTTATCTATTTGAATCTTTTGTGGTTGCTTGCTTTCTATAAAGCGACTTTGTTATTTTCTGCAATTTAGTTTTAGGTTAAAGCAACAATCAATCTATTTTTGAGAGTCTAGATAGAGTCGAGTTATTCTAATCGAGGTACTTAGTTGACATAGGTACACAGTCCTTGTGTGCTCGACCTTGCTCACTGCTATCTACACTAGCACAGTACACTTGCGGTAACACTAGGGGTTAGAAATAAGAATCACCTTTTGCTCTGGATCCTTCATTCCTTTGCCTCCACAAACTTTTTCTTCAATGAAGCTTGCTCCTATGTGCTAGGCTGATCTAAAAAATGCTTCTTTAGTACTGGAACTTTAGCCTTCTGTTGGATGGGCTCCTCAGGCTGGGGAACAGGAACTGGACAAGGTGGCTTTGCAACACCAATAGAAGTCACAAATCGTGCATTCATAGTCTGTTTGGGTTGTTGGAAACCTAATAAAGATGGACTGGTCATGATCTATTGTAAATTATATTCCACCGTAAAAATCGTAATTAAGGGATAAAACATTAAGCAGTGTATATTTCCAAGATGAATTGGCATATGTACCAACAGGTCAAACAAAGCGAGGCAACAATGTTTGGTTTGGTTGGCGAGGAATGACTCTCCCTTCCTCAATCTATGTTGGAAATGGACTCACCTCTCCTTTCATACTTTGACAACATTATAGTTATACTTAGGGCTGGGCACCAACTTCTAAAAACCGCCCGAACCGCCCAAGCCGCATAGAATTGCACCGCCATACATGTTTTTTTAAGATAAACAGTGGTTAATTATTTCAAGTAAAACCGCACCGTAAAGGCAGTGCAATTGAAAATTTGGTGCATAACCGCACCAACCAAACCGCCAAACCGCCATGGTCATATAGTACTTACTAGTATAAGTTATAGTATTCGACATACTATCACTAAATTATGTTATTCCACTTAATTAGTTATAATATTTTTTCCAAGTTTTGAGTGGTGAATTATATAATTTCTATCCAAGTGAGAATTCGGGCTACTAGTTTTCATTTTTTGGACACTAAATTTATTTTATTAGGTTGGTGTTTTGTGAAAATGAAATTGAATTTTGTTAACATTTACTTAAACCGCCAAACCGCCCCGAACCGTTTCAAACCGTACAATTAATTTTCTTTGATAAACCGCGGTTGAAAATATAGATAATTAACCGACCGCAAAAGGCAATGCAATTGAAATTTTGTGAAAAAAATCGCATAACCGCACCGTGAGCACCCCTAGTTATACTATCAGATATGTACTAACCAATTTTCAAATATACGAAGTGAATTCATATAAATCAATTCATATATTTCAATTCTAGTATTTCTCTTGAATATTTTACAGAATAAAATAAGATAAAGCCATAACTACAAATGATTCAAAAATAATACTCCCTCCGTTCCATAATAATTGACGTTTTAGAAAGAAAGGGAAGAATTAAGAATGAAATTTTTTGACAAATTTATCCCTCACTTAATTATTTATCTCTCTTATATGACTCCTAAAATTTAGCATCTTTAAATATTTATCTTTTCTCTCTCTGAAATTCCATCTTCCCTCGTCATCGTTGGAGAGTGAAACTCCGGCTATCTTTAAATATTTATCTTTTCTCTCTCTGAAATTCCATCCCCATCCTACAACTAACATACACTAAAATCTCATAGATGTACTAGATAATGTCTAGCTTTTAGAGCATCCGTTGTATGTTTCTTAATACTAGACAATTCTGGATAATGCTATTAGACATATATCCAGACAATTCCATAAGGCTATATTTAACTTTCCTCATTGTATCATTAAATCAAGCTATCTGTTAGAAATGTAGATTAGGGAAGGCCATAAGTAACTTAAGTTATTTCTTTTATTCAATTTAAATTGGGGAATGAAGGGGGAAGAGGGGAAGAAAGCCTGCATTAAGGAGGGAGAGGGAATAAGGCGTGTGGAATAAGGAAGGAGAGGGAAGAAGGCACTATGATAAGCGGGAATATTTTAGGAGATAAAGATTTAACCAAATAAAGATATTTCTGATAGATTTAAAAGTAGAGATTTTTAAGGATGGAGTCCAGGGAGAAAACTGGAAGAACTAGTGAAAAAAATGTAAAACGTCAATTAATAAGAAAAGAAAAGAACCTCCTAAAACGTCAATTATTATGGAATGGAGGGAGTATGTTTTAAAAAATCAACATAAATATCTAAATAATACACAACCTAAATAAAATAAAATAAGTATACTAGAACTTTTCATTCAACATAATTTTTATGAAAATACTTAATTGATTTATTGATTTTATAGTTTTCTAGATAAAAAAATTGCAAATAATAGTGAACATATTTTACTAGTCACAACTTGCAACTGGAACAAAAGCTTCACCTAAAATTAGAAACGGAAAACACTAAATAAGCTTCATCTAAGTGAAGTCACAAACAAAAATGCAGCAAAGTGTAAGGCAAGAAAATTTGGATAAATTAGAAAATAAGTAGGAATAAAGCCTTTATTATCTTTGTGGTTCCCATTAGACTTCTTGTCAAATAATATCAATCAGCTAGTGTGAAAAAATCTCAAGATACCTCTTAACAACTACTTTGAACTAGAAGATAGGCTATTTAAGCATAAAGTTGTAATCATAACGAAGTAATGAAGTCAGAAAATTTTGAAGTACACTATTCCGAGGAAATTAGAGAGACACAAGCACAAATAGTTTCAGATACTATTAATATTTTTTTAGTCAGATGGAGTGTTACTCATGTAGATTAGCCTAATTCCGGTCCTAGAAACCTAAAATTGATAAGATAAAAAAAAGTACAGTGGCATAAACCCAAAAAAAAAAAAAAAAAAAAAAGAACATGAAGAAATGGTTATTCATCAAATCAACTACTAATTCACATTAAAGTTAGTGAATAGAGCCTCTCAAAAAGAAAAAATGAAAAATAAGATAATGGATAGATTTCTAGAAATTTTTTTTTACCTAAATGGCACTTGGAAATCTTGTGAGATTTGTGCTGCTTCTTCGATCTATGTTTATCTTCATCATCCTTACTTCTATGTCAAATGCATCTACTTTCCTCTGCACAAAAAGCCATCAATACAATTATAACTAACATACACCTCGCGAAGACGAAGGAGAAGATCTCTTCAACTCATTATCGTATTTGGATTTTCCCATCACTCAACCTATTGATCTCACTCTCAATCCCTAACATGATTTCAGATTTAGTGTACATTTTAGGGGAAAAAATATTCGACACAGATCAATTGTTGTTCCGGTAAACAAAATGTTATAGGATAAAGTTATAGTTGAAAATCAAAATTGCAGTTGTTAAAAGTTCCAATGATTTAGATAGTTGAACGAAAGTACTGTTATCATAACAAACCATAAGAATCAAACCAAATTGACTACTATTCCATTTCTCAACTGGACTTAGGGTTAGGCAAAGGGAACTACCTCATACCTTCCTCGGATGGTTCCTTGTGGCTCATTTTCTACACCAATGTTATTGTTACAAATGGAATTTTAGCAACACATTTCCTTCAAACAAACTATTGAGCAATCCGAAGACCGTGAATAAAACTAGGGCAATAATGCTACCTGATTTGAACCTAAAAATCGACAAGTTGGGGTTAGATTCCTCCGAGGAAGTTTTGACATGATCAATTCTTTAGGTTTTGGATGTTTCTATGATTGATATGAAGGAGGTGGAGTTGTCGTCTGTTTTCATAGTCTCGAGGTTTTTGCAGGCTTTGACGATTGCATATTTTATGGATTTGTAGGAGGATGTGTGGTACATGAGTAGCTATGAGATGGCATCACATATGACAGCGGTGAAGAATGAAATTTCGACGACGGTGAGGCTGTTGGAGTATCCTGGACCGGGGAATAGGATTGATGCAACGGGAAAAGGGTTTAGGGGAAAAAGGAAAAGAAACAAGTCCCTAGTATATTACAATAATTTTATTTTATAAGAATAACAAAAGAGAAAAATTATTAGTGTTTTTAAAAACAATACTCGAAATCTCTTGTAAATACTGTTATCTATTAGTGTAAAAAGTTGCTATAAAACGATGATAAGAGATATCCATTGTCTCAGTGTTGTTTCTTAGCGTGTCCTTTTGCTAAAATACACTAGATATTGAAAAATATGTCGTTAGTACTACAAAAGACAACAATGTAAGAAAAAATTATTTTCTTTCCATTGTTGTCTTCATCGAATTTCTTGTAGTGGATGGAGGAAGATGGGGTCTGTTTTGTTAAGATAAGGGATGATGATGGATAATGTGTAGGGGGTTGCGGGTCATGAGGAGCAGTAGAAGAGAGAGTGGCAGTGTTTGATTGGGGAGAATATGGCTTAGAAGAAGATGCCCAAGAGTGGGTGAACGAGCTAGCATTTAGAGGGGCTCACAGCCAAAAGCCATACTGAAAAGCCTTCTGGGTTGCAGATAACTGATGTGGCTTGGCAGAGAAATTTCAGTTAGTGTGGCCAAGGCAACTACAATAGTAACAAAATATTAGTAAGCGCTTGAATTGGAAAAGACAACAGATTAGAGCCTCTCCTAGAAACCATGTCGATTCTTTTGAGAGGTTTAGTGATATCAATATTGCAGTGTATCTGTAGAAACTTGGCAATAAGGAGGCCATCTCGATCATAGTCAACAGAGATAAACGAGCCATTATGATTATTAATTTCCTGAGAAGACTCAAAAGTTATAAGATCAAGCGGCAATCCATGAGCATGGATCCAGAAAGGAGTAACATTAAATTCAAGCTACTAATAACAACGCCAGGTTTGACTTTGCATGGATAGCAGACATAGAACCAAGATGCACCATTGAGAACCTTTGTCAGGTCATCATTGTCCCCAAGTATAAAGAGGAAAATATTATCCCCAATTGACTTAATCATCATAGAACTTGGATTCCTTAAGGGTTGAACAAGTTCATCCAACTATTTTGTAGTAGTAGCTCATGATGCAATAATTTTGCTTATAAGACATGAGGATCCACCAATGTCGCTGAAAAAGGCATCCAGCGGAAGTGGCACAAATTCATGTTCCGTGAGGAAGAGTGTGGACAACAACTCCTCCAATGGAGCAGCCATGGACGGGGAAGCGAAGGAAGGATGGGAGAGTGGAAGGATGGAGAGTGAGACAGTCAAAGCAATACCACTCGAAGGAGGAGTACAATAGCCAAACATTGTCCCGAGAGAGATCTATGATAGCACAAAAAGCAACAAAGGAAAAATATACGGTTAGCAGAAGAATCAGACAAGAAGAAATAACAGGAACCTTAGGGAAAAATCTTAGACGAAGGCGCTAAGAGATCTCCAGAGAAACCCTAGGACAACTCGTGTCTATTTCCTTTTCTTTATGAACGTTAAAACGTTTACAGATTTTGAATAGTGTACCATTTATCTATAAATTTGGGAAGTAAATGTTGTAGAAGTTAATTCAAATATACCATACGTTTTCGTCATATTTTTCTTTGTTGAGCTAAAATTCATTGTTGTATCTATGCTCCTAACATTAGTTAGAAGTTATGCTGTATCTTGAGGGATTACTCAAATAAATTCCTTATATCAGTGTTGTTGTAACACGCTTCAGTAATATTGTTTTCCCTATAAAACCTTTCTCTCTGTCACAACAATTTAGAGAATTCCGCGCATCATTCAACTCAACCTTCCACATGTTGCTCCTAATGCTCTTCCCACTACAAATATCTCACCTACTATACAACCACAAACACCCATTTCCAGCTACCTCTTCTGACATGTATTATTCCTACAAAAAGGAGGAATAGTTAGAATCAAAGGCAAATTTTATGTAAGATAATGGTCACTCCATATTTTACGTGATTTTTAGGCATATATTCATAGCTAAATTGATACATTATTGCGTAATTTAGTACTTCCTAAACCATATTTTCATATTTTTGGTGGATTTCACTTGTTTATTGGTTTTGTACTATTTTCAGTACAAAACAACGCATTTATTGGAGTTAATGGTGGAACCACAAGCCCGAACGGATAAAAGAAGGCTCGGAAGGAAGAAATTAGAGAATTGAGCTCAAAATAGCCTTTAGGTAGGCCCAGGATGGAGTATAGAAACCTAAAAGGCGAAGCAAAACGAGAAGAGGAAAGAGTGCATTTTGCACGACTGAATAACATGGGGTTATTCGATCTAGCTTCCTACATTAATTACTAAAACAAGTGTAAACATTAAGCATTTTCTAGATCGAATATAGTTACTCCATTCGGTCTAGATTCCTTCACTAACCAAACTTTATGTATAACGTTTAGCATTTGCTAGACCGAGTACACACATTCCATTCAGTTTAGCAAAATGTCGACTTTTCCCCGTCTGACACATTTCTATGAGATTTTATCCGATTTAAGGCCGATTTGAACCTACTGTTGTGTACTTCTATAAATACCTAACCTTAGGGGGTTCGTTTTACAATATCAGATGCATCAGAAATATCATATACATTAGTTACGTCAGTGTTTCAATACTTTTCTGTAAGTTTTCTAGCAGCAGTTCTAGGGTTAGTTTTCTACAGTCGTGGGAAGTCGAAGAAGGACGTCGAAGATTCTTCCATTAGAATTAATCGGTGATTGTAGTACTTTACTTCTGTTTATTTTCGTTTATTGTTAAACAATATTTTTATTTAATATACTGAATTTATTTTTACTGTTATGGAGTAGCTTTATTATATCTTAGGGTTAGAGAGTAGGTTCTATTAACAAATATAGAGATGTTTTGTTGTATGCGATGAATTTATGCTTTGATGTTATTCGATATGTTGTGGAATGAATGATGTTAGGATAGATTAATCACTTAAACCTAGCAATCACAATCACATACCCAAAATAGGACCGGAAGGTGAGTGTATTGGTGGATAACAACATATGACATAGTATGTACCCAATGTAGGACCGGAAGGTGAGGGACATATTATGGGGATTTCCTAGGTATGTTTAAGTTTGTCTGTTGTCTATAATCTACAACTTAGACACTTCGGAAGAAGGTTCAAGAGTGCATACTTGTGAAGCCCCATAATGGATAAGTATAATAATCATAGTAATTTATATAACGTCGACATGTGCAATTGCCTATGATTGCACGATAATTAATTCTGAAATCGACATCCTAAGATGGTTCTTTAATATTTGTTAAAACCCTTTTAAATTAACCAATAGTGGTGGTAAATATATTATTCTCTTACTTTTGTCTTATGATCTAGATAATTAGTAAGTTGGGTGATAAACAACGAAGCAATCTTATAAAACGATCTGCCTAGATATGAGGTTGTTGTAGACACTGTAATACTCTGATTAGGTTTCACCTTCACTAATCTATGCTGGATTCGACCTTACTTGCCACTTGCTATTAACTACACCGTACACTTGCGGTTAGCTGGTAGAGATTAGAGCGACCAAATAATAATAACACAAGTTAGGCATGCAAATTTCAATCTCACCACTTACCCAACACAATTCTCCTAAGCCAACTACAAACTGAGCTCAATGAGATAATATTGTGGTTGCGGTCATTTCTCAAGCATTTCTTGTGACCAATGTAAAAGTTTTACGCCGTAGACTTTGGGGCATATTTGTGCAAATTAATATGCCTCAAGGTTCTTGGAAAGCAAAAAATTTCTTTGCAATCTTACATCTGGTAAAAGTTTATCTCTCAATGATGCGTTTCATGTGTATACTATTAGAGAAATCTTAATTTCCATGGCTCTTTTGGAAAAATTTGGAGGGAATGTTGTTATAAATTTTATGTTTAGTTTTGATGGTGATAAAACCTTAATGTAAGGTAGGAACAAGTACCCCCATGATTTTTCTATAATCGTTATAATAGATAAGCGCTAGTACTACTTAGGCTAAGTCACAACAAGCACACATCAAAGACATCAAGGCTACATGCTGCAAGGAAGTCCAAGGAAGCAGTAAGGAAAGAGAGATTGCAATGAGCGTGCAGTAATGTTGTTTATGTTATTCGTAGCATACTACATTGCTTGTAGCAAGGAAGATCCAACCAGCAAACAAGCAGCAGTTATGTCAACAGTGTGAACAAAGTCAAAAGTCGGAGGTTCGATATTAGCCATTAGAGATAAATTCAAATCTTGTATTGACTATCCAATCACATTGGGACACATTACCTGGCAAAAAGTAAAAGCAACACTAGACACTGACATCAAGTCGCAATCACTTTGAATTAATCTCTGCATATGGACAAACGGCTCTAAAGTTGCACGAGAAGCATTAAATGTCAATTGGAATATTTTTCTCACTCTTCAACGAGAAGAAATTCCAACAGCTATAAATAGAGGAAGATGAAGGACGAGCAAAGACTACCGTATTATTGAGCAACTGAAATTACTTCACACCAAGCACTCAAGCATTCTTATTCAAAGCTTCAAAGTATACAACACTCTGATATTCTTACAAGTGTTTGTGCAAAGTATCCAAGTGCGAACACCAAGCAAGCAACAAAGCATTCAAGTGAAGATTCAAGCTACATCAAGATTCTCAAGTCAAGCTATCTCTTAAGCTTTCCCTCGGTTCTAGTCGTTCTCAAACAAGGAAGCTTGCCCACATCTCAACTGATATTCAAGTTTAGAGGCAGCTACCAGAAGTTGAAGAAAATCTTTCATTAAACCAATCTAACGAGCGATTTTTGAATGGGGAGTCTTTGTTTGAAACCGGAATTCAAAGTAGACTAGGTGTTCTGAAGAACGTATGTATAGTAGAGGAGTAGCCTCCCGAGGATAGGCAAAAAGTACTATAAGAAGTTAAGTTGGACTTAGACTTCGATATAGTAAGTTTGTATTGTGTAAACAACTTAGTAAATTCTTCCTGTGTGAGGAAAGAGTGGATGTAGAATGATTACCCCCACCTTCGAACCACTAACAACTTTGTGTCTATTATTATATTGTCTTTTGCTTACTGTTGTTGGCATACTACTTACATAGTGCAGTGATTTGTAGGAAAATGGATTTGCATTATTCTGCTGCATAAAACTCTACTTGAGCATTGCTTACTATAAGTAACCTAAGACTAGTCTGCTTCGTGCCTACTACCTTAAGTTAGTTTACTGCACGAGCTTTGTTGTAAGAACAAGTTTATTGCAATAAGCAGCAAACTAATGCTCAAAATATTTGAAAAAGAAAATTCGAGTTAGAGATTTATTTAACCCCCCATAAACCTCTATCAGTTGGACCAACAAAGGTAATCTTTGAATATAATGAACTTGTGATGAATACAAACAATGCCCTTGTAGGAAAGAATTATTGTAACCAAGGTCTTTTTGTGTTTAATGTCCCTAACATGATTAGTGAAAATACTATTGCTTACATAGTTGATTCTACTGACATGTGACATGCTAAATTAGGTCATGCTAGTGCTAAATATATTTATAAAATGCAAAGTTTTGGTTTAATTTTTGGCATTAGTAATTCAAACTTGAATAAGCATGAATTTGTTGTGAAGCAAAACGAACTAAGAAAACGAGTGTTTTACTGCAAAGAGAAAATTGAGTTATTAAGTTTGATACTGTAACGACCTGATTTTCATAAAATATTTTAAAGCATTTAAAATAGGCAATAATCAATATCATGAGTTTTTCTTTCCATACGAAAGATAATTATTATTCAGATCGTTAAAAGAACCGAATGGACATGCCCCTAAAATTATTTCAAGTAATATTGAATTCAAAATTTAAATCTCGATCAATATCCCATATCAACTAACTGCATTATGCACTTAAAAATTATATAACTTCGTAACATATGTAAAAAAAAAAAATATATATATATATATATATATATACAATTACTCGTCAATCCCATATTATTTATTAGCAATAAGTGATCATGAAAAATTAATTCACACTAAAATAATAACATGGAATTATTCCTAAACATTTCCCTGATAAATTAACTACACATAAGAATCATGCTTTTATCTAAGACACATTTAATAATATTACCTATTCAAAGATTTTTGAATAGTTACTAGCAACATCTAAAACGTATTACGTCATCACAATTGATCAAAAATCAACAATTAAACAATATTGTAGTCAATACTTTAATACCAAAATCTATTGCACATTGAATAATCCAAATAACACAATTAAACATAATTTTACTTAACACGACACTAAGAAAATATTCCAAATAAACTTGTATTATCCCTAAAAGAAATACCCTCTTTAAAAATATTTACCCTCTTTAAAAATATTTCACTAGTTATACACATGCTAGCTGTATCAAATTTATTTGAGAACACAATTATCTTCAATAAGTGATTATTTAGTATCATACATTGACATGCTTATAAAAATTAATTTAGAACATATATAAACTTGTATCACAATTTTCTATTATTTATTACCTAAATAAATACAAATATAAATCATTTGTAACAACGGGGACACATGTCATAAGTCATTAAATAAGTACCTGCACAACCTAGATTGTAGCGAAAGTGAAGACAAACGTAACAACATGGATACAAGTAAAGTTTATATTTAAAGCATGCTCGGGATTTTGCAAATCAGCAACTAAGTTTTCACGAAATAATTTATTTATTAGTTAAATTATAGGAACATAATATTAATAAACGTGTCACGAATAAAATTATTAAGATAAACTTATCGCACCTCCAACAAAAATATAATTTAATCATCACATCTAATCATGCTTATAATATAATTAATTAACAACACATAATATAACATTGACCGTATGGAATGAGATCCACATAATATAACACTAACCGTATGGAAGGAGGAAACCCAAACGAGTGTACTTTAATTTATCCGATTAAGTATAAGTGTTTGTGTGTGTGAATGTACAAGCATACCTGATGTACAAGCCTATATAAAATGTAAATCAAATAAAGGTACAATCAAGTCATAGTACAAGCACATAAGCATATTACTTATTTTATTTCAATAAGAGATCATATAATAATTCACTCATGCATTGTCACATAATATTTGAAACCTAGATAGACACTCAAGCAAGTAATTTATGCAAATATCACATATTTTGCAGATAATTAAGTAAATAGTCATGTAACTTTATTAATATTTTACTTATTAATCTAGTCACAACAAGCCATTTCAATACCTCCACATAAATTTCAAGTAGCTACATATAAATGGTAAATTATTTACTAAAATTTTGGTGACTATCATATGCTCCGGGCTCCGCCTCAACTCCACCGGCCCACACCGAGGGAAAGGGTCAATATTGGGTTGGGGTGAGCTTCCTTTAGCTCGTGGAGGATTACAACTTATCACAATAATTACAATTACAAGAGGCATACCATACCATGTAACAATTATCATAATGATGTGCTTGTATTGGCAAGACACATAGAGCTAACTTGTATTGGCAAGTAGCATACTGGTAATGGGCTAAACTTGTATTTGCAAGTAGCATAATGGCAATAAGCTAAACTTGTATTGGCAAGTAGCAAATTGGATAATCACTTGTATTGGCAAGTGACAACTTGTAAATAAAGGCACACGTATTACAGTCAAGTATATACAATTAAAGTAATAAACAGTAAAACCCCCACCTGAACTGTCTGGAATAAACTTGATGAAAAGTCATGCAAATGCTAAGCCCGTGATCATTATTCCGTATAACCTATAAATACGAGGCACGTGTTTTATTATTACTGTTATTAAGGTTAATTATTGGAATAAGAGTGAAAACTTAAAGCAATATGAACATAAGGTTAGGGTAGCAAAGTGGGATGAGAGGGATGTGGGTCTAATCGGTAATACCTCGGAATTTGGTAGGAATGGTTTAGATAATAATTGGGAATTAAGAATTCAATTCTCATTTTTTTACTCCTGTAAACCATCTTCCATCACTCTATTTTCTTTCTCTTTCTATAATTATTTTATGGTGGTCTCCTACCACTTTTTCCCAACACACACTCATATACATACATCAACATACATATACACACAAACACACAAAAGAAACACACCTTCACACTTCACTTGATACACACACATCATACAGAACAACACACACTCACACACACAACTATTCATGCATACACATGGACACACACACACACACTGTCGCACACCTACACTTTCACATATACACACACGTAGACCAATTCACACACACTAAAACATGCACACACTCATGCACTACAACACACATACTAACCTTATACACACACACCTGCACACACATCAACTCACGCACACACACACTAAAACATGCACACACTCATGTCCTACAACACACACAACACTCATTATCCTCTCCAAAATTTATTGGGTTTGACTAAACAGAGAAAAACAGTTTCATTATTGGCCGATTGAGATAATAGAATTGGAGTGGGAAGAAATTCATTTTCGTTTACAGAATTATAGTACAGTTGAACAAGGCTGGGAAATTGGTGCTGGTACAGTAAAATTGCCGGAAATAAAGCTGTTTGTTTTGAGAGGGAATGAATAGTTGTACCTCTTCGACCTTCTCTTGATTCGGTGTTCCAGCCCAGGCGCGAGACCGATTGTCGATCTGGGTATAAATCTGATCCTCGGGTCTTGGGATTGGATTCTTTGTTTGGTTTATAGGGTTGGAAGGATGCTTGAGAGTGGTGGCGTGATGGTGGTGGTTTTCATGAATTGGCCCGCAGCCAAGGTTGATATGAGGGAAAAATATCCTATTGTCCAGCTGCGGAATATATAATGTATTCCTACTAGGTTTAGGAATATTTGGATAGGGATTATCAGATATCCAAAAATTTTGCTCACTAGTAATTAGCGTAATTCAATTATTGGAATTCTGAATGCTTTTGGGCTCAAGACATGGGCCCTTGAACATTAGTGAACTGGGCTTGAGTCTTGGCCTCAAAGCGATGAGCTTGTTATGACATGTATGAATAAATGAATGAATGCAATAAAGTAATTCCTATTGAGACGTCGGGTTTAAGTAAATTAATAAATAAACGAGTAAATTGCAAATAAATGGACTCGCAAGTTAATAATAATAATACCCGATATAAATTATTCTTAGAAATATTAAATGGCCAAATTGAATTGGTGTTGGGCCTAAACCCAACATTGGATAAAAAATGATTTGCCAACTTAATAAATCAACAAAATAATAATACTGATGATGATGATGATGATGATGATGATGATGATGATGATGATGATGATGATGATGATGATGATGATGATGATGATGATGATAATAATAATAATAATAATAATAATAATAATAATAATAATAATAATAATAATAATAATAATAATAATAATAATAAGTGGAAAAAATACCGGGCGTTATTTAATCAAAATGAGGGCCGAATATAAAATCTTAATTTTATAAGTAGCCTAGAATCAAAATATTATAAATAGGATTTTTCGCTAAATTTACATATTAATATTTTTGTTTCACTATTTTTATTACAAATAATCAAGTAACAACTTTAGAAAGACGTAATAAATTATATAATATCTAATCATTTATACGAGTACGTAAAATAATATTTTAGAACTAAATAATAGATCAAAGTTTTGGGATATTACAGATACACATTGCCGTAGGAGCTTTAAGTCAAACCATGACTAGAGGTGCTCCTTGCATCTCATAATGAGAATCATGCTTGAACATGTACACCTTTTTATTTTTAGACAATTTGATGAAGGTATAACTCTCCAAAAAACATCAATACACACTTACACGTTTTTTTTACTTATCAAATCATATTAATCAATTTGTAACAATGCTCTCATCTTGGGACTTTTTGTTGAAATAATACTCTCATTTTGGGACACATGGAGTATTATGTGATTGTTATATATGATTTTATAGACAAACAAAAGTTTTTTGCTTAGAAATAAGGATAAAGCCTTAAACATGTTACTACTTTATAAAGTTGAAGTACGGTTAAACAAAAAGATCAAAAGAGATAGATCAGATAGAGGTGGTGAATATATTTAACTAAATGACTTATGTGCAAAAGAAGGACTTATTCATGAGTTAACCCCTCCTTATTAACTTGAATCAAATGGTGTAGCAGAAAGTAATAAATAGAACTCTGAAAGAAATGAATACTGTTTTTTTTTTTTTTTTTTTTGCAACAAAGCAATTTTCTCTAAAATGATCAGTATTTAGGATCATAAGAGTAATTCTTTAATGACCAACGCAATTTAGACATCTAGACACACCAAAAAAAAAAAAAAAAACCTTTGTTATATCATCTAACTAGTAGTATTTATGTGCATCGTTGTAAATGTAAATGAATAAATAATAAGAATTTTATATGTTTATATAATTTTAATGTAATAAAATATCACAATCAATATATAATAAGAGATGAAAGGTTATATGTTAATGAAAGAAGAGCCAATGAAAAGTCTTAAAAATACAAAATATATAAATTTGAGTAAGTTATAAAATATTCATATTTATTTTTCTTATGTATGAATATCTCTAGCATCCTTGCATGGATGTCATGTAGATCATCTTGTACAAAGGATGACCTTATATATGTATAATTATAATTTATGATAACCGTTTATATTTATCCTAATTATCTAAAAAAATTATGGTTTTAGACATAATGTTCAAAAATTTTCCAAAGAAATTAGTAAGTACCAATGACACTACATTCTAATTTTATTATTTTTATTTGTAGCACAAACACACTAAAAGTTAACCCACATAATCAACCAGCAAACAATTAATTGTCTTTAATCTAACATTTTATTTTTATATATATAAAATATGATGTCAAACTATAGATCGATAATAGATGACTAATTTAATTTATTATATAGAAAAATTAAATTAGAAATGAAAAAAAGTATCTTTATTTCAAAAAAATATATTATTTAAAAAAAAGAAATAAATTGTTGAAATTATAAACTGAAATTATAAAATATTTACTAAATAATTCAATTTTTCTTTTTTATATGTTTACAAAAATTAACAAGAAAAATAATTAATAAAAGAATGAAACAAAATTCAAATTAATATTAAATATTAAAAAAAAAACATTAGGGGTGTATTTGATAAACCCGTACTAAATCTTTTTTTTTATTTTTTTTATTTTTGATGTTTTTCTTTATTTATTTGTTTTCTCTTGCTAGGTATAAATATACTTGATCATAATTTTTGTATACACGTAATTGATATCACACAAATTAAATGACACATTAAGTGAAAATAAAATAGAATATAAGAAGAATGAGTATAGTAAATATAATACAAAGGATATTAGAACAAAAAAAATAGTAATTTTGCTTTTGCCCAGAAACTTATTTCCCTTCTCCACATTCTTGCCCCCTCCTCTCATTTTAGATTCTAGAGA
The DNA here is from genome assembly GCA_958295605.1 of Ajuga chamaepitys. Lineage (NCBI taxonomy): Eukaryota > Viridiplantae > Streptophyta > Magnoliopsida > Lamiales > Lamiaceae > Ajuga > Ajuga chamaepitys. The sequence continues at coordinate 11,593,762 of OY282505.1, read as the reverse complement.
ATTATGTTGATGTCTCTCTCTCTCTCTCTCTCACACACACACACACAAGATTTCTCTATGTTACTCTGGTGGGTGGTGATATCGCCTCCCTTCTCCTCGGTTACTTTGAATCTCTTAATCTTCACAGCAAATAAAATTATTTAAAGAAGAACAAAATTTGGAAGTAGATACAAAATTTGGCTGAATCAATGGCTTGATTAATGTCGATTTTAATGAAAAAATAATTTGATTGTGCGAAACAGATTATGTGAGATAAAGGTTCGGATCTTTTTTGGAAGGTCGCGCGAGTGTTTGCTTTTATAGACTTGCACAAATTAAGTTGATTGTGGAGAACTTAGGGAGTGTTTTCCTTTGCTTAACTTTTGAATAAGTGATTAAAAGTAGAGATAGTGATACTTAAAATCAAAGTTAGATAGTGTTTGAGAATAAAAGTGATTTTGCTCACATAAAAAAAGGTGGAGAATTTGATGCTTAAGCAGCTTTTAGCTTATTAGTGAGAGAAAAAAACTTCTATTTATTTACCAAAATACCAAAAAGTTGGAAAAAACAACTATTTAACTTTTAGGTTTTTGCATAGAATAACTTTTATTAAAGTTGAAGCAGTTTTTACAAACACTCCAAAACAACTTTTCCAAGTTATAAGCTAAAAAGCACTTGAGAAAAACAATTACAAACCCCTTACTATTGATTTGAGATAATTGTGAATAAATATATTTAGAATATATGTAGATTTATCTCCAAATAAAATGTTTTATATTTTCAAGAAATGGCAAAAGGAATTTGGGCGGAAAACTTCTTAAATTACTATTGTGGGTGGATTTTGTTATTATATAGATATAGATATTATATATATAGATATAGATTTAGAGTATACTTTGAAGCCCCCTTGCCTATTCTCCAAAAAAATTAAAAAATAAAATTCCTGCTCTCTAAAATAAGGGTCTGTTTTGAAATATATTTTTGTTCTAAATAAGACTTGTGAGTTAAAAATTGATGTTTCGTGTACTAGTCAGAATAAAACTTGAAATGCCTAATTTACCAAATAAGTCAAGCTAACAAAAAGTCGAAGTCATATAAGTAAAAAAATATTTTATAGAAGACTATACTTTCATTTAATTGACAAAACATAAAACAAAAAAGGGTACTATTCTAAAATGGGACACAGACAACCAAACGTTGTAAATGTACATTAGGGGGAAATTAGAGAAACCAAGACCTATTCTTCTTTTAACTTTTTTAACCAAGAGTGATGCATAAATCATTTGCATTTTAATTTTAGTATGTGTATCTTATGTTTATATATATACATGTACTACATGTATTCAATAATATCACTAAATTAAAATGTGTCTTGTATACTCAAAATAGAGGAACATAATCTAAAACATCAAATATAAACTGATAATGGATTGTGGTGATGCATTGGCATCAATTAAATTTAAAAAGAAAAGGAGAAATCATTTTCAGATGGACTAACTTTACAAAAAGAATCCATTTTTAGTGGAGAATCACAACTAGGATTTCCATTAAATTTGATGGGACTACATGCAATCTTGTAGATGAAGATGCTAAAATACCCCCATAAATTAAATCTAAGGGGTTTTATTTTTGGCTTATTTGTGATCTGGGAATTAATCTTGTAAGTTGTATCATGCTATAATAATGCCATTGAAGTAACGGGAGTTAAATTTGATAGTGGATTACGTCCTAGGCATGTCAACGGGGTACATCGGGGCGGGGTTCTGAATTTTCTGACCTGTTTCGTTCTACCCCGCCTCGCCCCGTGCTTTATTACGGGACAAAAATATGTGCTCCGTGATCTGCCTCACCCTGTCTTCATTTTTTTTTCTTTAAAAAAAAATAACTTTTTTTGTTTAATTTTTTTTTTTAAAAGTCAATAGAGTTTTAATTTTTAGGTCTACATTAAATATTGTTTTAACAATATTTTTTTTTAAAATGTAATTATTAAAAAATGGAATTTAATTATTTAAATTTATTCTAATCATAATTTAATATATTAGGATGACATAAATATAAAATTTTATATTATAAATACATATATATATTTTTTATAATTTGTTGTGTATATATATATATATATATATATCTATAATATTACATAATATATATTTTTAAAAATTATATATATAGGGGGCGGGCCATGCCCTGCCCCGTTCTCCATCAGGTCGGATTTTGCCCTGTCCAAAGGCCTCAGATCGGAGCAGATCGGGGCGGGTCGGATCAATTTTGACATGCATATTACTTCCCCGGAAATGCCCATTTTTATCACATCAGATCTTCTATCATATCCCACTTTTATCATGTTTTAACCTTGTTCAACTCCAAAATCGAGTCAATTAGGATTATTCTTTTGTGATTGTAATTTAAAGTTCATGATTTAGGTTCATGATTCATGTTTAGATTCCATATTTAAAGTTTGGGGTTCGACTTTCTTAGACTAGAGTATATTTTTTATTCTAGACTTATGATTCACGGTTCATGGTTCATAATTTAATGGTTCAGTGTTTATAATTCAATAGTTCATATTTTACGGTTCATGATTCATGTGTTTGGGGGTTCACGATTCATGTTGTATGACCCGATTTTGGAGTGAAACATGGTAGAGACAGGTTAAAGGGGTATTTTCATAAATAGCACAGTCAAAGTATGACTTATCAAGAATGACCTTGCTTATTCAAAACAATAAAAAATAGCCTCTTTTTTAAACAATATATATATTTAGTCATATTAAACAACCCAGTTGTTTAAACAACTACCTAGTTGTTTACCGAGTTGTTTAAACAACTAGGTTATTTGACTAAAAAAATAACTCCAGTGTTTTAAACAACCCGATTGTTTAAACACAAAACAACCATGTTGTTTTAAATAACTCAGTCGTTTTTTATACAAATCTATCATATTGTTTGCACAACTTGAAGAATGGAAAAGAAAACTATCATATAAGTAAATAATCACAACCTTAAATTTTAAAAAAATATAATGTTTATAGATTTAGAAGCAAAACAAAACACGCTATGAAAGAAAATAAGAACAAACACTCACCTGCAAAAATAATCTAAACATGAATGATGATGACGCTATGAAAGAAAAGAAGAAGATAAATGGAGAATTGAAAGAGTTGAGAGAAAAAATGAGAGAAAGTAAAAAGAGAAGAGAAAATAGTGAATACATAGGAGGAAGAAAGAGGGGGAATCAATTCTCTTTCAAATTTGAATTTCAGAATCTGAAAACATTATTTTTTTTAAAAATTAAGTCAAACATGAGGAAGACCATTTTTTATTATAAGTCGGGATATCCGGCCATATTTGATATATACCACCAGGTTAAACGTGGGACATATGATCCACACTACATTTTTATGGGAACGTTTCTTACCTGGCTGTATAAATAAATACGTGATATGTTTTGATGAAATTAGATAAGGCTATGTTTGTTAAAGAATTTGTCAGTCTGAAGGGGGATGAGACGGTCTAATTCAAATAATTTTATTAATTATTATTTGATTGTTAATACATTTTGGTAACATTTTTAGGATGACTAGTAATGCTCCAGTATGATGCACGGTTTGCAAATGTAGTAAAAATATAATAGAAATTGATATCTTGATATGGTATAACAATATTAAATAGTAAATGAATAAAATAAAAAGATAAAAAATCACGTATTTGCTTCATTTTTTGTTTATAGTTTTTAGGCGACTTCGATGATAAAGTGGAGATAAAATGTTATAATATAAAATTGAAATTGTGTAATTATATGTACGATGATAACAGCTAGTGGATCTTATATGCAAAAAAATCAATAATAGGGTATGTCTCAATCTTTAAGAGCTTATGTATTTACAAATTATTTATTTATTTATTTTTATTATAATTATTCTCAAGTTCACCAAAAAACATTATCATTATATTTAATAAAATTAAAACTTCAACTACAACAATTAATTCCAATAAAATAAATTACAAAGATCATGTGTATACAGTTTGAAGTTTCCCCCTTAAAATTAAAAAAGATTTTTTTTTTTATTATTTACATAAAATACAATCTAATACAAATCCCCTTTGTAGAAACACACACACACACACGCGCGCACACACACACACACACATATATATATATTTATTCACTAATAATAGCAATAACCATCCAAAATAAATAATTCAACCCTAGAAAAAGTTACAATCAATATTTCGAATCTAATACTTTATTTTGATATATAGGCAATTAAATGTCAATTTAATGATTGTAAAAAGTCAACTAATATGACATATTATACGTTAAAAACAGATCTAAAAATTATTTGCGCATGGAAATTAATTAGAATTTTTTTTTCTAGAAAACATACTTTTTGTGTAGGAGATAATCTGCTTTTTGTTGTTTTCTTTAATAATAGAATCTCAGAATTATTTCCATATTTAGAAATTAAAATTGGCAAAATTTTGCTATTTATTGACCGTTCTCCTTTTATATTAGTATAGATTTGACAATATCTTATAAAAAATTTACCTCATTATATGTAACACACATTACAACTATAATTAATACAAGGGTTTTTATTGGTCAAGGACCCGAAAGATAGGTCAACTATCAATTCAGGTCCTGAAAGATAATTTCTATCTATCCAAGGCCTAAAAGATTTCAAACTATCAATGAAAGGCCCATAGATCTAAAATCATCACAGGGCCCGTTTGGAAAATTACAAAATCACAAAAAATAAAATTATCTCGAAGTGATAAGTAAGGAAATATACGTCAAAAGTCTTTCACTGGATTGTTTTTTTAAATTATCGTGATATTTCTAAATAATTAAATATTTACAATATTTTTCAAAATATACAAATTAACAAAAAAAGATATTTACATAAGAAAAAAATACTTTTTAGTGAAATATGTCTACATGAATTTAAATACTATGAACTCAAAAAGAAATAACAGACTTATTTTAAAAAATAATTTTTTTACCCGCGTATGACTTAAAAAAGAAATTACAGATGTTTAAAAAAACAAATTAAAAAAAAAAAGGCAGCGACTATTCGCAGCCCACAAATCTTCTTAACACAACCCACTTCTCAATGTAGCCCACTTATATTTAGAAAATGAATAAAAACTTCTTAATACACTCCACTAAGTACCAGATTTACCCTTCTTTAAATTAAATTATTTTAATTAAAATATTATAAATAATACAGTGAAAATGAGTATATGATCTAAACAATGTACAATACATTCTACCATGGGAGGTGAATGAGTGCAACCAGTGACGGAGACAGGATTTTCACTCAGGGGCCCCAACAAACAACAATTTAAAAATTATACGATTCAAACCATTTCTAGAATTATAACAATAGATAATATAAGTTATGATAAAGTTAAAATATTAACTTAAATACAATAACACACTCAAAATGAGAAACTTAATCAATTACATTATAACATCTCCTTTCTATTTTTCATATTCCGTTGCATGATAGCTTCATTGCTAACATCTTTAAATACATCTTTTTCGATATATGTTACCAAACAATCATTCAACATCTTGTCTCCCATTCGGTTGCTGTGTGAACTTTTAATGATCTTCATTGCTAAAAAAGCCCTTTCCACGGTGGCAGTGGCAATTGGTAAGACCAATGACAACTTAACTAGCAAAAACACTAATGGAAAAACATCATGTTTTCTTGTAGTAACCATCTTTTGAGCAAGGCCCCATATTCCTTCCACTTTAGAGAAGTTCTCATCCAAGCGCACATAAAAAATAAAGTTCTGTAGTTGAGTTTCAAGCTCATATAAAGCAACTTCAGAAAATTCAGATGAATAAAATTTTGCAAGACGAAGCAATTTTTTTTGTCAAATACTGAAAATGAGTCTCTGAAATCCAAACTTGCCATAGATAACAACAATTATGTGTTCACTTCGTTAAAACGGTCATCAAGCTCTATGACTTGCTTGTCAATCACTGAAGAAAATAGCTGAACTCGATAATAATGAAGAGTAGTCATGCCTTCAACATTACGCCTTAGTCTTCCACGAGCTGCATATATATCTTCCATGTCAAGCACACTTATCTCATGTTTGGTACAAAATTCAGAAACTTCACTGAGCAAAGTGTCCCAATCGTTAGCTCTCATTGCTTGCAAACAAGCTTTTGATGCTTTAACAAGACTCATTGCATTAACAATATCTTGATCCTTTTTTTGTAGAACTTGCGACAACTCATGTGTGATTCCCAAAATTTTCCACATTAGATGTAACATGAAAACAAACTTAAACCGCTTTATGATGTCAAACAAATCAATTGCTTCGGCCTTTTGTAGATTATCACTACCATACGCCCTAACATACTCAAGTACTTCGGCCACAGATGAAAATAATTGCATCAAGCTAATGATAGTACCATCATGAGAACTCCAACGTGTATCCCCAGGTATTTTCAATGTCACTTCCTGATTCAATCCTTTGCGGGTCTTGATTTCATCATTTGCAATTCCTTCAATGACCTTCTCCATTTGTTTCTCCCTAAGCAAATCTCTGTGCTTACAAGAACCTCCAACAACATTACATAAACGTGTCACAGTATTAAAAAATGAGCCTACAAGTGCATGGTTTTTGGCAATAGCAACAAGTGTGAGTTGGAGTTGATGAGCAAAACAATGGACATAATAAGCAGTGAAATTCTTCTTTTGTATCAAAATTTTCAACCCATTGAATTCACCACTAATATTACTCGCCCATCATAACCTTGACCTCTCAAACTAGAAATACTCAAACCATAAGTGGAGAACAAAGAATTAATACCTTTCTCTAGTGAGGCTACAGCTGTGTCACTAACATGTACGAGACCAAGAAAACGTTCAATGACACAATCACTCTTATTCACGTAATGTATTACAATCCCCATTTGCTCCTTCACTGATACATCACAGCACTCATCAACTAAAATGGAAAAAAAGTCACTTCCAGTATCCTTAATTATAGAATTTGTCGTCTCAATCGCAGCTGCATTTATTATATCCCTTTGGATCTCAGGTGATGTGAGCTTGTGATTATCAGGAACATTATCCAAAACAACATTATCTATTCCCTCATTACACGAAGCAACAACTTTTAGAAGTTTAACAAAATTTCCCTAATTCAATGATTCTTCCGACTCATCGTTTTCTCGAAAGGCTAATCCTTGCATAAGGAGATAACGCAAACAAACAACTGATGCATTTAATCTACATCAATAATCAATCTTTGATTGTTTTGATGCTTCGGAAAAACATGCTTCAATATGTTGAGCTTGAGCCATTAAACTTTGACAAGCAAGTCTGTATTTGTTGTGATCACTACTATGGTTTCCAATATGCTCTCTTAATCTTTTTTTCTTACGCCAAGTACTAAATCCTTCAGAAACAAAAGCATCACGCCCTCTTTCACTACGCCCCACCGAAAAAAGATAACAATATAAACAAAAATGCTGCATCTTTTGTAATGCTATACTCCAACCAATCCTTGAATTCATCAAACCAAGACTCAAAAAATTTACGTTTTCGATTCCCGTCTACATTTTGAGGAAAATCATGGTTACGTGGTTGACATGGACCTTTTAATAAGTAAACTCTTCGTACGTGTTCAATTGAGTTAGGTGAATAGCTCATAACGTTTGGCCGAAGTCCTGGATCGCTTAGAAGATTTTCTAAATCAACCTTCATATTTTCTTGGCTAGATGATTCTTGGAGGCGAACAACATGTGCATTAGTTGATAGGGATGGTCTCTTTGCAGGTGGTCCTATTTTTTAGTAAAATCGCTCCATTATCTAATACAATTTTAAAATAATTAGAATCTTGAATTAAAAAGAAGCTTATTGTAACAAATAATAATAATAATAATAATAACAATAATAATAATAATAATAACAACAACTAACTAACTCTTCTAAAACTAACTTTAAAAAATATTACACCCAAATTTAATAAAACATAACATCCACTACTAAAAAAAATCAAAACTAATCTAACAAAAATGAAATTAACCCTAAATTTTAATATAACAAAACATTCACCACTCAACAAATTCAATATTAATCCAAAAAAAAGGAAATTAATCAGAAATTTAAATATAACATAATATTTAACACTCAATAAATTCAATATTAATCCAACAAAAAATGAAATTACAAGGTTTAAGTTTAGAGTACTTACCTCAAATTTATCAAATTTTAGCTTCTTCAATGACAAATTGATAATTTTGAGTCTTTGATAAACCCTAAATCCACAAGAAGATGAAAAGAGACATAAAAAAATTAACAACAAATTTATAATGGAACAAAAAGAAATAGAATATAATAAAATAAAAAGTAAGTATAAAATTATTGGGACCACTTATGAGTTATGACATACCTGAACTTCAAAGTTGGGATTTAATGGAGGAATACTCCATGTTTGTCCCCCCTGGACAGGCTAACACTCAAATTGAGGAACTGGGTTACGGTGCGCGTCTTTTTTTTGGATAATATATATATATATATATATATATATATATTTTTTTTTTTTTTTGGGTATAATGTAAAATTACTATTATACCCCTGTTTTTTTCTAAAATTTCAAGGGGCCCAATGCCCCCCCCATGGCCCACTACTGCCTCCGTCATTGAGTGCAACATCATTTGATTGAAGGAGTGCATTTGTTAGTGGACGCAAGAAAAGTCAATGTTTTGCTTGAAGGCGTTCAAACAATAGCCATTAAAGCCGTCGAATTGAACAAAGATTTGTAGCAGTCAGTCAATCTCTCAGAATTACTCAGACAACTACAGACGACAATGATGTCAATTTGGAAGCAATTGATAAAAATCCACACTTACTGTGACCAACTCTCAGCAAAATGACCGCAACGACTATAAGTCGTACGATGAGCATAAAATGTCAATGGAAATCTCCTTACCTCTTCAACAAGAACGAAACCCAATAATAATAAATAGAAGGATACTAAGGACGAGAAAATACTTTATTTTTACAATCGAGCTATCAAATTTTGAGCATTCAAAGCTTTCACTACTCTCAAAACATTAAAAAAAGTGTGGGCGTAGAAGAAGAGCAAAGTAGCAACAGTGCATCAACCAACTACTATTCAAACAAAGTTCTCAAGCTTCAATAAATGCTCAAAGCCTTACCCAATCTAGCTCTCATAAAGCTCAATCTCAGTCCCAGTCCTTTACCTAGAAAGCTTGCCCACATCTCAAATTGATCTATAAGTTTAGAGACAACTTCCAATTCAAGAAACAATTTCATACCTTTTATCTTTTGGTGGTTTTTAACGGGGAGTATTATGTTGAATTAGGGATTCAAATTAGATTAATTTAGTTCTGAGAAACTTGTATAGTAGAGGAGTAGTGTCCCGATGATAGGCAAAACTATTGTAAGGTGCCAAGATGGAATTGGACATTGTTGTAGCTAAGATTGCACTGTGTGAAAAACTAGTGAATTTTCCCTGTGAGAGGGAAAAATGGACGTAGAAGGTGTAATAACAAATTTTGTGTATAAATAAATAAACACAAAAAAAAATTACAAGATCGAATTTCTTGGATCAAATGGATAATGTTTACAACTTGTGAGTTCCTATCTCTAGTTCTCTTCTTATTCTTCAATTCGATTGATTGATGTTGGAGTTAACTTTGATTTTTCCCGGTTTTGGACTTTGACTTGAGTAACGTTAATTCAAAGGCTTGTGAGCTTGATTTTGAATTAAACGATAATTTTGATTCAATATGCGAAGAACGTCTTCGAAGATCTTTGACGAACGACGAAGGACACCTTCGAAGTTTTGAAAACGCCGATCGGAGGGGCTTAGCACCTTGATCTCGAATCAAATGTGAAAATCTTGAGATTGACTTTGTAACGCCTTGAAAAATTCACAAGATTGGCTTTGAAAAATCACAAGATTGGCTTTCGTAAGACCGGATTGTAATATCGGATTGGCTTTGTAACGCCGGATTTTGACTTTGTAACGCGGGATTTTGGCTTTGTACTGCCTTATACCACCTTTCTTGAGCTTGTGTTGTTGTGATTTTTTGTAGAGAATGAGGCCCTATTTATTGTTGTAGGATTGGAAAACCCTAATGGGCTTGAGTCCGAATGAAGCAACATGATTGGTCCTCCACAATATCATTATCCATAAGATAATTATTAAATTAATTATATTTAGTTTAATAATTACTGCAACAACTTGACACATGAAGCATTCTGATTGGTACACCATGACTTGATGTTTATCTTCATCTTCTTGGATAATTACTAAATTAATTTAATTTAATTTAATTTAGTAATATCTGTCTCATCTTGATATGTGGCGGCTTCCCATTAGTCAATAAAATATATAACAAATCATCAACTAAATTGACTATTTAATATAGGAATTATATTTAATTAATTCCTAACATTAAAATAATCAATATAAAATTGATTCTCAACATATATTTTATTACGTGAAGCATTTTAATTTGATACGAAATTTGCGTATCAACAGAAGGGTTACCCCCACATTTGAACTAATAAAATTATTGTGTATTTCCATATCTTTCTTATTGCTGCTGTAACATACTACATACCTAATTGTCTTTAGAAAATAGTTTAACATATTTCCGCTGCATAAAACTCTTTGAGCTTTGCTTGCAGTATGCTCTAAAAAGAACGGCCTGTTGTAAGCTAAATGTTCTTTAGGAACTTGCTATAAGCTCTATTGTATGAACCAGTTTCCTACCGTAGAAAACAACTTACTGCTCACGTTTAGAAAAGAAAAATCATATAAGACTAGAGATTTATTCACCCCTCCAAACCTCTATCACTTGGGATTAACAATAAATAAGTAAAACCAAATTGTATTTGAAGAAATATAAAACCCTCGCTTGTAAAATTCCAATTCCAATTCCAATATGACTTAAAGTTAAGTGAGTCTTAGTTAAATATTTCTATATTAATTAAACAATTTATAGTTCTTTACATAGATTATGAATAATACAGACCGATCGCGTGTGCATTTGAGGTTTTAAAGTTAATTAATCGAATTTTATATTGTTTTACAATATATATCAAATAATTTATTTACAAAAAGTAATTATATATTTTTATTATATCAGTCCATTGCGTGCGAAAAATATAGCTAGGTTAATATGGAGGTGATAAATTATAGGAGTACTAGTTTTATATTTAATTTGTACATATAAACAGAAATAAACAAGAAAATATTTGATTCATAATCAAAATAAGGGTTTTTTTCTTCTGAGTTAATTGACAAATATATTTCCATTTTGGAAGTAAAAGACTGTCATTAAATGGAAATGAAAGTTGACTTAATTTATTTAGAAAATAGGAAAATTGTTAATATTAAAAAATCTTTCATGAAAAAAAGGTATTCACCGTAGCGTGAACAGTATTCAATGATCCTTCAATCCTACTCATTTCCAATCCCCCACCCCCGCACCAATTAAGACGGAAAACGACACCAGAAATTCTCCCATGGCAGTTGCTACCACCACTGCCATACAATTCCCTCCCAACATACACATATAACTGAAACTACCGCCGGAGCAACTCTCTCACACCCCACGCGCAGCGACCCCCTCTCTCTATTATATACTATATATATTTATGTGTTGTGTTGCTTTGATCGAATTCAGATCTGAATAAGGGGTGAGAGCGAGCAATTGTGATCTGTAAACTACTGGGGTAAAGCGTGGTTGGGAAATGGAGTACATAGATAATTTGCCAAGCATGGATCTGATGCGCTCCGAGAAGATGATGATGGCTCAGCTCATAATTCCAGTCGAGTCGGCTCATCGCGCCATTTCTTATCTCGGCCAACTCGGTCTCCTCCAATTCCGAGACGTAAGCTCAGATCCTTTCTGTTTAACTCTTTATCTTGAATCCTTTCTTTCCTGAGGCAATTGCCTCTGTGATTTTCATTTAGACTGCCAATAAGTACGTTTCCAACTTTTATAATTAATGAATTTAGTTTTTGGATCCATTATTTGTATAGGTGAGGTGATGAAGAATGATCTAGTGTTGCCACTGATGTTGACTAATAGGATTAGTTTTTTTTCATTAATTGAATTTTGCTTTTAGCGTTTTGCTTTAGGTTCTATATATGAATTATTAATTGCGTGTGCATGCTAATAGAATTAGTTGAAGGGCCTTAACTGATCCTACTTGAAAGGTATTTTTAACTTATAAGAGGGAAATGTGACTCCAGCGGACTATATACATATTCTGAAAACTCATCGTAAAACATGTTCTTATTGTTTAAATTAGTTTATATTGGTTAGTGTTAGTGTAATGAATATAGCTTGAGTGCTTGGGGTTTCTCACTGGGGTTAAAGACAAAAAGTCATGCAGCATTTCATTCTTGCTACCACTTGAAGCGGCGTGTGATTCTTCCAGGTGTAAATTATGATATTCTTATTTAAGTCAACATATCTGTTGCTCTGTGGGATGCCATTGGGCCCTCTGGAAAATTCCAATATCACGTTGATCTCATTCTTTAGATGTCTTCTCTACTTCTGAAATTGATTTCGTTTATTATGTGTCTTTCCTGTATTATATTATGTACATGACTGTGTTATTTTACTGGCAGTTAAATGAGGATAAAAGCCCCTTCCAGCGAACATTTGTTAACCAGGTATACTGTTCATGAATTCCTATTACACAACTCTAAATATCCATTTGCTTTTGTCTGTTTATACTATTTTATTTTTGTTAGAAAGACATATGTGCCAATCTATTATCGCATCTAAAAATGATTTGATAATATGATACACGCAATACTGGCACTGAAAAGAGACTGGTTCCCCCATATTTGATCAAATATCTTAGAACAGTTTTGCTCAACCTTGACCATGATTTGGGAGCTCGCTTTCTAGGATCACAAGTCAGCAAGTTTTATCTCATGGAAGAATTGAATCTATTTCCGACTGTTCAAAAGTTGATAGTTTTCTAAATGTCTGGATTGACTTAAGCTAATAAACAGGCAAGAGAATATGGTTTGATGAAGCCAAGAAAGTGGCCAATTAAGCCTAACTGCTAGATAAAAGTCGAGTTTTGACCTTTAAGCAACATCTAACTACTTTTTCTTCTTTTTTATTATTTATATTGTGTGTTATATCTTTATTTTGGTGTTGTGGGGTTGCGGTGTTAGGGGCCATTAGGTGGACATATGGTCCTGGAAGCCATTTGCAGGTCAATATATGTACTATCATGCGGTCAGACATGCTGATGGATCTCATTCCAAAATAATGTGCAACTAGTACTCTGGTTGTGAAGGAAGGTTTTAGCAGTGAAATATCAAGATTTCCTTGTTATTGCACTTGTTAGGTTTTTCGATGTTCCATGTTATCCATTACAGAAGTAGGGTTAAAACTTTCTGGTTTTTTCGATTTCTCCCTCATTTACCTTTACCTTTTGAGTTGTTATTCACTAGGGCTTTGGTAGAATCAGATGCTAATAGGTCGAGTCTTGTCATGCTCATCTTCAGGCCTGTATAACCTTGTGTTTGTGGCATTTTCTGTGGCTTTAGAGTACGGATCTTGTATAGAAGAAAAATGAATAATCTAATAAAACCCTTCCAGTGCCCCATGAATTATTTACTTGACCTCATTCGAAAAGATTTGAGATGTTATAAAATAAAAAAATCTTCATTGTGGAAGTTGTGTTCTTGATAAGGTTCTAATTATTTTCTGCGACCATCCTCATTTCTTTCTAAAAATCTTTTTTGGTAATTGCGCACAGGTCAAAAGATGTGCAGAGATGTCCAGAAAACTACGGTTTTTGAAAGATCAAATACATAAAGCTGGCTTAATACCATCTCCTCATCCAGCTTCTCAACCTGATACTGAACTAGAAGAATTGGAGGTCTGTTTCTTTCAGTCATTTTCTTAATCTTGTTTTCTTCTTGTTTTTATTGTTGTTGTTATTAGTAGTAGTATATCATCAATATTTATTGATGTTAACTGTCAATGCTCTTATAATAATTTGAATAATTACTATTATTATTGTTGTTGGTAATGCTGCTGCTGTTATCGTTAAAAACATTATCTAAGCTTCTCCACTTGCATATTAGCTTATCTATGCTGGGAACAACTTTTCCCTTCTCTTTCCTTGCTTATTAAGTTGGATTATATATGACTTGATTTCAGATTAGACTTGCTGAGCATGAGCATGAGTTAATTGAAATGAATAATAACAGTGAGAAGCTGCAGCAAACATATAATGAGCTGCTCGAGTTCAAGATGGTTCTGCAGAAGGTAAATTTGGCTAACAGTTGATGTCTTCCCATTTTTCTTTCATTGTCAAGCAAATTCTTTTAGGATTAAATTTGCTAAACCGCATTGTAAAGAGGTAAGAATGTATGAATGCACCCATCATTAACTAGTTGTCGTACTGTCAGTTCGACTTTTATTGTATCATTGATTCACTGCTAGAGTAGTTAAAAATATTATGAAGTGACATGTATTCTTTCCGGTCCTCAGATCAATCTAACAATTTCCAAATTTTGGAAGATCCTATGAGTAGCATGATACATGTTGCTTCTTTCACGATAAGCAAAAGTTATAGAAAGTCAATAACTGTCATTTTCTAATGCAACAAAGAAGATATGATCATTCTTCTTTTAACTTTCACAGGCAGTCAGATAACAACAAATTGATCTTTCTTCCTCTTCATTGACATATTTAAAGTAAAAATGAGCAAAAATTTAGGAAACGAAAATAGCCATTTATGCAGACCACAAACATCCAAAACAAGCTAAAATTAAAGAAGCTAAGATTTGCAAGGTCCAATGTTGACCTGTGACATCTGGTAAAACTAAATCAGAAAAGGATCAGCAGTGTTCCTCTTGATGTGTAGCAGCACTATGTAGCTAGATAAAGATTAACATGAAGTATCATATGATCACATCTTATAACAGGAACTATACACCAGTGAGTAGTTTCCTTTCTGGAACAAATGCACCGTACAGGTTGCACGAATTAGATGCCCCAGAAAACTGTAAGTTCAAACTCAGAAAAAGAAACATGAAACTTTAAAGAGAACATTGATGGAGAGGTGAAAATTCCAGACGTTGAGCTAGATTTTTTGTTCCTATTATTATTAATACATGGAGGGATATCTTATCGTTCTCGTATCTTAAAGTCTGCAATATTAGAAGTGGTATCATTAGATGTAAGCATTTTAATGGGTGAATCCAGGCAGGTGACTTTCTTGTGCCTAGTGGGAGTCATTCTGCCTCACAAGAAACAGAATTAGACGAAAACGTCCATATGAACAATGATTATGCGGATGCAGCTTCACTTCTGGAACAGGTAATGTGTAATACAATAGATTGTTGCTGAAATGCTATTACGATTTGCCAACTTGTGCCAATGTTATATTCATATAATTTTTTCTAATCTCAGGAGATGCAACCTGGAACATCAAACCAATCTGGTGTGAAGTTTGTCACTGGTATCATTTGTAAATCTAAAGCTTTGAGATTTGAGAGGATGTTATTTCGCACTACAAGGGGAAATATGCTTTTCAATCAGGCAACAGCTGATGACCAAATCGTGGATCCTGTATCAAATGAAATGGTTCGTGCTATCTCCCAATTTGGTTATATTGTCTACTTTCTTATTTGGATGGTAAAGCTCAATCAGTTAAAAATCAAAAGCAGCTGAGTACCACTCTAGAAATTAAATACACAAAATAAAAAACAAAATTGAAAATGAAGACCTGTTTTCCATTATTAAACACTTATATTTTCCTTCTGAAAATTTGATTTTGTCTATTCTAAAGTGTATTGCTTGTCGAATGGAAGGATTTGTGATGAACAGCCATAAGATGTTTTACTTAATGTGTACCTTTTCACCTGCAGGTTGAGAATACAGTTTTTATGGTATTCTTCTCAGGCGAGCAGGCCAGGAAAAAAATCCTTAAAATTTGTGAAGCGTTTGGTGCCAACTGCTATCCAGTTCCCGAAGATGCAATCAAAAGGAGACAAATAACTAGAGATGTATGTTGCTAGACAGATTACTTCTGTTATTAAATTTAGAAACTATAGATTACACGGTTACTCTGTATTTTATTATGTTTGTACATAAGAAACAGGGTGAATTACATTTACCATCCTCTAGGTTTGAATATATTACCAAACAGACCTTGAGTTTTGTGAAAATTATCTCCATCCCCCCTGAAGACCAAATTTTTGAGTACGACCATTTGAACACTTAAAATATGACAGAATATATGATATTATAAAGAACTGAATGAGTTCGGACTAAATTTCCCGTAGAATTTGCCTGAAATATGATGAATTTTTCATTTTGCATTGTTAAAGTACTTGGCAGTAATTTTAAAAACTTCAAGGTCTTTTTTGTAGTTTGATGACTTGAGTAAAGCTCGAAGGTGGTAGATGCATCTCACCCAAACCGGGGGGGGGGGGGGTGGTGGTCGTGGTGGTTGGGTTGTTTCATAATTAATACAATGAACATAGGATATATGATGGGCATGCAAGATTAAGGACAGTTATTTAGATGATCATTTATGCGCCAACTATATAATTACTTACCGAAGCCTTGTCTTGGAGTCTGTATGCAGCTTCTGCTGTTTGTATGCAGCTTAATATTATTTTGATTTTGAAAACAAATAGATCCCATTTGTTATTAGCTTCTTATTTTCAGGTTTTGTCACGCTTGTCTGAGTTGGAAACAACTTTAGAGGCTGGCCTACGCCATCGAGATGCGGCTCTAAACTCTATTGGTTTTCAGCTTACAAAGTGGATGAATATGGTCTAATATATTCCTTTTGAGTTTTCATCTTTTCATACGCTTTATCAATCCAACTACTCAATGCCAGCTTCCTAACTCTGCTTTCTAGGTGAGAAGAGAGAAGGCTATTTACGACACATTGAATATGCTGAATTTTGACGTCACAAAGAAGTGCCTAGTTGGTGAGGGTTGGTGTCCAGAATTTGCAAAACTGCAGGTAGTAGTTTAGTAGTTCTAGAGTATCATGTTATGGTTTTGAGATGAACATAGAATAACTGTATATATATTGAGTGAAAAGGATAAATTCCACCATATTGCAGATTCAAGAAGCTTTACAACGTGCAACTTTTGATAGCAATTCACAAGTTGGTATAATATTTCATGTGATGGATTCGGTTGAGTCGCCTCCAACATACTTCCGAACCAATCCTTTTACAAATGCATATCAAGAAATTGTTGATGCATATGGGTAAGTCATGCATAATCATACTTCTACGGACATGATCGTCTCTTTCTATTTCTTTGTTCTCTTATATGTATACATATATTTTCTTCTTACCACTTTACTAAGTAAATGTAATTAATCTACAACTATTTATGATATATCATGCCTTAGTACCCTGACATACTATTGCTCTTGCTCCCAAAGGACAGATAGTAGATGAACATACTGTATCTATTCCTTTGAGTTCCTGCTTCCCCCTATCCCCATTTTCCAAAAACAAAATCAGGCAAAACCAAATTAATAATATTTTTTTATTTTTCTCTCCTAATCTAAGAAATAAAGAAAAAAACCCCCTCTTCCCCCCACGGTGACTCGAACCCAGAACCAATGGTCTGCGTAGTGGATACTCTTGCCTCTTGAGATATCCAACTTCTCACCAAATTAATAATATTAATAACAATCAAATAAATAAATTAATTACTTAATTAATAAAATGAAATATGACTTAGGCAAGTATAAGATGTGAACATTACATGCTTTTTATATGCTTCATGCTTTAGACAATAGACTACTCTCAGATGTTGCTCTTTTACCTGGTACCCGGGATTGTCAGTGAGGTTAGGTGCCTCTTTAGGAGAGTGAAACGAATAGCTGAGGAAGTTCACTGGTTAGCTGTTTTGGATGCTTATGTTATTCTGACATAATATTGATATTGCTCTTTGGTTGAAGCCATTCACTTGTTTTAGTAATCTTTGGAGAAATTGATGCTTCACATGTAGTGATATTAAGCTTTATATCGTCTTATCTTTGGATCGTAAGTTGCTGATATCAACTTTACCTTGGCAGTGTTGCAAAATATCAGGAGGCAAATCCTGCAGTTTATACCGTTGTTACATTCCCATTTCTTTTCGCTGTGATGTTTGGGGATTGGGGTCATGGTATATGCTTACTGTTGGGAGCTTTATTCCTTATAGCTCGAGAGAAAAAGTATGGTTCACAGGTATGATATGAGTCATGACATTGTAAAGATTTTTTGTTGAGATTTGGTATTCTGTTAAACATGAATATACATATATTAATGGCCGCAATTTACACCTAGTAACATTACTGATGGATCATCAAATTTTATTCAGTTGCTTTTGGTGCATTTGTGTGCCTTGGTTCATAAAAATCCCTTGGCAAGTGATTAATTATTGAATAGAAATTGTTATTCTTTATTTGGATTCTGAAATACAGCTGAGATGGCTATATCATAGTAAAAAACTACGTTAGTACATTTTGTGCTACAACCTTTCGTATCTAATAGAAAACGATCCATGATTCTGAACAATCTTACCTAGGATTGCAAACCAACGTTTGTCTATGAAGAGCGGGTATGTAGTTTTTTGTTCTTGAGCTGGTGTTTTTCTATTTGTGTCATACATAGGTTGCAGTCATTACCTCTTCAAAGGTAGGTTGTAGAAGTAATAACGTAAACAAGAAAAATGACTACATTACCAAATTAATTTATTGAGTGTAAAAGATGTGACCGATCACCTTGGTTGGCTTTAATATGTTGTAATCTAACTGTTAGCACTGTCAATTAATAGACAAGCTTATGGTGAGAGCTGGATAGACACGATGCTAAAAGAAGGCAAGAATCCTTGAGGAAAATGGAATGAGTAGGAGAAGTAATTAGGGTACCTGACCGACCACATGTTTACTGATAGAATTTGATGGCAAGAGGAAGTTAACTTCTATTTCATGATCTGTCTATATGTATGTGCTTAAGATATTGTTAGCTATGTTTCATCTACTTCACTTCTCCCATTCATCTTAAGTTTGTTCCTATCAGAAACTTGGAAGCTTCATGGAGATGCTATTTGGTGGCCGATATGTCCTCCTTCTGATGTCTCTCTTTTCAATTTACTGTGGCGTGATATACAATGAGTTCTTTTCCGTTCCTTTTCACATATTTGGTAACTCTGCCTACAAGTGCAGAGATGCTACATGCGGGTAAGAATCAGCACCTTTCCTGGTCCTTGAGGTGGCTTCTGTTTGGTTACATGATTAGAGTTAAGATTTTGCATCTTTCCTCCTTGGTTTCTGCTCTGCTGTGGAGATAAGAAAAAAAACAGGGGGGAGGGGGGGTGAATTCTTTTTAATTATTTTGGCCCTTTCCGGAAATGCTAAAATCAGGTTTATAATTACTTGATGCTTAATCTCATATTGTTGCTCTCTTCCTTAACAGCGATGCTCGTTCAGTTGGTTTAATCAAAGTTGGAGATACATATCCATTTGGTGTGGACCCAAGTTGGCGCGGAAGTCGTTCGGAGCTCCCTTTCTTGAACTCTCTCAAGATGAAAATGTCTATTTTGTTTGGCATATCACAAATGAATCTAGGAATTATACTTAGTTATTTCAATGCACGCTTCTTCAGCAGCTCACTTGATATTAAGTATGTTCTCTTGCTTTCTCAAAATTCTAATCGACTATAGAATCTTATTGTTCTTCTCTTTTACCAGGTATCAGTTTGTGCCACAGATGATCTTCCTTAACAGCCTATTTGGATATCTTTCTCTACTCATCATTTATAAATGGTGTAGTGGCTCTCAAGCAGACCTCTATCATGTGATGATTTACATGTTCTTAAGCCCCTTTGAAGATTTGGGTGAAAATAAGCTGTTTTGGGGCCAGGGCGGGCTTCAGGCATGATTATCATCAAAAAATATTTCAACTTTTGCAAAGTTTAAAAATAATCATACTTGAACAAAAGTTGATTCATATATTTTAACAGGTTGTGTTGTTGCTCTTAGCTGTTATTGCTGTCCCATGGATGCTCTTTCCAAAACCTTTTATTCTAAAGAGACTTCATACTGAGGTATTATTTTTGCACTTCAAAGTTCAAACAGCTTCATGTCTTCTTTAATCATATTCATTCTGTAATTGGGTGGAAATCTTTCTTTTTCAGTCTGCAGCATCTTTTTTATTTATGCTCCAGAACTTTTTTCACTGCTATATACGGCAGTCCCCTTCTTTTCACTGATGATGCTGCAATTATATTCCTTTTTTGCGCCCAAAAGTGGAATGTCATCTCTTTTCTCTTTGATATTTGTCAACTTAAAATCGTTATCGGACTTGTTTCACATGATGCTTCGACTGATACAAGCATGTGCATAACTCTAGTATCCTGTTCTGATCTGGTTTATATTATTGGACTTTTTTGGAAACGTTAATCAAATAAGAAAGAGTGGTGCTGCCCCTCTGTTAACTTTTTTCCATGAAATTTGCAGCATTTATGTTATGTTTAAAAACTGAATCTTTTGCTAACATACACTATATATAGTTGACATGTTGTTGGAAGGTGGTCTATGATGTTTTATCACTGATACTGGAAACCGTGTATGTTGCAATTTTCCAGAAAACCAGCAACATGATTTTTTGCACTATATAATACCATCTTTGGATTTCTTGTGTTGTTTCAATCTGTATTCAAACATGTAGGCTTGCTGTAGATCCTAAACCAACGCTACCCTTGTTTATTTATTAGTTAGTTAGTTAATTATTATTATTATTATTATTATTATTAAATACTTATTAAGATTTCTTCTGTGTATATAAGAGATTCCAAGGGCGGACATATGGTATCCTTGGTAGCTCTGACATGTATAATGATGAGGAGCCTGATTCAGCAAGACATCCTCATGGTGGTGAGGAGTTCAATTTTAGTGAGGTCTTTGTGCATCAAATGATACATTCTATTGAGTTTGTATTGGGTGCCGTTTCAAATACTGCATCATATCTCCGGCTGTGGGCATTGAGGTAGAGCAGTTTCAACATTCTGTCATGCACATTATCAATTCTTGAGTAGTTCACTTAAGTTTCATCTTGTAACTATTATCCTTGTTTGTTTGTAGTTTGGCTCACTCAGAATTATCAACCGTTTTCTACGAAAAGGTTCTCCTTCTTGCCTGGGGGTAAGTTTTTGCAAACTGCATCCTTATGCAATCAGCTTTGAATTGAACAGTTGCGTTACTCTTTGAATGTCCTCTAGCTTTTACCTTTCGCATAAGGGTTTTCAGTGACAAACTAAGCCTCAATATGTGAGGTCATAATGCCCTTTATTTGTTGAGATGTGTTCTTATTCAATTTTAACATATCTTTTTAGTAATTTCTCTTTTGAACCTTCTCCGTCTCCTTTAATTTTGGGGGTAACGATAATCTACTGTCTACCTGTCATGCTGGATAATTTAAGGGATTCCTATGTACATGTCCAGACCATCTTAAATGTGTGATCTGATTTTCTTATCTATTGGAGCTGCCCCACTTTCTTCCTGATTCATTCATTTTTTCTGCATAATTGAGAGTGTCTGGACATCCCTCTGAATATTGCTCAAGGACAACTTGAAGAAGTGGTTTTCTAAAAAGATTGTATTTCATTTTTCTCATCTTTAGTGCATTAATTCTGGCAAGAAAGTAAGAATTTAAAAACAAAGAAACTTATCCTTCAATCATGTATTTCAAGTATCCCTCTCTTGATTTTTACTCAAAAAAAGAATTCCTCGACGGCTCTTGTCCACCAAAAGTTTATAAATCAAAATTGAACAAAAAGGAGTTATTAAATTTACTCAATATCACATTCGCCTTTTGAGAAGTCGCTGAGGTTCATGTCAATAATGCAGGTATGACAATATTATCATACGTTTAGTCGGTTTCACAGTTTGGGCTTTTGCAACGGCATTTATTCTACTCATGATGGAAACTCTGAGTGCTTTCCTCCACGCTTTACGTCTTCACTGGGTGGAATTCCAGAATAAGTTCTACAGTGGGGATGGATACAAGTTCAAGCCTTTCTCCTTTGCAGCATTACATGATGATGATGACTAAGTACCTTATTCGTATTTTAATTTGAGAATTTTTTGGAGGTGAAGAAAAAGAAGGAAATTTTTGCAGTGGCGAATGACTATATATAGTTTTGGGTAACAGGATCTTACTTTTCTTGTATTTAACATGATAGTAGTTGAATTAGAGTTGTAATTGTAAGCCTGACTGGATATTCTTTCTTGTAAAAGAGGGATTTGGAGTAATAGGAGTTGTAAAGAGGGCCCATTTATACGTACACCTTTTTCTTCTGTTCATTATTTATGGAGCACATTTGTCTACCCAGAACACCTTGACCTTATATACGCGCGTGTGCGCGTTGTTTTTTGTGCATGCGTTGTTCATTTTCTTTAGATATATCAGTATGATCTGTCTGCGTCGGCTTGATTTACGTTTTCGTTTTGGGTGATTTTTATGTTGCAGGGCAAGTTGTGAAAAATGCTGGAAGGTTGCCTTTGTGTCATAAAAAGAAATGCATGAAAATCTTCTCCATCCCTTTACTTAATATGGTATATTAAATGATGTAACTAGATCATTTAATAGGAGTATTATAAAAAGAGACACTTAATGCCCCCATAATAAGTGAAGAGAACTATCTTTTGAAGACGTCTGAAAAAGAAAACGAGGACTATATTTGTGAGATATATGGAGTGTTTTATTTTGAAACTAGTTTTTTTTTTTATATGCAACTTGAACTATAATATTTTATTCCACTTGCAACCAGAAGAAAAAAACATATACAATTGCAACCCAAGGTAATTATATATTTTCAGTTGCAACCTAAATATATAGTCGTGTACTTTTTTCGGCGACTTATCAAACACCGTATTCGATTGTATTTCCAGGTGTAGCCTTTTGTTGTTTTTCACATTTTTTTCTGGTGACTTATGAAACACGTGACTTGCATATTCTTGGAGTAAAGAGAAAATGATACATTCCACTTTCTCTTTTTCGATCTCTTTGTAAATGAAGTCCTACTTCCCGCAAGACATTTATCAAGAAAGTCTTTCTGCAAATTCCACTTCTATGCACCAATCAATTCCATCATCTCAAAGCTTGTTATTTTTCAGAGGCAAAGAATATTAGAGCTATAAATAATGGTTACATTAGGAACCTTTCTCTCTCTCTCTCTCTCAGTGATGACTTTTCTCTGCCAACTGTTGGAGCCTCCCGTCATCGAGCGGTGGTGATGAAGAGTACTATTCATGCGCCGCCGACTCTATTTTAATGACCATTTTGTTGGAAAATTACGATCACAACGAACAAACGATAAACGAGAAAATAAAAAAACAAAGACATTAGATTTAACGTGGTTCGCTTACAACTTGTTAGCTACGTCCACGGCCAAATGGGAGGATCCCAAATTCAATATCAAAGAGAGAGTTACAATATAGGATTATACTATCCTATTAAACAGAGACAAATCGAGTATCAATCGACCAACCAAACTCTCTACGCTCCAATAACCAAAACCAAATCAAAACCCAAACAAATACTAACCCTTATAACCTTAAATCATTAATGGGACTATATATAAGCCCCAAATCCGATCTAGACTCAAAATAGACCAAATAGGGCCTAAAACGCATAAGCCCACAATTTCACCACCTCGATACGCCGTGGCCGCGACCACACACCGCGGCCGCGGCTGCGCCAACTTCCTAGCGCAGAATACACTTTCCAGGCACAATTTGACGCGACCGCGTTGCCTTCCGGCGCAGTCGTGTTGCTTCCAACAAACTTCATATCCAAACCTTCAACTTTGACACGAACGACGAACCAAATCAAACCGATTCAAGGCACAAATTCCTAACACATTCATCCACCACCTAATGCCGACTTCACTTCCAACACCACCACCACCACCACAATGGCAGACGTCGCTGCTATTGTTTGACCCATTTTCCAACTATATGCAACTCCATCACAACCTCAACTCATTACTCTTCAATCAAAACATTTAGTGATGGTGATGGTGGTGTTCTGGAAGTTAGGGATGTAAACAAATCAAATCGAGTCGAACAATACAAGGTTCAAGTTTGACTCGTTTGACTTTTTATTGGGCTTGAGTTCGGCTCGAGCTTTTATAGCTATGTTTGAGTTCAGTTTGTCTTATAAATATTGAGCTTGCGAATAGTTTGACAAAATCTTGATAACAAATTAAACGAACACAGTTCGAGCTCGAGTTTGTAACAAGCTCGAACTCGAGATCGAGAGCTCGTTAAGCTCATTCTAGGATAACATAAATATGGGTAACAAAATCACATGAACATAATATTTATCACGTTAAAAATGAGAACATAACATGTTAATTGAAAAAATATAAATATCTTATATTAACAACATAACGAACAAAACAACCTAATTTAAAAGTTCAAAATTATATATAATCCCAGCTGGCTCGTGAGCCGAAGTTCGCCAAGCCCACGAGCTAACGAACCAAACATTGATAAACTCGAGTTCGACTCGAAAATAATTTCGAGCTCAAAATTAGGCTCGAGCTCTGTTCGTTTAAATTAGTGAAGGATCTTGAACGAATATTTTTCGAATTGAGATCCGAATAGTTCATGAATAGTTTGATTTGGTTACAACCCTATTGGAAGTGAAGCCGACATGAGAAGGTGGATGAGCGGTCACAATATAGAGGCGACAACTCATGAATTGTACACCTAATTACCTTTGCTTGATGACTGGAGGCTACTGGTAGAGAAAAACCATCATTGAAAGAGAGATTTTCATAAAGTACCCGTCATTTCATTTATAGTTCTAATCTTCTCCGCCTCTGATATATCAAGCTCATAGATGATGGAATTGGTTAGTGCATAGAAGAGGAATTTGCAGAAAGTTTTTCTTGATAAATGCCTTGCTAGCATTAGTGTTTCATCAACAAAGAGAGGAAAAATGAGATAAAAATGTATTCTA
The DNA here is from genome assembly GCA_958295605.1 of Ajuga chamaepitys. Lineage (NCBI taxonomy): Eukaryota > Viridiplantae > Streptophyta > Magnoliopsida > Lamiales > Lamiaceae > Ajuga > Ajuga chamaepitys. The sequence continues at coordinate 11,568,747 of OY282505.1, read as the reverse complement.
CTTTACCATTTGTTTATCGGACAATTGAGGGAGAAGAATGTAACATTTTACTCCAAAAGTGTGCAAGTCACGTGTTTCATAAGTTGCTAGGAGAAAAAGCTAAAAAACAACAAAAATGTAGGAGCTGGAAAATCCAATTACATTGGATTGCAATGGGATACGGTATTTCATAAGTCACTTGGAAAAAACACAAAAACGTATTTAGGTTGCAACCGAAAAACGCGATTATCTTGGGTTGCAATCGAATACGTTTTCTTCTTTCGGTTGCAAGTGGAGAAAAACGTTATAGTTCAGGTTGCATATGAAATAAACCTTTTTGAAATTGTTAGAATTATCCTCTTAGGATTTGTATTTTATATATAAGTATCTTCCTCAATTGGTGTAATTTGTGGAGGGAATTTTTTGAATACGATAATTACTATTTATAAGCTTGAGAAACGTTTCTACCTTTTATTATCATTTTTGTCTGTCTTGTTTTGATACGAGGCCCACTCTCACTAAGCCCAGGGGCAATTCAAGAAGAACATAATTCTTTAGCCCAAGGCCTAATTAATCAGCTGAAATCAAAATCACCTGCAGACAGGGACAAATAGCGCCCCACAAAGACGAGGACAGCACCAGTATGGATAGGCGATTTCGTACGTTAGTACATCAGAGAGTGAGTGGCAACCAAAGATAATGATTGACATAACAAGGAACTCACCTTAAATAATTTTCCTTCCTTTTCAATTATTGAGGATTAGACTAGAACGTCCTTATGACAAGAATATAGCAGGAGGTAGAAGGAATACCCATTTCAATTTTGCATATTGTAATTGAGTTCCTCTCTCCTGTACTCTGCTCCTTCTCTCAATCAAACATCTATCCTATTTTCTTTTGTCTAAATTTTGTGGAGCTCATGTTCGCTCGAAGAACACCCTTAACGATATCATGTGTGGTAAATGTCAAGTATGGTTCTATTAAAAGTTCAAGAGAAATTAGTGCATATGGTAATAAAAAAGACGTAAAAGTAACATCTTTGGGGAAGATTTTAAAGCTAAAAAATAGAATATTCTAATACATCTGTACCATAAATCGAAGTTAGAGTAAGCCAACACTTAGACCGCGTAAGGTGAAATGTTGTAAGTTAGACCTAAATTAATAGTGGGCTCAAATAGGACTATAACCTACCTGTCCTTGAGCTTTGAAAGTGGATCAAATGAGATAAGTATGAGCTTTTATAATAGACCATATAACTTTTAATTATGAGACAAATAAGAGGTCTCTAAATATTAGAATTACTAAATAAATTGAAGAAAAAATTTAATAAATCAAATACTTAGATATATATAGTAATATAAAAATATATTTAATAAATCTAAATAGTAATAAATCAATTACTATATACTCCCTCCGTCCCGCTCAGTTTTACACATTTTTCTTTTCGGTCCGTCCCATTTAGTTTTATACACCCTTAAAAAGGAAATTTCTCTTACAATCTCCACCCTCAAAATCTCCATCCTCTATCTCCACCTTTGAAAAGTCAATAGAATAAAAAATAATTTTTCTTAATATACGTGTCCGTCCTTACGTGCAAAATTAAGCGGGACGGAGGGATTAATATTTAAATATGAGATGGAAAGAGTTGGCAGGTTGGGGCATATGAAAGTGAATTTTAGTTGATATTATATTCTACTAGTAATAAATCAATTACTATATAGAATATAAATCAAATACTCATCTCCGTCATGGTAAGACTTCTACTATGTCTCGGGAGAAGATTTTCAAACACTTGAGGGCAAAATTCGTACCGTTTAATTACGATGGTATGTTATATCAAAAGCTGCAAAATCATAGAGAAGGGACTCGCGCTGTTGAAGTTTCTGCAGAAGAGTTTACCAATTAACGGCACGGGTGGATCTTTTCGAATCTCAAGATAAACTAGTGTCTCGTTTCATTGGGGGATTGCGACTTCTGTTCCAAGATACACTTAACTTATTTGCGCCTATTTCTGTCTCCGATGCCTATCAACGGGCATGTATTTTGGAACAAAATACTACCGACGAGGAGGCTCATCTTTTCCTTCGGGCAATATCTGTGGGGATCGTTCGACAATGGTTCCAGATTCTCGCCCCGCCCCTCCCATCCCACAGAAATAGGGCACCTCCTCGTCTCTTGCACCGTCACCTCACCCTGGTAGTCTGGTACGTGTTTTAAGTGTGGAGAAAGAGTTCAGCTTGCCCTCGTTGCAATCGAGGTCTTTTACTTGATGATTCATCATCTCTAGACTCTTCTCTGGACATGAGGATGATTTGTAGTCGTCCCCACCTATTTTATGACGAGGAACATCCTTCCGATACTTCACATGAGTTATTATCTGGGGACTTAGGCCACTCACTGGTCCTTCGCCGTTTCTTTCTTCAACCCAAACAACAACAAGATTTAACAATGCGTCACGCCATTTTCGAGTTTGCAAGTACAATTAAGGGCCGAGTTTGTCACTTTATGATCGACTCTGGATCTTGTGAGAATGTTGTCGTAGCCGATGCCCTTTCTAAGCTAGACATCATGCTCGAATCTCATCCACGTCCATATAACTCGGTGTGGTTACAACATGGTACGCGAGTCACGTTAACAAGCGAGCCCTTATCAAGTTCTCAATCGGCATATCCTATTCGGACGAGGTTTGGTATTATGTGGTCCCAATGGATACGTGCCACCTTCTTCTCGGACGACCTTGACCATTTGATCATGATGTACTCATGAGGGGCGATGTAATGCATATTCCTTCACTGTCGGAAACTGGAAATTCACCCCTCTACCCATTGTTCCATTGCCACCTACACAGGCCACTGAAAAGTCCATTTTTTTTTTTTATATCTCAATCTGAATTTTTGAAAGAAATAGATACAGCCCCAGCATTGTTCTTAATTATTCCACAAGTGACAACATTTCTCTCTACTGACTCGCCTGCCCTCGTTAATCTTTTGAGTGAACTTGCGGATGTTTTCCGGAAGAACTACCCCAAGGCTTGCCTCCTTTGCAAGACATTCAACACCAAATTGATCTAATTCCAGGCGCTGCCTCTACCAAATCGCCCTCACGATCGCATGAGTCCCAAAGAGCATGAAGAGCTCTATCGACAAGTGGAGAGCTTACTACAAAAAGGTCTCACCCGTCAAAGCATTAGCCCTTGTGTGGTTCCAGCATTACTAATCCCAAAGAAAACATGAGATTGGAGAATGTGTGTCGATAGCAGGGCCATAAACAAGATAACCATTAGCTACAGTTTCCCATACTGCGTTTGGTGGATTTGCTTGACCAACTTGTCGGTGCAAGCATCTTTAGGAAACTTGATTTGCAAAATGGACACCATCAAATTGGGGTTCGCCCCGGAGATGAATGGAAGACAACATTCAAAACCTGCGAAGGCCTTTTTGAATGGATGGTGATTCCATTTGGCCTCTCCAACGTGTATAGTATCTTTATGCAAGGTTGCAGAAGTTGGAAATCGCTAGTCGGGCGGTCTCCAAGCGACTAGCGACTAGGCCGAGTAGTCGCCGAGTACTCCCCCGAGTTTTTTTTTTTTTTTATATATTTTTTATATTTTTTTTGGCATGACCTATATATAATTATATGTCCAGAAAAATCAGAAAAAGTGGAGAATACTCATGATATAATTATACTAGTCCCATCAATTCAGGCGACTACATACTAACGAAAAATCTAAAATACACATCAAAAGTTCAAAACTAATACATATTATTATTAACCAAGGAGTCACTAAAGCCACATAATAAGTAATAATCAATTTAACCATCAACTACCAAATAGAAAAATACTCAAATAGTCAAATAGTCCATGATACATAACATAATAAACCAAATATTCAAATACCAAAGTCATAAACACATTTTTTTTTTAATTCAAAACAACATCAAATTCATATTTCAAAAGTTACGGATTAAATTAGTAATGGTAGTTTTCAAGTTTCTTAGTTTTCCCCCTTTTCTTCTTCTTTTTTTTTTTTTTTTTTTTTTTTTTTTTTGTCTAGTTTAGCTATTTAGGATTGAATTATCCCTAATAATTCTAACTATAATAATAAAAAAAAAGGGGGAAATCGGCTAGCCGAGTAGACCGAGTAGGCGGCAATTTTTTTCTACAACGTCTAATTTGGGCGATTTTAAGAAAGTCGGGTCGGTCGACCACCGACTAGCGACTAGTCGCCGAGTACTCGGCCGACTAATCCAAGTTCTTTAACACTGACTTTATGCGAGTAATGAACCAAACAATCCGGCCCTTTATTGGTGTTTGCGTTATCTTCTACTTCGACGATATCCTCATTTACAGTAAATCAATTGCTTCTCATCTCGATAACTTGCGTTCGGTTCTCCTCATGTTGCAAAAAGCTCAATTTTATGCGGCTCCAAACAAGTGTAGTTTTTTAGTTGACTCCGTGGTCTTCTTGGGGTATCATGTTTCATCGGAAGGTATTCAAGTTGATGAATTGAAAGTACATGCCATTAAAAATTGGCCAACTCCTACCTCTATCATAGCTACAAGAAGCTTCCACGACCTTACTTCCTTCTATCACCAGTTTATTCGACATTCTTCCTCAATTATGGCACCAATAGAAAATGTCATGTGGATTAAGGAGTTTGTTTGGACACTTGATGCAACCAAAGCTTTATATTTGATCAAACATAAGCTCACCTCAGCGCCCCTACTTATTTTGCCAGATTTCACATCGCCATTCTAGCTTAATTGTGATGCATTGAAGATAGCGATATGGGCTGTCCTTAGCCAAGGAGGGCGTTTTGTTGCTTTCTACAACAAACAACTCTCGGAGGCACGTGTACGGTATTCCACGTACGACGTTGAGATCTATGCGATCGTACGAGCTATTCAAAATTGGCGCCACTATCTCTTTCAACAAGGATTCATTTTATTCTCGGATCACGAGGCACTCAAATATCAATCCTCTCAGATGAATCTGTCCGCCCGACATGCCAAGTGGTCGGCTTATCTTCAACAATTCACATTTGTTGTACACCACATCTCGGGCACTTCAAATCATGTCGTCGATGCCCGAAGCCGTCGTTCTTGCTTAATTTCTGAGCTGCGTATCGATGTCACGAGTTTTCATGATTTTCGTGAATTGTATGTGAATGACTCCTTCTTTCGCGCAATATTACGGAACATCCATGTAGGTCTTGAGAACAAATTTCATTTACATGAAGGATTCATCTTCAAGGGCCTTGCACTATGTATTTCGAATTGTAGCTTACGGTACAAACTGATTTTGAGCTCCATTCGGCAGGTTATGAGGGTGGGGACAGAACTACAGATTTAACTTTACGACATTACTTTTGGCCCACAACACGTAGGGATATTGCTCGATTTATCTACTGGTGCCGTATTGGCCAACTCTCCAAGGGAACAACCTCTAATGCGGGACTTTATAGGCCTTTACCAATCCCTTCCCTTCCATGGGTATTTGTGAGCATGGACTTTCTTTTGCGGCTCCAGCGCACTCAACGAGGCTTTGGCTCAATCTTTGTTGTCGTCGACCGCTTTTAAAAAAATGTTCCATTTTATTCCTTGTAAAAGGACCACAGATGTTGTCCACGTAGTACAACTGTTCTTTAAGGAAATATATTGCATTCATGGACTCCCTCTGTCCATTGTTTCTGATAGGGATACGCGATTTGTAAGCCATTTTTTGAGTTCCCTATGGAAGATGATGAAAACGACGCTACTCTTTAGTAGTGCTTATCACCTATAAAAAGATGATCAGATTGAAGTCGTAAACCACTCTCTTGGGAATCTACTTTGTTTTCTTGTTGGTGACAACTTAAAGTCGTGGGACTTGCAACTTCCTCAAGCTGAGTTTGCCCATAACTCGGCCATCAATCGCAACACTCGATTGTCTCCGTTTCAAATCATGTATGGGGTTATCCCAAGAGGCCCAACGAATTTACTGCCTCTTCCATCACCCTTTAAAATTGATCATCGAGCTGAAGATTTAATTCAGGAAATTCAGCGTGTGCAAGGCCAAGAAAAGACCCAACTCGAATATGCAACTATGGAGTATAAGAGTCTTGCGGATATACGTTGTCGTGATGTTCCTTTAAAATGGGTGATCTCGTTTGGGCTGTTTGCTTTTAATAATATGGCCGTGATCTATCATTACGTGCGACGCATTACAAATGCGATGCTCTAACCTCTGAGCTAAACAGGCTCACAAAATAGAAATTTTCTACGCTCCGCCACTTCGCGCGCTGTCTGTCCTTAATCAACAGCCGGCCCTAAAAGGAGAAGGAAGGGTGGAATGCCAACAGGCCAACTGGGGCATTGGTCATGTACTAAAAGATATTACATAAAATATTCAGCCAAAGCAGCTCCTGTATAAGGAGCAAGGTATTGTAATGTAGCAGGGGAATCCGCCTTTTCGATAACTAGAAAAAGAACTTTCTAGTTCACTCAGAAAAGAATGATCGTTGCCAATCTAAAAAATCTTATTCTCAATATCAAAATGAACACAAATTACTTTAAATATAAGAAGTCGGGTAGCCGGGTTGGTCCGAGTGGAGAGAAAAAAAAAAAAAAGAATACTGGAAAGAATATGAAAATAGCCATGCGGCACGTTAATTCGGATTAATATTTAGGTAGATCTTAGGTCACCAAAGAAAACTCCTCCACGAAAAGTCAGAAATTCCACATATTTTAACCAATTCAAGGTAAAAAATGGCTTTCAGTGAACTATTCAAGCTATCGAGACTTCTTTCTTTTTTTCTTTTTATTAGTTTTCTTAAAACAAATTTCACGTCAGCTTTTTGTTTGACTACAAACAAAATGAATCGCTTTTTAGATGATATTTGCCCGGATTTCGCTCCCAGAAATATAGCCATATTGGGGAATTTCCCTGATAGACAAGTAACTCAAAATCTGAGTCGGGAGGGAAGGCATTATTTGAGTCTCCAACAATTATTCCAATAATTACATATCCGATTTGACCGGCCAGGAGCATTCACATACAACGGTATGAACACGATACCAAGGCAAACCCATGGAAAATATCTTTCTGATTCTCGAGGAATGAGGGGCAAGGCGATTGACCCTACTCTTAACGGTCAAAGTGAGCCCCTTTATCCTTTCCTTGCAGGAGAAGGTATCAAATATGTAGGGGGTCGGCGCACCCCTCAAAATCGGACGTGAAAGTTCCTTTCGGAAAGAAATCCACTCTTGCATCGTAATTGATCTTTCCTGTATTCAGGACTCGGGCTATATGCCCTCTTTTCAAAATTTGAAAGCTCTCGACGTTTTTTTAAAAGAAAAAAAAATAATGCCTTTTCTGGCCATTCTCGCGATTTGAAATAGATGAATTCATACGTTCCGAGGTGTGAAGTGGGAGAGAAGGGATGTCATAATTTGGGTTTTGAATAAGACGAACTTTTTATTTTTCATTTTATTCGTTGAAAAAGATTCAATCGGATTCGAGAATCAATCCAATTTTTTAGGAATCCCGTTTTGTTTATCATTATTCCAGCGGAATACGATCTAAATGGCAAATTAAATTGATTAGACCATTCACTATTTCATGAAGCTCGATCTTCGTCTTTATTGAAAAATCAAAGAAAAGACCCTTAAAATTCGCTCTTAGAGTTCGAGAAAAAAAAAAGCACAGGTCGTCGATTCAGCATTGGATAAAAGAGGGAAAATGCAATAATTTTTTTGTTAATTCAAGAAAAAGTTAAGGAGACAAGACAAGTCGAATCTTTAGCTTTCTAGGAAAATCCATTTGATTGTTAAAAAATCAGCAAATACATCGTAAGCTAAACCGGTACTGACGAATAACCAAAATGACCTCGTAACTTCGGGAGAAGGGGTGCACATTTGGCAGCGTTAAAGGCCTTTTCCTTGGGGAAATCTCTTTCTACCGAGAATTCAAAAAGTTTTTTGTAAACCCCCTGGATAGAACGTGTTTAATACTTATTCTAATTCATCCGCTAAGATATTCCCGAAAAGTCGAAAACTAAGTGATAATGGCTTTGTGAAATCTTCTAAGATGTTAGACCTATGTCCTATCCATTGGACAATGGACCCCTGGTTTGACTAGGGGAGCGACCTTCGGCGCACATTTTTTTTACAGACGAGTAACTGATGGAATTACGAACGGGGTTGGCGCGGAGGCTTCTCTCTAAGGAGGAACACTCCATTTCGCTTTTCTTGTTCGTTTAGGTTTTGAACTATGTTAGGCATTTCGTGTTTGACTCTAATTAAAAATTGGAAATTGATGTAATTAATAAATCTTTAACTTGAGGTCTTTTTTAATTTGACATGAAATTGTGAAATAACACGACGTGTGTATCTAGGGCCTAGTTGCTTCAAAATTCGAACCCATAGCTGATGATAGAACTAGAATAGATATTTTTTGTTTCCTACTCACGCGAGCCCATATTCTTGTTCTGAATGACCTTTCCTATTCTGACCGATAATAAATTTTTGTGATAGGACCTGTCCCTGGTCAGAAATATAGTGAAATCACCTTTCCTATTCTTTCCCCCCACCCCGCTACTAAGAATCCTGCATAATCTCGAATGTTATCAGTTCTGGTACGTAGACCAAATAATACAATGCAAGCAAAAGTTCCTAGATTCATGGAGATATAGAACAGCATATAGAAAAAATAGGATTCTTGCATTTTTTCCTCCTGACTTTGTCCGTGTCAACAAACAATTCGAAATACCTCGACTTTTTTAGAACAGGTCAGAGGTTGAATCGATCATCAGAAGAAGAATTAGGCCAGCCTATGGTTAACTAATTGGTGGTTGGGGGAATAGTCGAAGCCATACCCAACCGAAAAAGGATGTTATCAAACGCATTTCAAGTAATTGTAGTAAAACTTTACCTGTTGACCCCTTGGCCTTTCCGGCGATATGAACGTGTATGCTACTCTATTATTTGTCGGTGCAGTTGCGACCCCATGAATCCTATGTTTGTAACAATAGTGACATTTTTAAGGTGGCCCCGGAAGTCATCTCATGTGAATGAATCATAAGAAAAATCCCGGTAAATGGAAACTCAACCTGATCTCAAATAAGCCTCTTTCTTGATTGCAATGGTCGCGAAAAGAGAAGTAATATATAGTATTGTTCTGGTCTATCATGGAAATTCTTTGTGGATCCCCAGGGTCCCAAATGAATTGGCTTATTTAAAAAAGGCCTTGTTCTTTGGAAGATCTATCTCGTGTCTGATACTGCATGGTTCCACTCTGCAAGAACTCTGAATCATTCTCTTGAAGCTCATCCTCATGACTTTAGAAATAACAAACAGGAATCATCTATGATACACGTATATATCCTAGATATATTACCGATTGGGTTTTTTTATACGGAGCCTGAATACTTAATTTTTTTAGTCCAACCAAAGCCAACCATAAATTATCTTAATTGATAATAGTGTTTACGACGAAACCTAGAAATCAATCACTGATCCAATTTGAGTACCTCTACAGGATAGACCTCAACAGAAAACTGAAGAGTAACGACAAAAAGTGATTGAGTGCGATAAGGGCGAGGTTCAAGCGAGGAAAAGCTTACGGTGGATACCTAGGCACCCAGAGACGAGGAAGGGTGTTGTAATCGACGAAAATAGCGTAATTCTTGGGTCATCTCAATGGGTTCAGAAAACCCGTCACTGTCTCGGCTGTGCTACCAGAAGCTCTGGGGAAGTCGGAATAGAAGAGCACTCATCTTAGGGTGGGCTTACTACATAGATGCTTTCAATAGTTATCCGCTCCGCACTTGGCTACCTGATCAGATATTCAATCAGAAATTTGAAATAGAAGTACTGGAGACATGCCGAAGGAATCTCCGAGTGAGCTAGGTAGTTCCTAGGTTAAGGGTGTAGCGGCACTGAGTTCTCCGAAAGAGGAGAGCTTGACAAAGGATCGCTTCCCTCAACACGAGTACAATAAGCTCGCGTCATGTAAAATTGGGCCAGTCGAAATACTAGTGGTTATTGATCCAAACGCCTACTGCCTTCGTCTACCTCCACAGATTTGCACATCCGACACATTTAATGTTAAACACCTTGTGCCATATGCTGGGAAAAATACAGATGAGGATGAAGCTCATAGCAATTCGAGGTCGAATCGCTCTCAACCGGGTGAGAATGATGGGGATGAAGCTGCATGAAGAATCAATTCTAGTCATATGTTATTTACTATTTAAAAGTTAGCATTTTTCTTAATTATGCTCGTTTGAATTAGTGTCTATGTGATAGTTTTGACCAGCATTGTAAAACCTTTTACATAGAATGAACCTTGTATTTGAAGGTCATTCAGAATATAAGAAAATTCAAGGGATTTCCCTAACTACTGTTCCACCGGTATTTCCTTCGAGAAATCAATGGAGTTCACCTTTGTTGGCCACGCTGCAGCATCAATTGGCTTGAATAAAAACGATGAAATGACATGCAAATGCTAAGATCCTGAACCTTGTTCCATCAACCTACGCGTACGAGACACGTATTTTAATATCAAAGTTAGACATGCTAAAAAATAAGGCATGAACTAAAAGGATAGGATTGATGTCGAGTATTTGAAGAATGGAGGGGCTTAATGGATATTCTGAAAATATGAGTAAAAGATGGGGTGTCATCTAGAATTGTCGGAAATTATGTCGCATATATAAAAAGAATGGTAGGAGAATTAAATTGGAAACTAGTTTTTCCAACTAAATTTACATGTCCACCACCAAGGCCCCATATAATTATGATTAGCTAAAGAAGAAAATAAAAGAAAAATATATCTAAAGAAGATACAATATTATCTCTCCCACTACAGTACATCATTTAATGCACCAAATAGTCCTCACCCCTATTTTTCATCTTTAGAAACTCATGCCTTCTCCATGTTCTTATCACATACATGCAAATATACATACACACAGACAACTCATAAAATCACTCACCCATATACCTACGATATATATCAAAATACACGAACATATATACATGTATGCACAAGGATTCATATATGTCTACCTCCTGCACATATAGAAACACACACTAATGCATATATTCACACGCGCACAAACACACCTTGATATACATCGATTCACACAAACACGAGAACACACACACAGTCTGAAAATACACACCAAAACACACTTACACACAATAACAGATGCAAAAACACGCACATCACAATCCCACATAAATTCACACCATAATAGAGTCACATACTCGAATTCAGTAACAGATTCACACACGCACGTGTTAATGCACGAATACACACAGACCACACACACGTTGCACATATTCCCATATGCAAAATATTGAGAAATAATAAAGGATTAACATAACATATGCCGATAAGGTAGTGTACCTTCTTTCGTGGAAGAAGCGATGTTGCCGTGAAATAAAACTGAAAAAGAAAATCGAAATTATATAGTAGTTCTTTAAACAATTTAGGCGTGTGTGTGTATGTATAATTCGGGTCAACAGTATTTTGATAGGCTTTAGATTATTTTCTTGATAGGATCTGGTATCTTTTAATTATGTAGGAGCTTGAATTCCTTTGGGCGCAAGACATGCCCCAATTGCAAATTAGTGCATTGGACTTGAGTTCTTGGGCTCAAAAGCTTGGGCTTAATAATGAAATGAAATATGAATGCACTGTACTAAAATATGATGAATTATTTTCTATAAGACATTAGGCTTAAATTTATAAATAAACAAACTGCAAATAAATGGGCCAACTATCGGGTTATGTTCATGAACTTAACTTAGACTTATAAATTAAATTGAAAAACAATTGGCAATGGTGCGTGGCATGAGCTTGGTCCTAAGGAGACTTATGGCTTAAGATTAAAATTCATGTAAAATAACTTATTGGCATTTAATTGGACTTAGATAATTAATTAGGCTAATGTTACTTGAAGTTGGGGCCAAAGACCAAATCTTGGATTGATATACACACTTGACCCAAATTAATTATTTAAGACTAACTATATACAATGAACTTATATAATATTATAATACTAAAATATCAGCCATTACAAATGGGTTTAGTTGTGAGGACCTAATTTAAACCTACAATCTAAATCAAGTATTATTTGCAGTTCGGGAAAAATAATTGGATTTACCAAAAAGATTTATACTAATAGTAGTAGAGGCACACATTAAACAATTAATCAGTTCTTATATAATTTTGATGTTCTTTGTGATGGCACCTTATTTCAAAGGCAAGACACGTTTAGTGGAACGAAGACACGTGTCTAGCATGTCTACCGAAGAACCGGTCAGTAAAGACAAAGATTGAGGTTGCAATCAACAGTTGATTTGGTTAGATTGGACCCTAGCTATACAGTAATATAAGAATAAGATGGAACGCAATACAAACAAGGGTCCAAGCTAGGTAAAGAGATCATTCCATATTTTACGTGATTTTTAGGCACATCTTTATAGTTAAAACATTGAAAAATGCGTAAAATTTATACTTTCTAACCCTCATCTTCGTATGCTTGGTAGATTTAACTTGTTTGTTGATTTTGTAGTGTTTCCAATACAAAACAACGCTTATTTAGGGTAATAGTGAAATCGCAAGGCCAAACGGATAAAAGGAAGACTTGGAATGAAGGAAATAGAGAACTAAGCTCAAAAGAGACATTGGATAGGCCCAAGATGGAGTTAGATAAACTCAGAAGAAAAGCAAAAAAGTGAAGAAAAGAGCATAGCATTTGCTCGACCGCGTATGCTGATTGCTTGGTCGCGCAACCTTCATGGGCCGACATTGATTAAGATGAAGAGAATTTACTCGACCAAGCAAAAGCCATGCTCAGTCGTGTAAAATGTCATCTCAATTGATGACAGACACATGTTATGTGCTATTATGCTATTTGATCCCTACTTTAACCTATTGTTGTGTAATCCTAAAAATATCTGGACTTAGTATCGTACTTTTATGGGATTTTCGTAGTACTTTATTCAATTTTTGGAGAGTTTTAGAGTTAGAGAGTTCTAGAGAGTTAGAGAGAAGGAGAAGGAGAAGGAGTTCAGTCCGCCGTGTTCGATCGATGATTGTAGTAGTACTTTTTTTTTTTTTTAGTGTTATGAACATGTTCTATTTTATGATTTTTTTTTTTTTGTTAATTCAATTACGGAGTAGTTCGTTTATATCATAGGATTTAGTAAGTATGTTTCAATTACAATGTGAATGTTTATATGTTATCCATGATTTGCATGAGTCTGTTACTATTTGGTGTGTTGCGATATGATTGTTGTTATGTTAGCCAGATCTCCAGGTCTAGCACTCATGAATCACATACCCAAGATACCGGAAGGTGAGGGTATGGATGGTCAAACAACACATGACATAATATATATGAGAAATCGGAAGTCTACGGATATATAGTGGGGGTAATCTTAGTATAGATGTCCTAGAGGCAATCTTTATCAAGAAATTGTACTTGATCACATTCAGTTATTTATGTGTTATTTTTAATACAATTCGACATTACACTTATTAAGTATATATGTTTGATCATTTGCATGTATTATTATTTGTGTTCCCATGAACTATTGTTGTCATTGAGAATGTGAGATCTCAGATGGCTATAACATAGTTCTTAAAATACCCAATCGAGGATCATGGAGAAAGGGATAACGATGATACGATTGAGATTAGTGTGCAGTCTGCATCATATCCCTAGAGGATGTAGTGGTACTCACAACTACGAGATCCTAGGTATCTCATGATGGATGCACAAATACTTAGATTATTGGTATGCCCAATCGAGAAACCATTTGGTATATTCTATTTAAGTGTCTAGGGGGATATCGATTTGTGGAGCAGTGTAATGGTCCTCTTACTGCAGGTCAATACTCACGCCATATGCAAAGTTATGTGCTTTGTCCACGACCAATGCTTTCACTCCTGGCGGGGTAGATACGGCATATGTCAGGCATATTATGAAGTACATGGGCGTGGTAGTTGAGCCAAGAATATGATTCGTTCCTCGAATAGATTTGGAGAGAATGCTCGTCTTCTCACAACTAATTGGATCGTTAGTCATTCACCAATGCACATCACATTTGAAATGGTGTGCAAATGTGACAATATGATCAATTAGTAGAATGAGATAAAATGATTAAGCTAATTAAGTAGACACATTATCACGTTTAAGACTTAATCGAGTGTGCGTAAATAAAAGGACTGTATCACTATGAGCTTCACATTACAGGTAGTTGTTGTATCTTCGCAACGTACTTCATGTGTTAATATTGTCTGGTTTATTGTTTAGGGTTTGATAAGACCATAATTTTGACTAGTTGCTTGACATGTGAGGGATTATGGGTCACACAACAAGTAGTCTTAGTTGGTACACGTGTTCATGCATGCATTTTAGGTCGAACTGAGGGTCGTTTTAATGACATTTGCATGCATTTTCAACCGTGTATTGTTCATAATTGTTTATTGGGAAAATTGATGTGTTTGGACTCATTTCAGGATAATATAGGTAAATCAAGACCAAAAGTCGAGTCTCGAAGAAGTCCGAAACGAAGAACGAGCCAAGGATGAAGAAGAGGATGATGAAGAAGAAATTTCGTGCAAGTTGTCAAGGTCGCGACTCGAAGTCTCGCCTGCGACCAACCTGACGAAAAACAAGCCTAAAGCCTCAACAACACCTTTGCGGCCGCGGCCGTGACCACCTTTTGCGGCCGCAACCAAGTAGCCGTGCCAAATGATTCGCGGCCGCGATCCGGTACCCTGTTTTTATCCTGAAACACGTTTTTAGGCCCATTTCAGTCGAAACCTCTTACCTCTATATATATAAGGTCCATAATTCGAATTTATGGTATCTTTGACCTATTTTCAGCCTAATTCACCACTGGAGCAAGGTTTTGAAGAGAAATGAAGATAAAATCAAGAGATCATCATCTTTTGGTTCATTTTATTTAGTTTTTGTTTATTATTATGATTTCTAGTAGTTTTATCTTTGTATTAATTACCATGAGTGGCTAGAACTCTTTTATTCAACCCTTGATCATTAGTTGAACCTTGGATTTAGGATGTTTATGTAATCTTTACAGTTATTAACCGATTGGATTATGTTTTGGAATGTTCTATGTTATTCAGTATTGTTGATTCACACTCATGAGTTGAATTGTGGTTTAATAACTCATTTGAATATTTGTTTGTGTGTTGCTAGAATTGGATTTGTAATCCGTGACTGTTATGAATCTGATTCTCGTGTAACAAACAATGAATTTATTCTATTGGGGATAACATAAAGTTTGACCACTAAAACCGAGCTTGTGAGTTTTATGTCGAATCTACTCTGTTATCTTGATTCTTAATACATTTGGCTATTAATTCTTAGAGAGCTTGTTTTAGGAATCGATAAGTTGAGTAGGATTAATTGAAGAGCTTGTTTCGATTAATTATACTTAAGAGACAACAAGGTTAAAAGAGCTTGTTATTAATCTTGGAGTATCGGTTCTAAGGCTAATCAATCGGGTAGTAATATCAATTACATAGATTATCCGGACCAAGGGGATACTCGATCAAGGGTTGAATCCTTTTATCATTTATAAAACTAAAAATCATTATATTGTCTTTGTTTACTTGAATTGTTGATTGTTAAGTGCTTTTAGATTAATTGTGATTTGGTTTGCTTAATTGCAATTAGGTGTTAGTTGTGATTACATCAAAACTCCCCTCCCACATCTTTATTGTTTTCTAGCTTGTTTATATTTTAATTTTCAATCATAATTGATTAATACATAAAACAAAACTATTCGACCGTTTCTCGTGGGATCGACCCTTATTTACTACTCTACTAGTTAGAATAGTGGATTAAGGATAAGTGTATAGTCTAATATACAATATTAATTTGATGGTCGTTTGACGAACGCTTACCATTAGTTTACGAATTAATGTTGTTAGATCAAAAATTAATTTAATCAAGGATATTTAATCAATAGAGAAATATTACAGTTCTATTAGATCAAATTATAATTATTCAAATAAATTGGATTTAATTAGATAGTAATACAGTAGAGCCTTTTTAATATCAATGGTATTGACTAGGTTAATAAAATGGAAGATTTTGACTTAGAAGGGAATAAGGTAAATCACGTTAATTATGGACATGGATATACTTTTGGATTTGGCTGGGTGTATATATATTACTGTATATTCTTCTCTAGTTTTTTCACATGAGAGGAATTCACCTAGGGTCCATTTGGATGTAGGGATTTGAGGGGTGGATTTGGAAATCCATCATGAAATCCACCCAACTTGTTTGGCAAAGAAAAAAAAATAAAAATCAAATCAAGAGATTTTAAATCTCTCCGAAATTTCTAGTTCATTTTGGATGGATTTCAAATCCATCTAATAACCTAGTCATTTACAAATCCATCATACCTCTCATATATGTATAACCACATTATCACACACATTTCACACACTACACACACAACACATTACACATACCACACGCACACACACACTTCACACGTATACTACACACACTTCATATGCATTTCACACACTACACACACTTTACACACACACATATTACACGCACATACTACACACACTTCACGAGCACACACACTTCATACACTACACACACTTTCATCACCATCCTTTCAAAAATGTTAAGAAAGAACTAAAAAATGAAAAGTTTAAAAAATTCAAATCCACTCATTTGAATTTAAACATCCAAATAAGGGATTTGAAATGGATTTGTAATGATTGGATTTTCAAATACAAAAAGTTGGAAATCAAATCCTTTACTTTCCAAATCCTTCCATCCAAACACAACCCTAGCGAATTTACATGAAATTTCAAACTGGGAAAGGAGTTTGTAGACGAGGATTACATGATACCATAGTTGAGGAATCAGTCTACGGCAAGTTGTAAGAGTTCTTTAGAATTCTTATTGTCCTTTTATGTTATATAGTTGTGATCATATTAATTGTTGGTAAAAAAATTGTCTTCCGCTGCTACGAATATGAGGTTCGTATTTGAAAAATCGAATAGTGGTATCAGAGCATCATGTTGATTCTATGATGTATACATATTTTGTGTTTTGGTAGGTAATTTTATGTGTTATTTCGGATGTCTTTTGGCTAAAACTTTTGGATTTTGAAATTGGATTTTAGAATCAATATTTCTTTTATATTTGGATTTATTTTTAGAAGAAAATCTATGAATTAAAGTTTAGAATTAATCTGTACAAGGAAGACCCCTCCCCCCACACCTGCATGTTTTTTTCTCTATTCTCTTCTTGGTCTATTTTCTTTCCCGTTGTTGATGTCGGTGATGGAGAATTTCTCGACACCGGAATGTGACACGACTCTTCCTAACATTCCCAGATCACGTTGTTTCTTTTTTAGAGGCCTAAAATTCGATCCGCCATTAATGCTGAATCTAAGCTTTCTTGGTCTGATTTTTAGGATTCGATTAATAGGAACAATGTGGGAGGGACGAAGAGGGTAGACCCGCGACGGACGGATGGGATGCGGTGCCGCCGCGGAGGAAACGTCGGCATGTGGGGCTGCCTTATAGGCATTCCGCGTATCTGATTCCGAAAGGACACACTGTTACATAGTGTTTTTGAAACACCGACGAACTCGCCTCATCGTGAGTAGTTCCTTAGTGTGGGTGGTGTTCACGGGAACATCCTTGTTGTGGGTTTTTCTGAATCAGGGACCTTAGATGAAATTTGCATGGGGCAAGTTTTTTAGAATTTGATAATCTTGAAGGACCTGCTATGCAATTATTTATTCTGGATTATTTTTATTTATGAAAATAATAAAGGGTTGTTTGGTTGGACCAAATTCTGAAAATTCTTATTTAATTATGGATTAATTTTAATTTGGAAATAATAAGGGGTTGTTTGGTAGGACAAAATTCTAAAAATTCTTATTTAAATTTTGGATTAGTTTTAATTCTGAAAATTATAAAGGGCTATTTGGTTGGACCGAAATTCTTTAAAAAAGAAGTTGGGCAAAATAATCTTTTGAAAGGACTTTAGGAATTGACCAAGAGTTTGGAGCTCCTTGATAACGTTGCAATAATTTTACCTATAGATGCTTATTGCCTTCACTTTGTTAATTGTGTCATATCATGTTTGTTGTGTGAACTATATGTCTGGATGGGATGTTAATTGTTAGTTTCCGTTTTATGGGTGATATCCCCATTACATGTTTTTGCTATATGTGAGTTGGATCTCAGTGCATGTTATCTGGACTATTTATAGATCCTATTTGAAATGTTACTCAAATTTAAATACAGTTTTCATTAAGAATGAAAGATGTCTTCCCTCATAATTCAGAGGAGACCAGAGATTTCATTCTAGAGTTTTAAGACCCAATTCTTTTGCTCAGAGCTACATCTAACGGAACTTTTATACGGACATGTGAATATCATCATGTGATGGTAGTAAACCACCTGAATTGCTTCGCTAGCCCAAGCAAACAATAAGAAAACATCGAGTGGACTGGGTCAACTAACTAGGAATTGCAGAAAATGTAATTGGTTTAGAGACCTACCAATTTTGCTATTTATAGTGACCATCCCAAGCAGGGGTTGTGATAATATGAATGTGGATCCAAGTCTATTATGATTTATATTTGATATATATATTCATACTCTTCTGATGAGGTCGTTAAGTATGTGAAAATAATGGAGATAAATAAATAAAGTTAAATGTTGTGTTTATTTTATTGATGAATGTTGTTGATAGGAATTAGTGTTTAATTCCCTTATAATTTATTTCTCTAGGTGTGTTGATATGGCTAATATGTAGTTGAGATTTGTACTGGAATAAAAAAAGTTGGCTGGATTGGCACTGAAACATGCATTTGGTGCTAAGGCAAGAAAGGATTTAGTACGCATTGTACACACCAGTCCCTATTACCCTTGTGGCTGGTTCTCCTCACCTTGACACGTTTGATCTGGAGAAAAAGCATCAAGATGATGCGAAACAGGCGCAATGTGCTATGTTGCTTGGAATGACTTCTGAGCTTCAAAGGCAGCATGAGAGCATGGACCCATATAAGATGTTGAAACACTTGAAGGATCTTTTTTACTCTGAGTCTCGCACCGAGAAATATGAGGTCACGAGAGATGTTATTAGGTGTAGACTATTTGAAGGTAGGAAAGTGTCACTACATGTTCTAATGATGATAGGGCTCATCAAGAAGTTAGGTTCTCTTAGCATTAAACTTGAGGACAATGTCTCGGTGTGCGCCATTCTTCAATTGCTTCCTGATTCATGTAGTGAAGTTTAATATGAACAAGATAGAGGCGACTATGCCTGAGCTTCATAACATGCTTAATTTTGAAGCTATCACTACGAAGGAAATGACATGCTCATGGTGGGCTCCTCTTCTAATTCTTCGCTCAAGGGCAAGAAGAAGTAAAAGGAGAAGAACAAGTCTAAGAATAGTTCTAAGCCCAAGTTCCATAAACCTAATGGTGGTATTCAAAACAAAGAGCGGTTTGACAAGGACGTGTGCCTCTATTACAAAGAGAAGGGGTACTGGAAGAGGGATTACAGGGTTCTGGCTACAGAGAACAAGGCACTAGGTTCTTCTAGCTCCGAAACAGGTATGTTTTTTTTTTTTAGATAAACATGTCCACTGATAATTCTAAGTGCCGGGTATTAGATACCGGATGTGCCTCACGCATTTGTACGAATGTGCAGGAGCTCAAAGAAAGCAGAGCAGTTAGACCGGTGAGGTCGCCCTATGCATGGGAAATGGGGCACGAGTTGTTGTTGAGCATGCAGGGATATAAAGTATAGACTTACCCGGTGGGTATAGATTAGAACTTAATAATTTTTATTTTGTTCCAACTATTGCTAAAAATACTATTTCCATTCCGGTGTTGGACATTGAAGTTCTTTCCTTTCATTTTTTCTATAGTAGTTGCTACTTTTTGTTAAATGGTATTATTTATGGGAATGCTTCTCTTGTGAATGGTCTATATTTGTTGAATAGTGGACATGATATTCTTAGCATGCAAAACAAGAAGCTTAAAATAAGTAAACAGGAAAATTCCACCTTGTTGTAGCATTGTAGACTTGGTCATGCTAATGAGAAAAGAATTGCAAGGTTAAGAAAGTTAGACTACTTGACCCTATTCGACTTAGAGTCTTATGGAAATTGTGAATCTTGTCTCAAAGGTAAAATGACTAACAAACCTGTTTCTGGAAAAGGGGTAAGAGCCAAAGAAGTGTTGGAGCTAGTTCACAACGATGTGTATGGGCCACTACCTACTCTAGCAAAGGGCGGTTTCGGATACTTTATCACCTTTACGATGACCTTTTTAGGTGTGGATATGTGTATCTTATGAAACACAAATCTAAGACCTTTGAGAAGTTTAAGGAGTATAAGGCAGAAGTAGAGAAACAACTTGGGAAGAGTATTAAGACTCTTCGATCGTATCGAGCAGGTGAATATGTTAGCCATGAATTCCTAGATTTAATGTCACATGGAGTCCAATCACAATGGACACCTCCCAGAACACCACAAATGAATGGTGTGTCTGAAAAGAGGAACCGAACCTTGTTAGACATGGTAAGGTCCATGATGAGTTTCTCCTCTCTTCCAACATTTGTTTGAGGTTATGCCCTCCAAACCTCAATCTACATTCTAAATCGAATTCCCTCTAAATCAGTTGAACAAACACCATACGAGTTATGGTGTGGTAAGAAGCCATCTTTCTCACATATCAAGACATGGGGCTGCCTTGCGTATGTGAAGAAAATGCTTACTGGTAATTTGGAATCTAAAGGTGAAAAATGTTACTTTATGGGATATCCTAAGGAAACATGAGGCTCATATTTCTATCTCCCTGAGAAACAAACGACTATTATTTCTAGACATGCGACATTCTTAGAGAACGATTATGTCTTTAAGGAACAAGGTCGTAGAAAGATAGAACTTAAAGAAGTTCAAGAACCACAATGTAATGCTGAGGCTTAGGACTTGTTGGAAAACTACAAGGAATCGGTGGGAGCCTTTATTAACTATCATGGTGAGAGTCTATCACTAGGTGATATTCTTTGAGCCAATGGAAGCGTATTTAGGGATATCTTGCATGAGCAAGAAACCCCAACTAGACTGAATGAGAATAATTTAGACATTGATTGATCTTCCACTCAGAAAATGTGTGAAAGTGAGGCTCTTGAGATTCTCCTAGCATTGATCAGATCATTTGCAGAAGAACCTCTTCACGATCAAAATGAACAGCTTGCACAAACACGAGTAAGTCTATTAGGATTCATTGTCAGGTCGTCAAGTTAGTTTCCTCTTGGAGGAACATGATAATGTGGAACATCTGGATAGAGACAAACCTAAGACTTATACTGAAGCGATGTTAGACGCCGAATCAGGAAGGTGGCATGAATCCATGAAATCTGAGATGGACTCGATGTATACTAATCAAGTTTGGGACTTAGTGGAATTTCCTAAAAGGGTTAGACCCATCTGCTGCAAATGGATCTTCAAGAAAAAGACTGATGCAGGTGGCAAAGTGCAAACCTACAAGGCTAGCTTGGTGGCAAAGGGTTATAGTCCACGTGAGAGTATTAACTACAATGAGACTTTTCACTAGTTGCGAAAATCAAGTCCATTCGGATTTTACTAACGATTCCTGCGAGTGAGTTTCTAGGACAAATTTGGTTTCGATGAACCGACCAGTCAATCCAGTCAATTACAAGCAACAAATGAAAATGAATAAAATGCAAATTTTCATCTCTTCATTTTCATTTTATTTTATAGGGCTATACGGACTCGAACCGTAGACCTTCTCGGTAAAACAGATCAAACTTATTATTATCAAAATGATCTGAACTGTTTCAAAGACCCAACATGCATTTTTTTTGCACTGGGCTTTTTCATTAACTGATAGAAATATTAGCCAATCCGCCATATTTTTTCTTGACAGAAAAATAAGATTAAGATAAGGAGATGGCTCCATGTGCTCTGATTCATTATTTGGGATTCTGATCCAGGAGCACTACCAAAGTGTTTCAAGGGCGGGGTTATCTTGACGTAGGTTTGCCTCCGGCCTAGATTGTTTTAAGTTAAATGAAGTCTCTATCGTTCGGCTTAAAAAATCCAATATGAAACTTCATACACCTTCAAGTTCATAGGACGAAAAGAGATTTTTTGAGGGCCTTATACTCATTATGCCTAGCATTGAATGTACTGGTATTCACCTTATCAATATCTCAAATCAATGATGGGGTCTGTTTGGTACCTAAATAGGCATTCAAATCGGACCGAACCGTTTGTCAGGCTATTGTTCTCTTAAAGTAAGTTATGGAGTAAGACATCGATTTCTCAATAAGATCCATTTTTTGTGGATTGTATGAAGGACTCCCCTGAAAAACATTGGCGCGCGTGTAAACGAGGTGCTCTACCAATTGAGCTATAGCCCTTAGTGCTTGTGATGCATATTTTATCATGTATATAATTTGTTGTCAAGATGAATATTGTATGATACAACGCCATACATTTTTGAGTGGTATTGCTTAGATTCTTATTGCTTATGGGGAATATGATATTTATAATCCATAGATGGGATGTGTTCCATTCGGTTCTCTTTGGGATGATAAATGGCCTACTTAACTCAGTGGTTAGAGTATTGCTTTCATACGGCGGGAGTCATTGGTTCAAATCCAATAGTAGGTAGAACTTATTAGATACCGGAGTCAATGGTATCTAATAAGTTTTTTGTCCCACCCTCTTTTATTTTTATTTATTTCTATTTCATTTTTGAATTGCGTTGTATCAAATATCAAAATTGGCTTCTGCTTGATTGGATTCTGTCGAGTGAATCCTATCAAAATAGGTTTAGAAACAGAACTTCTTTTGATTATTTGAACGCGCCAACTAGTTATGAAATCGCATTGACAGCCTCTACTCTTGTCCTAGCTCGTTGGAGAGCTAGATTTGCCTCAATTATTTGTCTCTTTCCTTCAGCTTTTCTTAAATTAGCTTCTGCTATTTTAAGAGTTTGCTGAGCTTCTTGTGGATCAATATCACTACCCTTTTCCGCATCATTTACTAAAACAGTGATCTCGTTATTGCCTATTCTAGCAAAACCACCCATCAGGGCCATCGTTAACCATTGGTTCTTAAGGCGTATTCTCAAAATCCCTATATCTACAGCAGTAGCAATAGGAGCATGATTTAGTAATACGCCAATTTGACCACTATTTGTAGATAAAATGATTTCTTTCACTTCTAAATCCCAAACAATTCGATTAGGGGTCAGTACACAAAGATTTAAAGTCATTTCTTCAAATTGCTCTCCATTTCTAAGTTCATAGCCTTCGCGGTAGCTTCATCGATATTACCTACTAAATAAAAGGCCTGCTCAGGAAGACCATCTAATTCTCCGGAAAGGATCAATTGAAACCCTCTAATGGTTTCTGCTAAACCAACATATTTCCCTGGAGAACCGGTAAATACTTCGGCTACAAAAAAGGGTTATGATAAGAAACGTTCAATTTTTCTCGCTCTTGATACAGTTAAACGATCCTCTTCGGATAATTCGTCCAACCCAAGGATAACTATAATGTCCTGAAGCTCTTTATAACGTTGTAAAGTTTGCTTAACTCTTTGCGCAGTTTCATAATGTTCCTCACCAACGATTCGAGGTTGAAGCATGGTTGAAGTTGAATCTAAGGGACTGCGGGATATATAAAGAATATACCAATCCTAAGGATCCATAGGTTTAATTGTGGATCCAAGACAACAATAGAAAAATTTGAGTCTTAGATTTCTATTTCAAATCTTCTAGATCTCCAGAAATATATGTATTTATTCAAAATACATGCAATAGAATCTTTGTATTCGGCTCAATCCTTTTAGTAAAAGATTGGGCCGAGTTTAATTGCAATTCAATTAAGAGAACGGAAAGTAATTACTTTTCATTTTCCTTATCTTTATTTATCTTCCTTATCCGGATCCAAAGTATCCACTGGTTGAAACTCAAATTTGATTTGTTTCCATACCTCACAAGCGGCAGCTAGTTCAGGACTCCATTTGCTAGCCTCACGAATAATTGCATTACCTTCAGCAGCAAGATCGCGTCCTTCATTACGAGCTTGTACACATGCTTCTAGAGCTACTCGGTTAGCTACGGCACCTGGCGCATTACCCCAAGGGTGTCCTAAAGTTCCTCCACCGAACTGTAGTACGGAATCATCCCCAAAGATCTCGATCAGAGCAGGCATATGCCAAACGTGAATACCCCCCGAAGCCACGG